>JAJKFI010011944.1:41053-102628 GCA_029204185.1 Lerista edwardsae | reverse complement strand
AGATCTGCGACTGCTCCTGTCTTGGATTTGTGCTGGCCGCTGTTTCCCACCTGCAACGGTGTGCTCCTGCCTGCTTACCTTCAACGCTGCCTCTGTTTCTCCCTCCACAGGAGTACACGTGCCCCAGGTGCGAGTCTGGCTTTATCGAGGAAGTGACAGATGATTCCAGGTACCTTTCAGTCCTTCGACGCGTACCGGGTGTCAGCGGATCTCTCGCGCCTTCTCTGGAGAGGTTCGCCCGCTCTGGCACCCAGCAAAATACAGCCTCACTGATGTATTAGGATGCGCCTGTCGGATGGGGAAGCCCCTGAAATTTCCCAGATGCTGGAGTTTGGCAGCTGCGTGTGGCGCAAGGGGGCGTGCGCTGTGTGGGTGTTTCGGTCCTTGTGACGTTGTGGCAGCGAAGCGCATGTGGCGAGCCTCTGGAGTGTGGCGGCCAAGAGCTTTTCCTCTGTGGCCCAGCTTTGAGCACCTCGAAATCAGAGAGGTAGAGAGAGAGAAGGGGAGAGAAACGGACAGGAGGTGGAGAGGGGTGTCTCTGACACTCTAGCCCACTCCTCTTCTGCACTTCCTTCCCCTCTTCAGATTCAAGGGGCAATGCGAGGCGCTGCAGAGGGGATGCAGCTTTTGCCTTCCTTTGAGCTATAAGTACAGCACAGCAGAGGGTGGAAAAGTGCCAGGAAGGAGATGAAAAAGCCACGAGGGGGCGCTTTAGTACAGTGACAATTGACCTCCTGGGCATGACTAAAAAGCACTTCCGGTTTGCCAGTGAAAACAGGAAAGTGCCTTCCCATCATAGAACCAGGGAGGGGGCCTACAAGGCCATCTAGTCCAACCCCCTGCCTGTAGCAGGAAATCCTCCTAGAGCATCGCATCAAGGCAGCTTTTAAGGGGGCCACGTGCAACCTCCAGAGGGCTGGCCCCAGGTCAGGAATTGCGGCGCTCTGTGTTGCCCCCACCCCAGCAGGAATTATCAGCGGAATTCTGTCTCTGCGGGGGGAGTCCTGGAACGGATTCTCTGTAGATACAGAAGTCCCCCTGGGTAGAAAAAGCCGTCCCCAAACGCCATTATTTTGAAACTTCAGTTAGTCCAAAATGTTGCAAGTGACTGAGATGGGGTACGGCCCCTGGGCGTGGGGGGGGGCACACCCTCTGCCTGCCTGTTGCCTCCTAGAGCAGTGGCATTCAAACTTTTCAGACCGTGACCCACTTTTTAGAATGGCACTCGTGTCGGGACCCACCGGAAGTGGTGTCATTAACCTGGGAAGTGATGCTGTGGCAGGAAGTGACATCATCAAGCAGGAAGTGACATCATTGTAACGTAATAAAATGACACTCCTGAGATGCAAACTGGCATTCTTGGACTGCGAGAATGTACGACCAGGAAACACCCAGGGCAGAAAGCGAGAGGAGGACAAAATACGATGTAAAAGCGCTGAACTAAAAACAAAATTTTTTAAACACCCTCCCTTGAAAATTTGAACTGTTAACACTCACAAAAGGAATATAGCAGGAGTAAGGTCTGCGGTTTCCAAGATGGCTGCTCCCAGCTTTCCACGACCCACCTGACATCAGGTCGCGACCCACCAAGTGGGTCCCGACCCACAGTTTGGATAACAGTGTCCCAGAGCTTCTGTCTTGTCTCTGGATTTGAAAAGGAAAAGGGGAGTGAAACGGACAGGAGGCGGAGAGGGGTGTCTCTGACGCTCTAGCCCACTCCTCTTCTGCACTTCCTTCTCCTCTTCAGATTCAAGGGGCAATGCGAGGCGCTGCAGAGGGGATGCAGCTTTCGCCTTCCTATGAGCCGTAAGTGTTGCTCATTGTTGTTCTGGCTGCTGTGTGTATTGTGCATGCCAATATTTGCTGTGAGGGGGTTAAACGCTCTTGGCTGTCACCCTGAAAGGCTTTGTGCCAAAGGGCAAGATCAAGTCGGTCTAAATAAATACACTGATGTAACTCGCTCGTTTATGAAAGCTGTGGACACCGCGCCCGGATTCTAAATTGGACTTCCACAACATACGAGCTATGAATGGACTGTTTCAGTTACCCTTTTGTAAGGGAGCATAAAAATACAGTCACCCCATCGTATCTGCTGGGGATGGGTTCCTGCGGATACCTGAAACTGCGGATAGCAGCGGGCCCTGTACATACTGCTGCTCTGCACCAGCCCTCCAAACTGCTTCCTCGTCGTGCCTCCTTGCTAGTGCTAACGAGAAGTTTGGAGGGTGGCAAACAAAGCAAAAACGGATGACGTGAGTGCAGTTTGGGGGGGATTGGTGGACCGTGGATAATGAAACCACAGAAACCGATTCCACGGATACAAAGGGGGATGACGACTGTACATCAGATTTGTCCTTCAGTGCTTTATCAGCTTTTGAAAACCTTGAGATTGCAATTCTAGACACGCTTTTCTGAGATTGAGGGTGCAATCCTAAACTGAGTTAGGCCAGCACAAACTAAGCCAGCAAAGTTTGGCCGGCACAAGGGACACCATAAAGTAAGTTTGGGCTCCTCTTGGAGTCAGAGAGGCAACTACACGGACGTGAGCCCTCCTCCTTGACTCCAAGAGTAGTCCAAACGTGCTTTATGGTGGCCCTTGTGCTGGCCAAACTTAGCTCGCTTAGTTTATGCCGGCCTAACTCCAGTTTAGGATTGTGCTCTAAGTCCCGCTGAACACAATCAATCAGAGTATTTATATACCACTTTTCAACAAGACGGTCACAAAGTGGTTTACAGGCAAAAAATGAAGTTAAATGGCTCCCTGTCCCCAAAGGGCTCACCATCTAAATAAGAAACACCAGCAACAGCCACTAGAAAAGACCCTGTGCAGGGGTGAAGAGGGACAATTGCTCTCCCTCTGCTAAATATAAGAACATAAGAAGAGCCCTGCTGGATCAGGCCAAAGGCCCATCTAGTCCAGCTTCCTGCATCTCACAGTGGCCCCACCAGGTGCCCCAGGGAGGCATGAGACAACAAGATGCTTGCATCCTGTGGCCACTCCCTTGCACCCGGTACTCTGAAGTAGCCCTCCACCTTTGTAAGGAGGTTGCACAATCCATCATTGCCTACAGCCCACGATGGACCTTTCCTCCAGAAATCCGTCCCATCCCCTCTTAAAGGCATCCAGGCCAGATGCCATCACCACCTCCTGTGGCAAAGAGTTCCACAGATTAACTACCCACTGGGTAAAAAAATACTTCCTTTTATCTGTTTTAACTCTCCCAACCCTCAGTAAAAGGAGCACCACTTGAAAAAGTGCCTCTTGCCCGGTTAGCAGTAACAATAATTTACCATTATTACGTACTTCTAGGTAGATATGCTCACAGATTGTACTGTCAGTCTGTGGCTGACATGGGGATTAGAAGTTGGGATTTACGCAGATTTTTGCTCTCAAATTTCAGCTCTGATGTTTTTCTGTGGATGATAACGGTCTGGGGGAGGTTCCTCCCTTTGTCTTCCTCTTAAGGCCTGAGCTCTGCGTTCCTTTTTAAACGCTGCCCTTGGAAGCAGATAAAGAGGGGGTCGGAATTGGCGCATGCTGCTAAGCTCTCCGTCATCTTCCGAGCTCCTGATGACATGAGCGCTAGATTAAAAAAAAAAAAATTACCCACTTGCGACTGCTGGAGATCTGGTTGCCAAATTTGGAAACGGCCCTTGAGAGCTTGTGACTCAGTGTGTCACCTCCTGGGCTGGAAAAAACTGTACCGATCCCGGCCACCGACCCGGCAAGTCAACAGGGAGCTATTCAGAAGCACTTACTCACCTCTAGGCAAAGGTGATGATGTCACTGCAGGAGTAGGTGATGTCATTCTCACTCTGGTCCTAAGAAGAGCCAGACGCTGGCTCAATCCCAAGAACCTGTCTGATCCAGCATCCCGATTTTTTTTTAAAATAGTTTTTAGTTATTAATAAAGATATGGGTAAGGGATACAGAAAATAAAGGGAAAAGGGATTAACAAGGGAAACACATGAGGTAAATCACTGCGAGGTGTCTTCAACCATAAAATAATACTTACAGTATCAAACCTTACTCCTAACGTTTGTTAAATAAAATCTTTTTTTTTCTTATAATCTAAATTCTATAGCCATACAGTTAAGCAAAATTAAAATATATCAAGTTAAACATCTTCCTTCGCATATAGTCTCTATCCAGTTATAAAATAATACCCAATACTGACTAATTTCGTTTGATTTTTTTCTCTTTTAGTCTTTCAGTTAAAACAGCCATTTCTGCCACTTCATAAATTTTTGCAATAACTTGCTCCAAAGTTGGAACACATTCAGTTTTTGATTTCTGTGCAAAAACTAATCTAGCTGCTGTAACAATATGAATGATCATATACTTTTTCATAACATCTTGGAAGAAGAAAAAAAGCATCCCGATTTTTCAGTGGCCAGCCACAGACAGGCCACGGGTCTCTGAAAACGCCATTGCTTAGAATTTAGCCCCCATTGCTGTCCATAGTCTAGTGATAAATATTAGTAGGCTGCTGTCGTGCAAGAGACGTCCGCGTAGCGGTTTATGGGCGACAGCAACAGAATCGATCAGTTTCTCCATTCACGGGTGCCAGTATGACAGCTTGACGCCTGTGCATGTCTACTCAGAAGCGCGCCTCATTGTGTTCGGTGGGCCTTACTCTCAGGAAAGCATGTATGGCAACGATTCTCAGATGTTCCATGTTCCCCTTCCTCTGTGTGGCCTCTTCTCCTCTTATCTGCTGTCCTTGGCACTGCCAAGCTTTGGATCGTGTGCAATTCAAGATGGCAGTGCCCAGAAGAGTCAGGAAAAAAGAGGCCACTGGAGGCATTCTGCGGCACCCCTGCGAGTTCACCACAGTACACTTTGGAAGCCTCTAGTGTATGGGTTTTTGAATTACGGTGCTGGAGAAGACTCTTGAGAGTCCCCTGGACTGCAAGGAGATCCAATTGGTCAATCCTCCAGGAAGTCCAGCCTGATTGCTCCCTGGAAGGACAAATCCTGAAGCTGAAGCTCCGATACTTTGGCCACCTCATGAGAAGAGAGGACTATCTAGAAAAGACCCTCATGCTGGGAAAGACGGAAGGCCAATACAAAGGAGAAGGGGGCGGCAGAGGATGAGATGGTTAGATAGTATCACGGAAGCGATGAACATGAAATTGGGTGAACTCAGGAAGCTAGTGGAGGACAGGGAGGCCTGGCGTGCTGCGGTCCAGGGGGTCGCAGAGAGTCGGACACGACTTAGCGACTAAACAACAACAACAACAACAAGTGTATGGGATTGTGGTCGGAAAGTCTTGGGACACCACCGTCAGACTTATTGGAGCTGGGTCTGTTTCATTTGTCAGCCTTAGAATTATTGGTCTTGGGGGATCCCTTAAAAAGGCTCTTGCAAAGACCCTCAGGAAAACTCTGGGTACCAAGGTTTGGGGTGGAGGAAGCCTCCATCATTTAAGAGCACAATTCCAGCCTGGAGCTAGGCCTGCAAAGTTGGGCTGCCCACAAGAGACACCGTAAAGTACGTTTGGACCACTCTCGGAGTCAGAGAGGCCGGCACGCAGGCGTGCACCATCCTCCCTGACTCCGAGAGTGGCCCAAACGTGCTTTAAGGTGTCCTTTGTGCTCACCAGCCACTCCATTGCCCTTTACACGAAGAGGCTCGCTTAAAGCATATTGATGCATATCTTCCCAGGGGACATCAGATTCCAGATTTGGAATTATTAAGATCATTTCTTCTGTCACCCAATCCGGAATTTATAAAACAACTGGCTGCCTTTTTATATAGCATCGTGATATCAAACAATAGTAGAACGTATATAGAAGAGTGTTCTTAGGGTTTAGGGTGTTAAGAGTGTTTTTAACCACTATTTTAAACTGATTAATTGTATATACAAGTGTTTGGGCTAATCATACTCTGGAGGTATTACTTTATTATGCCAATAAAGGTTTGTGACTGTGACTGTGTCCCTTGTGCCGGCCAAACTTGGCTGGCCTAACTCCAGGTTAGGATTGGGCTCTCAGCTTGCGGTTCTTGTGCCTGGCGTATAGGGATGGCTCCCCCACAGACGGAACTGAGCACAAGCACCCCTGTTTGGAGAAGTGCCGCTTAGTTTGCCTCCGCAGCCTGGAGTCTTTTTGCCCCCTGTCGGGCCATTCCCAAAGCTTCACGTATTTGGCACCTCCCGTTGTGATAGTTCTCGCCACTGTTCTGTACGGAAGGCCACTGGACTAGTATTAACCTTGTATAGCAGACGAGAACCACCCAGTGGGAAGGGTCCTCAGTGCAGCCTCATTGCAGGAAATCCTCCTAGAGCATCTTTAGGCGAGAGAAGACGGAGAGAAGGGAGAAAACGCGCACGGTCACCTTCGGGTTCGAAGTGGGGGCGAGGTTTGCGCTGGCAGCTGAGCCGATCTTTGGGGCTGGAAATGCCCTTCCTGCGTGCTCCCCAGACAGACTGTCTCACTTCCTGCTTGCTCATTAAGACGTGAGAGAGAGAGAGAGAGAGAGAGAGAGAGAGAGAGAGAGTTCGGATTCGGCGCAGTGCAGGGGCGCACCTAGTAAAAATGGCGCCCAGGGAACCCAATAGAAGTGTGCCCCCATGGGAGCCCAGGTCTACCCACCAGAAACAGCCCCGGGTAGACCTGGGCTCCACAGAGCCCAGATCTACCCATTGGGACCAGCCACAGGTAGAAACGGCCACGGGTTTCCTTCGAGGGAGCCCAGGTCTACTCACAGCTGGTCCCAATGGGTTGACCTGGGCTCTACCCGCACAATGTTGTGGGGGCCACTGGTGCCCCCCTAGACGGCCCCAAGACGGTGCCCAGGGCTCTTGCCCCCCCCCCGATCCACCACTGGCGCAGTGCCAATGTGGGGCCCTCCAAATTCAGATGGCTGCTCGGCTCAGAAGTTCATCAAGCCGCTTTGGGCTGGGGGGGGTGTGTGCAGAGGCAGATCTAAGGGAGGGCAAAGCTCTACGTTTTGCAGGAAGCCTGACCTTGCAGCGGAAATCACTCCTCTCCTGCACCGTTTTAGCCAATCCTCACCGGGAACAGCAACATCTTGGCGTTGCTTACTGGCTACAGCAGCAAGGGGGAGGAGGGGTTTCCATGACAGGGTAAGGCTCCTTGCAACACTTAGAGCTCTGCCCTCCCTGTAGATCCGCCTCTGGTGTGTGTGTGTTAACCTACCTTGCAAGGGTGTCGTTAGCCTTTACCGGCTCCTTGGACAAAAGGTACCCGTGGCCGAAAATAGACGGCATCTATTTCAGTAGCTCCCACGCTGACTCCCCGCCACCACATTGATCTTCCTTCCCCCCCCCCCAGGTTTCCTCCGGTCGCCTTCCCAAGAATGTTGCTTGCGCGGCCCTTGGCCTATGTTTAGCCCGGCCCCCGCCCTGGGAAGGGCGGGCTCCGGGTGTTATATTTCTGAAAGTGGAAGGGGCTCCCCCTCATCGGCTCTTTTCTTCTTAGTTTTCTAGAAGGCGGGGGCAACGGAACAGACGGCAACCCTTCCACCCAGTTCGCAGAGGTGAGCCTTCCTTGTTCCTATCGCGTCGACGCTTTTAAAGAAAATGTACAAACGGAAATGAAGGAGGCTGCTTTTTGAGCGTGTGGTTTAGAATCATGTCTGATCCAAAAGCTGCCTCTTGGCTCGGTGATTCTTGGAGGCTAATTTCTGGGTACTCGGGGCGGATCGGCAGTGGAACAGCTTGCCACTGGAGGGAGGTGGTAGATTCTCCCTCCTTGGAGACCAGGCAGAGGCTCGACAGGCACCTGCTGGAGATGCTGTAGGGGGAGTTCCTGCCAAAGGCAGTGGGTCGGACTAGATGATCTTGTGGTTCCCTTCAGACTCCGGGATTCTGTGAATTTGGGGTTGGGGGGCCGGAAGGGGCGATGCAAGGGGTACAAAGGGAATAGAGTAAGTGCTGGGTCCCTCCCAGGCTGACGGAAGTTGTGTTTGTGCTGGCGAGTTGCTCTGGAGCCCGACGCCAAGTTGGCTGAAGGTGAAGAAACAAATGCTCTTAACCTGAAGGTTCAATCCAGCAAAGTTTGGCCGGCACAAGGGACACCGCAAAGTGCGTTTGGACCACTCTCGGAGTCAGGGAGGACGGCGCCCGTCTGTATGCTGGCCTCTGACTCAGAGAGTGGTCCAAACACACTTTGCGGTGTCCCTTGTGCCGGCCAAACTTTGCTGGCCTACCTGTGATGGCCAAACTCCAGGTGAGGATTACGCTCTGAGGAACTGGAAGCTTGAGGCGGAAGGCGTTTTCTGCCAGGATGGAGCTGGCTTTGGGGTGTGACTCTTGGAGCAGGAAGACTCGGGGGTTAAAGGCAGGCTCACGAGGGGGCTTGGGGGGCTCGCCAAGCCCTAGATCAGCGGCTCCCCAATCTTTTTGACCGGCAGCTCCTTTGACCTCCTGGGCAATCGGCTGTGGCTCCCTTTTAGGGCGACAGCCCTGTACGTTGGGCTGGGCTGGGCGTTGGTTTTTTTGCGAGGGTTCTGGGGCGCTCACAGTTTGCGAATGACTGCGCTAGGTAGACCCCCTGGAGCCTGCCTCTGTGCTGGTGGCCGTTGGGGGCCCACAGGGGCGTGGGTTTGGCCAGGTCTCTGAGCATACGCAGAGAGCCTGGCGGGTTCCAGAGGCATCGCAGCCGAAGATAATTATAGCCCAGGACCGAAGCAGCTTTATATTTAGGCTGGTGACTTTCATGAACACCCCTGAGATGTGAGGTTTAGCGCATGAAGCAACTGGCTGGTGCTCGGGGTGGGGGGGGAAGCTTTTTCGGACCCACCCCCCAACTACTCTCAGTTGTCATTCTTCCTGCATTGCCCAGAAGCCTCTTCCCTTCAACCCCATTCAGAAACCAGTACAGGGCAGTTTTGTTATGACTTTTTTCCCCAAAGGCCCAGGTAGTTCTCCCCCCCCCGCCTTCATTTTCCCAACGGCCCTGCGAAGTAGGCTATACCGAGAAAGACTCCGACCAGCCCAAAGTCCCCCAGAGAGTGACGGCTCGCAGCGGGACAGATCTGAACCGGGGTCTCCCCTAATCGAACACTATCCACGGCACTGGCTGTCTTCGGAATTGTTGGGGGGGGGGCTATTCATGGGTCTTTATGACTAATCCGCCCAGTGGTGTCATTCAAATGATTGAGGAACAGGAACTCACTTTTGATTGGCACTTGTCGGGAACCCGGAACCAGCCATGGAGCCTGTTAGGACCCGGAACGCCCGTTCTGGTCCGTTCCCCCTGAATGACATCACTGCCTTCGCCCCCCTAGGAATCCGGAGTCGCTCCCTTTAACCCTCTGAGTGCCGGCCAACCCAGAAGAAAAGCTCTTTGCAGAGGAATTGGGAGGGGGGAGGAGGGAGAGTGAAGTGGGCGGAGTCAGCCCTAATTTTAACTAGTGGAACTGAGTTCCCCCGTGTTCCCCCTGCATGACATCACTGCATCCACCCCATCTCAAAGGCTCATGAGGGCCGACGACGCAGTGAAACGGTGAACGCAGTGGCTAGGAGCCAAAAATGCCACCCAGCCGGGCGGTTTGGCAGGCCCAAGAAAGGCTTGCCTTGCTGCAGGGTGCAGTGATGTAGAATCGGTGGGACGCTCGGGGAGTGTTCTGGGTGAGGGGTGAGAAGTCTGCTGATCAAGGAACACCCCCCCCCCAAAAAAAATTCCTCTTAGGTGCGTGCACTCTGGGTATGCCTAAAGGAGCTCTTTTCATCCTGGCTAAGCCGTTTCACAGGCTGCCGGTTCGACTGTTCCGGCAGGGTGAGGGGCTCACCTGTCTCGTCCCCTCCCGTTCATGCCCTGGTGCTGCTGTGCAGAGCACAGAAGTATCTAACCAGGAGGAGGCCTGGCCAGCCTGTCTTTTAAGCCACCCCCCTGCAATTATGGAGCCTGGGGGTAAAAGGCTGACTATGGGGCCAAACACTCGCGTCTCTTCCCTTGCTAGAAGAGGAGCGTAGCAAGCTGCCAACAGGAGCGCTAGAGGAGGAAGACGGCTGGAACACCAACAGGGAGCTTCCTCCTCTAGCGTTCCGGCTGACGGCTTCCCCCCGTTCCCCCTCCAGCTTCCTGTAGCAGCCCGAATCGGCGCGAGCACTTGGGGCCACAGTAAAAGAAGACCAATCAGGAGTGGGCGTGGTCGGCAGAGAACCGCAGATACCGCAGGACGCCTGTCTCTCCAATGATCCCACACACCCAGTCGCCCGAAAGCAGCCCAGAGGAGGTCCAAGGTTTCTGGGGAAATGTTTTGGATTCCAGAAAGCCTCATGAGGGCTAGAAGCGTGGCTTTTTAAAATAAAAACGGCAAGCCGAACTCCTGCTTGAGAGTCCTTGGTCCTGGTCCTTGAATGCTTTTTAGAAAGCCTCCTTTTGAACTTGACACCGTGGACAAGTTTTCTTAAAATGAAGCTCACCTTCTCCCCCCCCCCCCCACACACACACCCGCTGCCTTGCGTGTACACGCTTGGTACAAATTTAGCGCCTCCGCTCAGCGCTTCCAAGACTCTTTGCTGTCTTTGAATGACCTCAGCCGAGCTCCTGCCTCTGAGCCGATTCCTCGCTCTGATTCAGCACGGCTGCTATGGCTGACATCACGTCTGGCAGAAATAAGTGGCTGCTCAGCCCTCCTCTGTTTTGAGGATCTCTGACGGGGCCTTGCCCAGCTGCGTGATTTTGGAAGGTGAGGTTTCTCTGGGACACTTGAGCCCAGTCCCTTCAAATCTTTTTCTCCTGCTTCTCTCCAGTATGCCCAGGGCAGTGTTCTTCAACCTTGGGGTTGTGAACCCGACGAGGTTAAGAACATAAGAAGAGCCCCACTGGATCAGGCCAAAGGCCCCTCTAGTTCACCTTCCTGTGTCTCCCAGTGGCCCACCAGACACCTCAGGGAGCACACGAGACAACAAGATGCCTGCATCCTGTTGCCACTCCCTTGCACCTGGCATTCCGAGGTAGCCTACTACTAACGCAAGGAGGTTGATGCCTTTGAGAGGGGATTGGATGGATTTCTGGAGGAAAGGTCCATCGTGGGCTATAGGCAGTGATGGATTGTGCAACCTCCTTACGAAGGTGGAGGGCTGCTGGTACCGGGTGCAAGGGAGTGGCCACAGGATGCAAGCGTCTTGTTGTCTACTGAGCTCCCTGGGGCACCTTGTGGGCCACTGTGAGATACAGGAAACTGAACTACATGGGCCTTTGGCCTGATCCAGCAAGGCTCTTCTTACGTTCTTATGTTGCACAACCCATCATGGCCTATAGCCCACGATGGACTTTTCCTCCAGAAATCTGTCCCATCCCCTCTTAAAGGCTCCTAGGCCAGATGCCATCCCCACTTCCGGTGGCAAGGAGTTCCACAGCTTAGTTAGCAAAGCTTCTGTTGCGGGGTTTGCGGCAACTCTCGGGAACGGATCGGGTCGACAACCACCGGACTAGGGCACCAGTGGGTAAAAAGGGGTGGCATCTGGCGTTCCCCCTTTTCGTACCAGGAGATGGAGCCCTAGTCGTGCTCAGGAGTTTAGCAGTTGTGCCAGAAGAGTTTTCACGAGTGTCAGACTTCAGGGCCACTTTTTCTGCTCTCCCTTGCAAGAATATTTGATCACAGTGGGTAGTGTTGGGAGGATGTTATGGGGCAGGGAGTGGGCAGCGATGGGCGCAGAGGTGTGAGGATAGGGTCTTGGGAGGGTGGCTAATGGACAATGGGTCCCTAGTTTCATACTGTGCTAATTGCGGTCATGAACGTAAGAAGAGCCCTGCTGGATCAGGCCAAAGGCCCATCTAGTCCAGCTTCCTGTATCTCACAGCAGCCCACCAGGCGCCCCAAGGAGGTATGAGACAACAAGATGCTTGCATCCTGTGGCCACTCCCTTGCACAGATGTGGCAACAGATGTGCTGGAACCAACGTGTAAAAAGCCCTGTGGCTGGAGCCTGTCTGTGCGCTCATCCTCAGTGGCTGCAGCTTATGATTGTTGGGGGGGGGGGAGCCAAGTCGAGAGCACCGATTCCCATCCACTCTGTGCCACCCCCGCCTCAAGCAGGCTAAATTGAGCCAGTTGCCATGACGGCCTGGGGGAGACGTCTGGTGGGCCCCGTCTCGGCTGGTGTTGTCTCTCTCCCTTCCCTGGGGGGGGGGGGAGTTGCTGCTCCCCCCGCCCACCTGGTTTGCTCAACTCGGCTTCCTCGCGCGGACTGTCTTCTCGGAGGCGGTTTGTGTGCGATCGTTTTGTTCTGTGCTTCGGTTGTCAAGACTTGCCCAGGAGACTCCCCTAGAAGCAGGGGTTAGAAAAGGTAGAAAAAGCCTCTGGGATATTTAGGTTAGAAAAGGTAGAGGAGAGGAAGTGTGGAAGAGGGACGCAGAGCCTCTGCCAGTCTAGCCTGCCACTCTTCTCTCCTCCTTCCTCCTTCCTTTTCTCCTCCATTAACCTCTTGCTTTTTGTATCCAGAGAGGAGGAGGAGGAGGAGGAGGAGAGGCAGGCTCTGCTCAGAAGATGGCCTAGTGGCTGTCACCAAGGGCAATTCCCCCCCCCGGGCCACATGTTACCTGGGGGGTCACAGGAGCTCAGAGGGCTCCCCAGCCAGCTTTGAGGGGCGGCAAATATTGAGGCGCCATCTCAGTGATCCTAGGCCAAGGTGCTAACCACTGTGCTGCACAGCCCTGCTTGGCGGCCTAGAGCTGGGAGTGGAGGGTGCGCGGTCTCTGGGAAGTGGGAGTCGTGCCCCCCCCACTTGGCGTTGAGAAGCTCATTAGGGCAGGCGCTTGGGTAGATTCGACCGACCGACCAGAGCCCAGGACGGTGTCATGGTTTGGGAGCCGGGCAAAGATCCGGGTTCGAATCCCTGCTCAGCTGTGACGTTGCCTGGGTGAGCTGGGGCCAGTCGCTATTTCTCAGCCTCGCCTACCCCGCAGGGTTGTCGCGAGGACAAGGTGGAGGGGAGGAACCAGAGACGCCCTGGGATCCTTGGAGGGAAAGTGCTGTAAACGTCGGGGGGGGGGAATGTTCTGGCACGAAGTTCTGATGCCCTGAAACAGAAGCTCCAACCAGTGGTGTCATCCAACTGATTTAGGAGCAGGTACTCACTTTTGATTGGCACTTGTCGGGGTCCGCCCACCGGAAGTGACGTCATAAGCCGGAAGTGATGTCATGATTGTTGCCATGGATGTGATCATGTTTGTAATAACTTCAGCTGGTGGTTAGTGTTGATTTAACGTCTATTGCTTTGCTTTCTAGAGATGTGTCTATACATAGTTTGCTTCACCTGTTCCCTGGTTAAATAGCAGGGGCCAGCTTCGAGTGGGCGGGGCCAGCTCAACTTCTAGGAACCGGTACTCGCGTAGTGGTGCGTAGTGGGTGCATGACATCACTGGCTCCAACCCTTTGAAAATGGGCCGCTCAGCAGTTTCCCCCCTTTCCCCCTCCCCGTCTCTTCTTCCAGTTCTGGGACCAGCTCGATCGGTCAATGATCTTCCCCATCCTGAGCAGCTCCCTGGACCACGATGGCCGAGACAGCGAGAGGGGCCACCAAGCCCACTCCGACCTCTGGGGACCCAGCCGGCCCCCGCGCTTGCCCATGACCCGGAGGTACCGCTCCCGGGTCAGTTCGCGGCCCGACAGGTCGCCCGCCATTGAAGGGTAAGGAGGTGGCACAGGGCATGGGGGGGGGGGAGGTATGTGGGGTTCGAGCTCTTGTGATTTGGGCAGGTCCGGAGGGGTGTGTGTGTGTGTGTGTGTGTGTGTCTCTGTGTGTGTGTGTGTGTGTTCCTCCAGAAAGCACGATAGTGTAGACGGGGATGAAATTCTCATTCAAAAAGCCATCAATCCAATAGTAAGAACATCAGAAGAGCCCCGCTGGATCAGGCCAAAGGCCCATCTAGTCCAACTTCCTGTATCTCACAGCGGCCCACCAGGTGCCCCAAGGAGCACACAAGACGACAAGATCCCTGCATCCTGTGGCCACTCCCTTGCACCCGGTACCAGTAGCCCACCACCTGTGTAAGGAGGTTGCACAATCCATCATTGCCTATAGCCCACGATGGACCCTTCCTCCAGAAATCCATCCAATCCCCTCTTAAAGGCATCTAGACCAGATGCCATCACCACCTCCTGTGGCAGACTATTTGTATACCACTTTTCAACATAAAGTGGTTTATAGTCAAACAACAACAGCAGTCAAGTTCCATGGCTCCCTGTCCCAAAGGGCTCACAATATAAAAAAAAAATGCAGAACCCCCCCTCCCCCCAGCAACAGCCACTAGAAAAGACCCTGCGCAGGGGTTAAGAGGGACAGTTACTACCCCCCTGCCAAATATCAGAGGAGCACCACTTGGGAAGGGTCTCTGGCCCAGGTCGCAGGGGTACAAAAAGAGCGAATCAGGCCATTTAGGGGAAGGGGTTCTGCAGCCCCTGAAAAGCACAATAGGAGAATCCTTGAGCAAAACCGCTTCAATTTCCATTTACCGTATTTCCCCAAGTATAAGGCGCACCAAAGTATAAGACGCACCTTAATTTGGGGGCCAGAAATTTGAAAAATACATTTTGGGGGCCAGAGGGAACGCTGCGTTCTCCGTGCTCCCGCTTGCCTTAAAGAGCCGGCGGGAGCGCTGCCCTCCCTTCTCCACGCTCCTGCCGGCTCTTTAAGGCAGGCGGGAGCACGGAGAACGCAGCGCTGCCCGGCACACCCCTTGAATAAGACGCACCCCATTTTTAGCCCCCGGTTTTTTGGGAAAAAGGTGCGTCTTATACTTGGGGAAATACGGTACATTACAGGGGGACCTTGCGGATAAAGGGGTCCCAGTTTGCATGCTGTTGTTTTTACACGTTTACGTTTTCCGCTCCCTCCAGGGAGTCAACACATCTCGTCTCTCCCCCCCTCTCACCCCCTCCCATTGTTCTCTCCTGCACAGAATAATCCAGCAGATCTTCGCAGGCTTCTTTGCCAACTCGGCCATCCCCGGCTCCCCCCACCCGTTTTCCTGGTGAGTAGCACGTGGCCTCGCGGCGGGCCGGTTTTAAGGATCCGGAGAAGCTTGGGCCGTCGTGCCTGGAAAACCGCCTCCAGCCCGCCTCTCCTTCCGCGTGGGGCTAGCCTAGCAGGAGGGGTCGGGGGCATGCGCCAGAAGTCCGCCTCACGCCCCGGACCACAAGGGAAGGGATGTGCACAAGCGCTGTCCCCTTCTCAGGGGCGCCGTGGGACTCATCCTCGGCTCCAGTTTCCACCGCTGGTGTCCCTGCCCGCTGCCTCGGCTCCTCCCACAATGCCCAGCTGCCCCTCCCAGCGCCCAACGGTGCATAAGAACATAAGAAGAGCCCCGCTGGATCAGGCCAAAGGCCCATCTAGTCCAGCTTCCTGGATCTCACAGCGGCCCACCAGGTGCCCCAGGGAGGCACGAGACCACAAGATGCTTGCATCCTGTGGCCACTCCCTTGCACCCGGTACTCTGAAGTAGCCCACCACCTTTGTAAGGAGGTTGCAAGATCCATCATGGCCTATAGCCCACAATGGACCTTTCCTCCAGAAATCCGTCCAATCCCCTCTTAAAGGCATGCAGACCAGATGCCATCACCACCTCCTGTGGCAAGGAGTTCCACAGACTAACCACCCGCTGGGTAAAAAAGTACTTCCTTTGATCTGTTTTAACTCTCCCAACCCTCAGTTTTAGCGGATGCCCCCTGGTTCTGGTGTTTTGAGAGAGGGAAAAGAACATCCCTCTATCGACTCTTTCCCTTCCATGCAGCCGTGTCCCAGAGCGCTCCGGTCTAGTGCGCTGGTCTAGTTCCACCCTTGCGGCGTCCCCTGCTCCACGCTTGCAGGCGGCTCGGGCTGGCACTGTTTGGGAGCCCTACCCCAAGGGCCGGTGGCACGCAGCCACCCTGAATCCTTGACTGCCTTTGCCCCTCCTCTGTAACCGCTTCTCTCTCTCTTTCCAGGGGCGGGATGTTGCACTCCAATCCGGGGGACTACGCCTGGGGTCAGAGTGGCCTCGATGCGATTGTGACGCAGGTGAGCCTGTCGGGGGGGGGGAGGCGCCCACCAGGCACCCTTCAAAAGAACATCGGAAGAGCCCCACCGGCTCGGGCCTCTGATCCAGCCTGCCTGTGTCCCCCGGGGCTGTCCTGACGTTCCTAGAAATCCCGCGTCACCTCTGCAGATGCAGAGCAGCGATGCAAATGTGCCCTTTTCCATTATTGACGCGCAGGGCACAGTCCTAGCCTGAAGTTAAACGTGCACAGTTAGGCCGGCACAAGTTTGGTTGGCACCAGGGCCACCATAAAGCGCGTTTGGACCACTCTCGGAGTCAGGGAGGATGGCACACGTCTGTGTCCTGGCCTCTCTGACTCCGATAGTGGTCCAAGCGCACTTTATGGTGTCCCTTGCGCCAGCCAAACTTTGCTGGCCTGACTGTACAAAGCTCATGCCCCCAAGATTAAATGAGTCACTATAGATTTTTGAGGTGCTGAACTCAGTCATGACAATGAAAATGCAAAAATTGGCGAGGTTTGTGAGAGATCCCATTAGACCGTTCCATAGCCACATGTTGGTAAATGTCCCTGTCTCTCCCACATACGCAATGTGTTCAGTCTCTCCTAAAATAGAGCCATTTCATTGTCATTTTTGTGTTCAGCACATCGAAATCAGCAAAGATTGTGTGTTGTCCAGGCAAATGGTGCGTTGTCCAGTGTTATTTATCAAGGGTGTGGAACACATGCACACCAAGGGCGCAATCCTAACCTGCAGTTAGGCCAGCAAAGTTTGGCCTGCACCAGGGCCACCGTAAAGCGCGTTTGGACCACTCTTGGAGTCAGGGAGGATGGCACACGTCTGTGTGCTGGCGTCTCTGACTCCGAGAGTGGCCCAAACACGCTTTACAGTGCCCCTTGTGCTGGCCAGACTTTGCTTTATTTACCTCATATTTCCCTCAGAATTTTACCTCAGAATGCCAGATACAAGGGAGTGGCGTTTGGACCCCTCTCGGAGTCAGGGAGGATGGCTCACGTCTGTGTGCTGGCCTCTCTGACTCAGAGAGTGGTCCAAGCGTACTTGACGGTGTCCCTTGTGTCGGCCAAACTGTGCTGGCTTAACTGTGCCCGCCTAACCGGCATCGGATTGCGCCCTCAATCTGCCAGTTATGGGGTCCCTTGCTCGACAGGGCATTGCTTCCCCACCCCTTCTGGGGTGCTTGTGCCCACCTGGGGCACCTTCTGGGGTGCTAGTTTCCAAGACTCCACCAAGCACTGCCACTGCGCTGACCGGCCTAGTCTAGTAGCATGGCAGCGGAGGGTATGCAGGCTCCTCTCCCTCTCCCACCCCCGGGAGCTGCCCCTCTGCAACAGTAGCCAGTTGGTGTTGACTGCAGGCTCCACGCTGCCCCCCCCCCGCCCATGGCTGTGGGGATCGGGCTAATGTCTGGTGTCAGCCAGGAGGGTCTTCTTCGTTGGCGTCCAATGCTAGCACTTACAGTCCTGGCCAGGGCTCCCAGAATCCCTTGCGACACGTCAAGCAAATACAGCCGACAGGAAAATTCCTCCCCAGCCCTTTTGCTCTTTTCCACACGCTTTCAATTAACTCTCCTCCTCCTGAATCAATCAATCAATCAATAGTATTTTTATACTGCTTTTCAACACAAAGTTCACAAAGCGGTTTACAGGCAAATAATAATAATGAAGTTGAACGGCTCCCTGTCCCGAAAGGGCTCACAATCTAAAAATAAATAAATGCAGACCACCCCCAGCAACAGCCACTAGAAAAGACCTTGCGCAGGGGTGAGGAGGGACAATTACTCTCCCCCTGCTCAATATAAGAGGAGCACCGCTTGGAACACTGCCTCTCTTGCCCAGTTAGCAGGGGTTAGAAAGTTGACGGGGTTTGAAGCTGAAGGTTTTGGTGACCAGGATCTCTGCCACAAAGCCTCACATTAACTTGCCTCACATTACAATGTAACTTGCAAGTTACAATGTAACTTGCCTCACATTACATCGTCTTCCTCCTCCTCCTCTGCAGCTACTTGGGCAGCTGGAGAACACGGGACCTCCCCCAGCGGACAAAGAGAAGATCTCCTCTCTGCCGACAGTGACTGTTACTCAGGAACAAGTGGGTACGTTTGTGCAGGCCGATCCACAGGCCGGTGGATCGGAGCCAGCTTTTCCATAAGAGGGTGCCGAAAGGGGCACCCGTCTCCTCTTCT
The DNA here is from genome assembly GCA_029204185.1 of Lerista edwardsae. Taxonomy (NCBI): domain Eukaryota; kingdom Metazoa; phylum Chordata; class Lepidosauria; order Squamata; family Scincidae; genus Lerista; species Lerista edwardsae. The sequence goes on along the minus strand of JAJKFI010011944.1, from coordinate 84,469 downwards.
GCCGCTGCGCCCCTTCCGGGCCTTCAGAGGGTGCTGCGCGCGCAGGAACTCCTCAGAGCCGTTCTATTCAAAATTTCGCTATAAAGTTTGATGAGGGCAAACAACCCCGATTCCTGGCCGGAATTCGAGTCTGCATGCTCTCCCCGTGTCTGTGTGGGGTTTCTCTGGCCCAGAAAGCTCATGTTTATTTCATTGTTTCAACATTAGAAGGGCTTTGGGTCTTTCTTGAGAGGGTTGGTGGTGATTTTGTGACCAGAAATGTGCTGTACATTGTGCCCGACTCTCCGCGACCCCGTGGACCACAGCACGCCAGGCCTCCCTGTCGTCCACCAGCTTCCGGAGTTTGCCCAACTTTATGTTCATCGCTTCTGCGACACTGTCTAACCATCTCCTCCTCTGCCGCCCCCTTCTCCTTTGGCCTTCCGTCTTGCCCAGCAGGAGGGTCTTTTCTAGAGAGTCCTCTCTTCTCAGGAGGTGGCCAAAGTAGAAACATTGTTGTTGTTCAGTCGCTAAGTCATGTCCGACTCTTCGCGACCCCCTGGACCACAGCAAGCCAGGCCTCCCTGTCCTCCACTAGCTTCCGGAGTTCGCCCAATTTCATGTTCATCACTTCGGTGACACTCTCATCCTCTGCTGCCCCCTTCTCCTTTTGCCTTCCATCCTTCCCAGCAGGAGGGTCTTTTCTAAAGAGTCCTCTCTTCTCATGAGGTGGCCAAAGTACTTGAGCTTCAGCTTCAGGATTTGTCCTTCCAGGGAGCAATCAGGCTTGACTTCCTGGAGGATTGACCGATTGGATCTCCTTGCGGTCCCCTGGACTGCAAGGAGATCCAATCGGTCAATCCTCTAGGAAGTAGGAACATTAGTCTACGCTAAAAGTGCTTTGTTATAAGTCATATCACTTAAATTGGTAGTTTCCAAGAACCTGTCAAGGACTTCAAGGGAGGACGTGTTGTATTGCCAAGATCCCCGAAAGGCGAGTCAATTTTATCTTCTCCCCACTGCAATGGGGCAGGACGGGATGCTCTCTGGATGTGTGATGGAAGCAGAAATGGAGGATGCGCCTCTTTCTTACCCTCCCATCTTCTCTTCCTTTTAAAATCCAGCAATTGTGGGAGGAGAGGGGTGGGGGGGAGACACTCTAGGGCACCCCTCTTCTCTCCTCCCCTTCATCTTCTGCTCAAGTCCCGACATACAGACCCCTTGACAGTGTGCAACGGTTGACGCCTTTGGGGCGAGGGGACAAACGCGCTGCAGAGGTGTCCCCTCCCGTTGGCCTCCCCGGGGAATCTCTCGACGAAAACACTTCGAGCCGATACAATGCAAAACTGAAATACTAACAAAATTGGAACAGCCTGTGGACGCCAGCAACAGGGAACGTTTTTGTTTTCCACGTTTTTCTACCGCCCTTCCTCCCTCCGAGGGTGACGTGGCCGCGCACTGCAGCGGCTCCCCTTTTGCTCCGCACAACCGCCCTGCGAGGGAGGAGAGGCCGAGAGCCCGCGACTGGCCTGAGGTTGCCCTGGGACTCCACTCCCAGGTCGAGCAGGGACTCGAGTAGGGACTCGACTCCGGATCTCCCAGGTCAAACTCCAGGACCAGTGAACCATCTTGGCCCTCTGCTGAGTCTCGTGGTCTCTCTCCACAATGCCCTGTTCCCTGAAGCCCTACCCTTCTCTCTGCTTCTCCTGCCCTGTCTGCCCCATAAGCAGCTCCTCCCATTCCTACACGTGGCTCTTTCTCCAGGGCATTTGCTCATTTCCCACCCCCCAACCCTAACCCTAACCGGGTCTCCTGCCACATCCGGTGCTCGGCTCCCAGCAGGGGGCGCCGTCGGTGGCCAGACTGACGGGCCCCCTTTTCCTCCGCCCCGCAGACACAGGCCTGGAGTGCCCCGTGTGCAAAGAAGACTACAGCGTCGCGGAGCAGGTCCGGCAACTCCCGTGCAATCACTACTTCCACAGCAGCTGCATCGTGCCCTGGTTAGAACTGGTGAGCAGGCCTCTCGCGTTGCCCCGGCCGGCGGCGGGTGGAGCCTCGTGGGGCAATCGTGGGGCAATTCCTGGGCAGGCGGAATTGGCCCAGTTGGGTGGGGGGCTGGTGCTGATGGACACGGGACCAGCCCATCGCATCCTGGTTTCTTGATTGTGTGTGGGGGGGGGGTGCGTCTTGGCTGTGCAGATAGCCCAGGCACATCAGTCATAAGAACATAAGAAGAGCCCTGCTGGATCAGGCCAAAGGCCCATCTAGTCCAGCTTCCTGTATCTCATAGCGGCCCACCAGGTGCCCCAGGGAGGCATGAGACAACAAGATGCTTGCATCCTGTTGCCACTCCCTTGCACCCGGTACTCTGAAGTAGCCCACCACCTTTGTAAGGAGGTTGCACAATCCATCATTGCCTATAGCCCACGATGGACCTTTCCTCCAGAAATCCGTCCAGTCCCCTCTTAAAGGCATCAAGACCAGATGCCATCACCACCTCCTGTGGCAAAGAGTTCCACAGATTAACTACCCGCTGGGTAAAAAAGTACTTCCTTTTCTCTGTTTTAACTCTCCTGACCCTCAGTTTTAGCGGATGCCCCCTGGTTCTGGTGTTTTGAGAGAGGGAAAAGAACATCCCTTTATCGACTCTGTCCCTCCCGTGCATAATTTTGTATGTCTCAAGTCCTTCGGTTGCAGGGGAGCAAGTCCAGAAGTGAGCTGGAGGGGATGGATGTTTTTGTTTTGTTTCCCCTTTTAGAGATCTGTTTGTTTTTTTATTGCCGCGTTTTGTAATTGCCACACTTCTGTCCCTCCCTTCCTCCAAGGAGCTTAGGAGGGGTGTGCATAGTTGCCCCGTTCCTTTTGTCCCCAAAACATCCCTGTAAGGTAGGCGAGGCTGAGAGAGAGCGACTGGCCCCAGGTCACCCCGGAAACTTCACGGCCAGGCAGTTTGGTGGTGGTGATGGCATCTGGCCCAGGTGCCTTTCAAAGGACAGATTTCTGGAGGAAAAGTCCATTGTGGGCTACAGGTCATGATGGGTGGTGCAAGGCGACTTCAGAATGCAAGGGAGTGGCCACAGGATGCAGGCATCTTGTGGTCTCATGTGCTCCCTGAGGCACCTGGTGGGCCACTGCGGGATACGGGAAGCTGGACTAGGTGGGCCTTGGCCTGATCCAGTGGGGCTCTTCTTATGTTCTTAGATGATTCTGGTTTTATTTTTACCTCAGAATTTACCTCAGAATGCCAGATACAAGGGAGTGGCAACAGGATGCAGGCCTCTTGTTGTCTTGTGTGTTCCCTGAGGCATCTGGTGGGCCACTGTGAGATATAGGAAGCTGGACTAGATGTTTTATTTACCTCAGAATTTACCTCAGAATGCCAGATACAAGGGAGTGGCCACAGGATGCAGGCCTCTTGTTGTCTTGTGTGCTCCCTGAGGCACCTGGTGGGCCACTCTGAGATGCAGGAAGCTGGGCTAGGTGGGCCCCCTTTGGCCTGATCCAGCGGCACCCTTCTGCTGTGCGTATGTTCTTATTTGAACCTGGATCTTCCAAGTCTTGCCGCTTTCTCCCCCCCCAGCACGACACGTGCCCCGTGTGCCGGAAGAGTCTCAACGGCGAAGATTCGACCCGGCAAGCGCCCACCTCGGAGGCCTCCGCGAGCAACTCCTTTAGCAGCACCAGCCACCTGCACGACCGATGGACTTTCTGAAGCCCCCGGAGCCAGAGGGGGCGGGGCGGGGGGGCGGTTCAGGCCTGTAGTATTCTCTACTACAGTTGTAAATTGTATGATAACTAAACCACAAAACCAAGTAGCAAGGAGGGAAAGAGAGCGAGCAAGCAAGCAGAGGGGCGCCGGTAGCACCCCCCTGTCCCCACCCCGTCGCTGCCACGAGCTGCTGTCCGTCTGAAGCCGGGAGCATCTCTCCATCCGGTCACCGCCTCAGTCACACAGTTTTTTTGTGTGTTGTTTTTTTTGGGGGGGGGGACCCCCGACCAGTGTTGTGGAGGTCAGGGTTCCCCCAAACGTTTGGGAGGTTCTTTTTCTCCGGCGTCGAGAAGATCCTTGCTGGCTCCAGCGATCCTCGCCGAGCTCCTGCTCCTTCTGCGCACGCACACCCCCCTTCTGTCCCGGGCAGGCGTGCGAGGAAGAGGCTGAGGAAGAATCCCGCCGGCAAACTGCTGGGAAGGAGGGAGGGGGAGCGGGCGCGGGTCTTTGTGATGCCTCTGGCGGTGGCGCAGACTGAATTGGGGCTCGCCCGTTTTCCCCCCTGCGGCCTAGTTGTATTTTGGCCGGGCCCCCTTTCGAGTTTTGTTGCTTTTGTTTTTGGTTCTGCTTCCCCCTGCGTTCTCAGGAAGGCAGCTTGGCTCGGACGGAGATGGAAAAGCGACGAGGGTCGCGGTGGGGTGCGGCGGGGAACCTCAGCTCCCTTGAAAGCACCTGGTGGCCTTCCATTTTTCCCCCTGCTCTTGCCACCTCCCCCTTGGGTCTGCCTGATCCGGGACTGTTCTTCACTCGCCGTGCTGAGATCCGGTTTTGCTGCCTTGTCGATAAACGGACCACGTATAATTTATCCTGCAGAGCAAAGACTTCAACACGTTTCAAACCATCCGGGTGTGTGTGTGTGTGTGTGTGTGTGTACGTGTTTCCCCCCCTCCCATGCTGTTCCACAGTATTTAAAACAAAAAAAGACCACTGTTCCAAACGGCTTTCTTTCTTCCCCACCACCTTCGCCAGCAGTCTTTAAGCCTCGTTTCAGGAACATTTTTTTTTTGTCCTCTTTTCTGATCCATCAAATCATGTCTGAGCTCGGAAACACCCGCAGCACGCCAGCCCAGAAGTTCCTTTCGGCAAGAACCGGAAAAAGGGGTGTCTGGCTTGGACCCCTAGGAAAAGGGGGTGTGGGAGACAGGGGGAGTCTTGTCCCAGAAAAAGAGAGAAGGCAAAAAGGAAAAAAAAAAACAAGGAAAATCCTGTTGTACTCCATTGTTGTAACAGTGTACCAGGTACACTCATTTTCAAACTTAGTGTCTTTTGTTTGCTATCCAAAAGTTGAATAAAAGCCTTTAATAAGAAGAGCAGCAAACGGAGAGAGTTCTTGGCTGGGTGCTGGCGGGAGGAACTCATCCCAGGATAGCCGCTGGGGGGGCAGCCACTTGGGGCAACGCTCCCCAAATGTGTCCTTGCTGCCGTTGCAGAGCTTGGCAGCCGGGAGTAGTTGGCAATGCCGCATGGCACGATGGCATCAATGCCCAGGACTTCAGGGTGATGTCAGGACCCTAAAAATGGTGGTGAGAGCTCAGTTGCAAGCAGGCGGCCAAAATTCTGCCTGCTGAGCTGAGCCTTCAGTGGTCTTCACCATAGTGTCGCGGTCTTGACATGCAGGTCTGATCTTAAAATCCCCCCCGAGTAACGCAGGACAAATTGGAAGGAGTGAGGAAGTGTTTGCCCAGTAATCACCAGAACAGAAGACGCTCAAATGTTTTATCTCCCTACGTTTTCACCTGCTTGCAAACTGCGGGAGCTGAGCTATTGGCAGGGCAATTCGCAGTCGAAAGGAACAAGGAAGCTTTTGAGTCCTGCAGAACTCTCTTTGCAGGGTTTGGATGGACATTGCAGGTCACTGTCAACACTTGATAAACGCTTAGCGTAACCAGAAGGGAGGTTTTCTCACCTACAGCCTCAGGTAAGTCGCTCTCCTGCAAAACCCATTTCCAACCCCTCGCCTTTGTTCTGCAATGTAGACCCTTACTCAAAAGCAGATCCCAGTCTGGGTTGAAGGGGTTCCTACTCCTGTGGCCTCTCCATTTAGAGATGACAGAATTGTGGGGCAAGAGAGAAGTTAAGAATGTGTATTCATGTAAGCTCATGCTGTGAATCACAACTGCAGCTGAAGAAGACTTGGCTGGCATGAGAAATACCACCCTTTGGACCAATTGGTCTCCAGTCAGCTAAGGTTAGTGTGTGTGTGTTTTTTCCAGTCTTGCTCCATTAATGAAGGAGGAACTGCACTAGTCTGGAGGAACCAGGAGGGAACTATTTGTTTAGAAGTGAAAACAAGAGGCAGATGAAATTGGGCTTCCTTGATTCTGGTGTAATTAATCCGTGGAACTCCTGGCCACAGGATGTGGTGATGGCATCTGGCCTGGATGCCTTTAAAAGGGGATTGGACAGATTGGTGGAGGAAAAGCCCATCACAGGTTACAAGCCACGATGGGTATGTGCTGGTTCTAGAAGTGGGCTGTCTCTATCATGCCAGATGCAGGGGGTTGGCCACAGGATGCAGGCAGCTTGTGGTCTTGTGGGCTCCCTGAGGCATCTGGTGGGCTGCTGTGAGATGCAGGAAGCCGGACTAGATGTTTTATTTACCTCAGAATTTTACCTCAGAATGCCAGACACAAGGGAGTGGCCACAGGATGCAGGCATCTTGTGGTCTTGGGTGCTCCCTGAGGCACCTGGTGGGCTGCTGTGAGATGCAGGAAGCTGGACTAAGTGGGCCTTTAGCCTGATCCAGCTGGGTTCTTATGTTCTTACAGTATTGGTAAAATGGTGCTGGGCTTAGCTTACAGCCTAGAACAGTGTGGCCGGACTTGCTTACTGTTAAGGACTACAGACGGTAAACTTTAGGTGCTTGAAAGCAGCAACATTTAAGATGCATCTGAATCTTTAAAACTTCTCTGCTCGCCCTGAACATTCAACTTTCACAGTTTAACCCAATGGACTCTCAGTTGTAGACCGGGTAAATAATTAACACGTCTTCCAAATGTTTTGTAGTCCTTGTGCTGCCAGCTCAGCGACCCCTTGTATGTCAGAGCCGGGGGGGGGGGGGAATTGCAAACACAATTCCTTCATTGGGCCTCATCCGGCCTCGAACGAGAGCCACTGAAGGGGTTAACGGTTCAAGAGTTTTGTGGGAGAGGGAAGCAGGATCGGCTTCTGAGAAATAAATCTCCATCCTCTTGCGGCTGGCCCAAGTCCTTTCTTAAAACGCTTTTCCCTTCGCTCCCCTGTTAGGCCTGAAACTTCCTCCCAGAAAATCCTCTAAGCAGAGGCGGATCTAAGGGGGGGGGCAAAGCTCTAAGTGTTGCAAGGAGCCTTACCCTGTCATGTAAATCCCTCCTCTCCCTTGCTGCTGTAGCCAGTAAGCAACGCCAAGATGTTGCTGTTCCCTGTGAGGATTGGCTAAAACGGTGCAGGAGAGGAGTGATTTCCACTGCAAGGTGAGGCTTCTTGCAAAACTTAGAGCTCTGCCCCCCCTTAGATCTGCCTCTAAGCAGCTACTCTTTTTCCTTCAAATCTAGCATCTTCTGCGGAACAGATCCCCTGTGTGGGTGGCCAGGGGGCTGCAGTATTCCCACCCTTGCTTTCCTGGTCCGTCCTAGAGCACACTCTCCCCTCCCTACTGTCAAAAAAAAAAAAAAAAGTAGAGTAACAATTGGGAGAAGCCACTGTCTTGCTTACATAAATCTATAATGCGCCTTGCACTCAACTGGCTTTTATATAACCCTCTTTTTTTGCTATGCACGAACTGGACTAGGCCCTCCCGCCTGCTCCTTGCTAGGACAGTGTTTCTCAAACTGCGGACCAGGAGCCACCAGGTGGATTGTGAGACAATTTTCAGGTGGGTCACCGTTCGTTTCAATGTGTACTTGATTTTTAATATATTAAAAAAGGTAAAGGTTTCCCCACGACCGAATGGTCTAGTCGTGACCGACTGTAGGGGGCGGTGCTCATCTCCGTTTCAAAGCCTGCAGAGCCAGCGTTTTTGTCCGATCGTGTGGCCAGCATGACTCTACGCCGTAGCGCATGGAACGCTGTTACCTTCCCACCGAAGTGGTCCCTATTCATCTACTTGCATTTTAGGTGCTTTCGAACTGCTAGGTTTGCAGGAGCTGGGACAAGCGACGGGAGCTCACTCTGTCACGCAGTCTCGAACTCCCACCCTTGCGGTCAGAAAGCCCAGCAACAGCGGATTAACTCACTGCGCCACCATGTCCCATTTATTTAATATATTAGACCAGTGTTATTCAAACTGTGGATTGGGACCCACTTGGTGGGTCGCGACCTGATGTCAGGTGGGTCACAGAAGGCTGGGAGCAGCCATCTTGGAAACTGCAGTCCTTCCTCTTGCTATATTCCTTTTGGGAGTTTGAATTTTCAAGTGAGCTTTTTAAAGATTTTGTTTTTCGTTCAGTGCTTTTGCATCGTACGTTGCCCTCATCTTGCGTTCTGCCGGGGACGTTTTCATGGTTGTCGAGGGGCTGCAGTTCAAGAATGCCAATTTGCATTTCAGGAGCGTCGGCTTATTATGTTAGAATGACAGCACTTCCTGCTTGATGATGTCACTTCTGGCTATGACATCACTTCCAGGTTAATGGCATCACTTCTGGTGGGTCCCAACGCGAGCGCCATTCTAAAAAGTGGGTCCTGGTCTAAAACGTTTGAACAACACTGTATTAGATGATGCTACTTGGGTTTGCGGCTGCACACAGTGGCATCTCTACAGGGAGGGCAGAGCTCTAAGTTTTGCAAGGAGCCTTACCTTGCAGTGGAACTCACTCCTTTCCCTGCACCGTTTTAGCCAATCCTCATAGGGAACAGCAACATCTTGGCGTTGCTTACTGGCTACAGCAGCAAGGGAGAGGAGGGATTTGCATGACAGGGTAAGGCTCCTTGCAACACTTAGAGCTCTGCCCTCCCTGTAGAGACGCCACTGGCTGCACAGAACACCACAAACTCTTAAATAAGCTACTCCAGTGTTGTTCAAACTGCAGGTCAGGACCCACGAGGTGGGTCACATAGCCCCTAGCTCAGCCATCATTGAAAATAGGGGAAGATGGGATGCTGGAAAGGGGAAGGGCTGTGTGGGTTATTTTGCTTGTGCCAAGGTAGTAAATAGTGTTCCCCCCCCCTTTTCTGAATCACTTTGCTATTGGAAAACGGCTGAGGAATCACCCAACTTACTGCTGCGTTCTAAGGAGAGCAGCAGGCTCTGGCGTCACAATGGCGTCACTTCCACGCGTGACATCACTTCCGGTGAGTCCCCAAGTGGCTGCCCTTCCAAAAAGTGGGTCCCGGCCCGCAAACGTTTGAGAACCACTGTGCTAGGATCCTTTAGAGGAACCTCCATGGTTAAGAGCAGTGTATCTCCGAAACCGCAGGCTGTGGGCCAAATGGGAGGTGCGCTTCCTCTTGCGCATGAAAACAGCTCTAGCCTGGCATACTCCCTCCCGGCACCTTCTCCGGCCCCCGCCCCAAATGGCAGTTAAAACGTATGCGCACAGACGCACAGGACAAAGAGGACCACACAACATGCGCGCCCGGATGGTTATCTTTATAGAAATTCTGGGTGGTACAAGTGGTCTGGCAGTGGACCAGATTGCCGAGGGAGGTGGTGAATTCTCCCCGGAGTTCTCCCAGCAGAGGCTCGACAGGCACGTGCTGGAGTTGTTCCGGGAGGGTTTCCTGCTGCATGTAGAGGGTTGGACTAGATGACCTTGCAGTCACCCTCCGTCTCTGATACTGCCCCCGTCCCAGGGGAGCATCTGTTTATCCTGACATGCGCCCATGTCCAGCTAAGGGTCAGCCTGCCTCCGTGGCCACAGCTACCAAACCAAGGGACCTCACTCCCACTGTTACGGCGACTCAGAATAGGGCCCTCTGGGCAGTGCGCACAGCAAGAAAAAACAACTACCGTTTGTGTAAGCTCTCAGTTTGGTAGAGAACGTCAGAGTCATCTCAGACTGGTACTCAACGTAGCTTTCCATCCAGTTTAGCTCAGCATGGCAACAAGGTTATCCAAAACGGCCCCCTCCTCCAGGGAAGGAGGACAGGCCCCGGAACGCGGACCACCCTAGTCAAATCTTCTTTGCAGGATGAACAGGGACAAGGCTTGGGAGCCTGTGGGAGATCAATGCCTTTCCCCCAATTTCTCAAGAAATCTCGCATTTCAGTTTTGTTGCGGTCTGCTTGCTCTTTGCCCCCCGAACCTTCCAAACAAGGTACGGTTGTTGCCCCCCCCTCCCCAAAACCGAAGTTTGGTTTTGGTACAGTTGTAAAAGTTGTGCGTCCGAGGGGCGGAGAACGCGGTTGCTTCCCAAACAACTGCTGGTGCATTTCAGGAGCATCAGGACATCCATGGTTTATAAAGGGAATCGGCCGTTTACACCCCTCTCTGCCCAGTTCCTTCCATCTGGAGAACTGAAATGGCGGCGCTCCAAATAGTTCTACTCTTCCTCTTTTTCTTTCTCGTCCTCCCCGGGCTTTTTGTGTGTAAAAAATCCAAGCTGCAAGGGGGGGTGATAAGGAAAGGGGAGAAAGAGATGAGATTTTATCGACATCAATACCGATTTTTCAGGAGCAACCAGATCTTTAAAGGTTTGAGCTCATCTGCTAGCTGGACAGTGCTTTTTTTTTTTTTAATTAGAACAACACACACAAACTCACAGCCCCAAAACAAAAACTAAGCATAAAACAAATTCAGAATGTATGAAGCAAGGGTGGAGTAAGTTGCTTGCAACCTTCACAATATATTAATTACTGCACAAATTAAAAATTGTGTCTCTTAGCCAACCTCTTATTCTTTTAATATTTTCTAAGAATATTCTGCTTCAGAATGCCAGGTGCAGGGGAGTGGCAAGAGGACTCGGGCATCTTGTGGTCTTCTGTGCACCCTGAGGCTCCTGGTGGGCTGCTGTGAGATACAGGAGGCTGGACTAGATGGGCCTTTGGCCTGATCCAGTGGGGCTCTTCTGATGTTCTTACAATATTAGGATAGCAAATTCTGTTGTTGTTTTTTACCTCAGAAATTTACCTCAGAATGCCAGACACAAGGGAGTGGCCACAGGATGCAGGCATCGTGTGGTCTTGGGTGCTCCCTGAAGCACCTGGTGGGCCGCTGTGAGATGCAGGAGGCTGGACTAGGTGGGCCCCCTTTGGCCTGATCCTGCAAGGCTCTTCTTACGTTCTTATGTACCAACGTCCCACCTCTCAGGGCCCTCACCACCTCTAGGTGTGAGCTGTTCCCACTGGGGCCTCGGTCTGTCCCCCCCCCCCTCCGCCCCAGGGCTGCTCGTACCTTCCACAGGCAGATGATGATCAGGGCCAGGAGCAGGAGCCCCCCCACGATGCTGCCAATCAGGATCCAGAGCGAGAGAGGAACCAGCTTGGGCTGGATGATCTCCAAGACGGTCTGCAAGGGTAGTGAGAAGTGGGTGACGGCAGTGGTGTCATTCAAAGGATTTAGGAACAGGAACTCACTTTTGATTGGCACTTGTCAGGAACCCGGAACCAGCCACGGAGCCCGTTAGGATCCGGCACGCCTGTTCTGGTCCGTTCCCCCTGAATGACGTCACTGCCTTTGCCCCCCCTAGGAATCCGGAGTCGCTCCCTTTAACCCTCTGAGTGCCGGCCAACCAAGTAGGAAAGCTCTTTGCAGAGGAATCGGGAGGGGGGAGGAGGGAGAGTGAAGTGGGCGGAGTCAGCCCTAATTTTAACCAGTGGAACTGAGTTCCCCCGCGTTCCCTCTGCATGACATCACTGGGTGACAGCTGAGAGAGCGTCCACTCAGGCCTAAGGCAGCTTCCCCCATTGGAAGGGCTTTGCACTGAGCATTCTGTTACACGCCAACAAGATTTATGCTGTTCTCCCATCCTTCCTCAAGGAGCTGAGGGCGGTGTCAGGGTTCCTCCCCTCAGAACAACCCTGCGAGGTAGGCGAGGCGGAGAGAGAGTGACTGGCCCAAGGAGAGCTTTGTGGCTGAGCAGTGATTTGAACATTCCGGATCTAAGTCCATCTCCCAAAGCAACTTCCTGGGTGACCTTGGGCTGGCCTCAGGGGCGGACCTAGTCAAAATGGCGCCTGGGGCACCCAATAGAAGTGTGCCCCCATGGGAGCCCAGGTCTACCCACCAGAAGCAGCCCCGGGTAGACCTGGGCTCCACGGCGCCCAGGTCTACCCATTGGGACCAGCCACGGGTTGTGACCAGACCCATTGGGACCAGACCCTCGAGGGAGCCGAGGTCTACCCATTAGAAACGGCCGCAAGTAGACCAGGGCTCCCTTCAAGGTCTACCCGCACAATGTTGCAGGGGCCACTGGCGCCCCCCTAGATGGCCCCAAGACGGCGTCCAGGGTTCTTGCCACCCCTGCCACCCCCTAGATCCGCCACTGGCTGGCCGCTCTCTCTCTCGCCTACCTAGCAGGGTTGTTGTGAGGACAAAGGGAAGGAACCATGTCAAGTCAATTCAATTCAATACCTTTAATTGGCATACAAAACTTATATATATATATATATATATAACACATATATCAGACTTGGACCATTAATGGAAGAGAACACAAGAAAAATACATCACAGAATCACATCTTCAAATATTGTCAAAGTTTACACAACGAGAACGAAGTGAATTGACTTTTACTATAAATGTGGCTAGTTGATTAACAAAAGCCGGGTCTTTTATACTGCAAATGAAAACTTTAAACTCTCTGAGTCATCATTCAAACCAGCAGAATGCAAGAGCGGGTATAAAAATTGTTCTCTACTCGATAGATGTAGTGGACAATGGAAAAAAAAGATGCTCCAAAGTTTCAATAACACCCAAATTGCACGGACAAAATCTTACTGAATAGGGGGTGCCTTTAAATCGACCCCACAGTACTTCAGAGGGGATGACATTACAGCGTGCAAGGAACATGGCTGTTCGGGCCTTGGGGCTATCCAAGATATGCAAATAAGACGGAACCTGTCCATTATAAACTATGATTTGATGGTATAATGGCGAGCAATATTTATCTGCCGCACTCCATAAATTTAAATCATGAAGATCAATAAGCTTTCCTTTAATCATAAGGAACCATGTACACCGTCCTGAGTTCATTGGAAGGAGGGCAGGATAAAAATCCAAATTTTTTTTTTAAAGAAACCCAAGTTTCTAGTCCTTATAGGGGTGACGATACCTTTGACAGTGCGCAGAAATCGCAACTACCAGAAAAGGTATCTGACTGACACTGTTTCTGGGGGGGCTACACCCCACCCCCACCACTTCAATGCCCGTTGCAGGTCCTTATTTCTCCTAATCACTAGCAAAGCCAGACCAAAATGCACACAGCAAGGAATGGTGCACATCTTACGCAGGTCACAGAAGAGGACTTTTCAGGTGCTTTTCTACAAAAACAAAAACAAAAAAGTGTTCTACACACAGAAAAGGTTACCATTCCATTTCATGTACCTCTCGCTGGTGTGCAGCCTTGGGTAGGAGGAGCAGGAGACTGTCCTCATCTTGGGTATTCAGCATGAAGGTGCTGACAATCTTCACTGTCTTGAATTTAGCCTTTTTCCGTGAGAGGAGGGAGAGAGAGAATTTAAATAAAAGTCAGGAACTTAAAATTCTCGGGTCTTGCATGTCTTCATCAACCCAATCATAAGAACATAAGAAGAGCCCTGCTGGATCAGGCCAAAGGCCCATCTAGTCCAGCTTCCTGTATCTCACAGCGGCCCACCAGGTGCCCCAGGGAGGCATGAGACAACAAGATGCTTGCATCCTGTTGCCACTCCCTTGCACCCGGTACCAGTAGCCCACCACCTTTGTAAGGAGGTTGCACAATCCATCGTGGCCTACAGCCAAATCACAAAAAGATTTGAGAACCAGGGCCCACTTTTTAAAGCGACGCTATCGCAGAGGTCTCCAAACCCCTGGCCTTAAATTGCATTTAAGTAATTTTAATTTAATTTAAATTTAAAAGTAATTTAAGCTTGTGGACTGGGGAAATGGGAGTCCATTAAAGTGTGTGCTATATTCCTGTGGTGCGTGTTGGTGCTTGGATGAACCCTGGAATTTGGAGCTCATTCATTCCACTTCCAGCTCTAATGTATTTATTTTAGGTTTAATTTTATTTTTCCAGCCCTCACCTCAACACAATGCCAGATAATTGATGCAACCCTCCGGCGAAAAGGTTTGGAGACCCCTGCTCTACAGGGAACCACCTAGCTCTTTACAAGACTGTTGCTTTTTTTAAAAGGTGATCCAGAAAGAATAATTTTATTTATTCATTTACAAGTATTCGTTTGGTTGCAAAAACATCAGTCCGTTTCTCATACTGAGGCAGCCCTAACGAATGGCCTCAAGGCTTCAGGGGGTTAGTGATGTGACCTTTGTCAGCTCCAAAACCTGTCATTGATGGACTGGGGTGTGGGGGACAGCAGAAAAAGATGCTCAAATATTTATCTCCCTTTATTTGCACAAACTTGCAAACAGCGGGTAGTTAATCTGTGGAACTCTTTGCCACAGGAGGTGGTGATGGCATCTGGTCTTGATGCCTTTAAGAGGGGATTGGATGGATTTCTGAAGGAAAGGTCCATCATGGACTATAGGCCATGATGGATTGTGCAACCTCCTTATAAAGGTGGAGGGCTACTAGTACCGGGTGCAAGGGAGTGGCCACAGGATGCAAGCATCTTGTTGTCTCATGCCTCCCTGGGGCACCTGGTGGGCCACTGTGAGATACAGGAAGCTGGACTAGATGGGCCTTTGGCCTGATCCAGCAGGGCTCTTCTTATGTTCTGCAAGGCAGTGAGCAGCTCTCTGATTTCTGAACAGACTCAGGGCTTGAGGCATTTTGTTATCTGATCTTCCCATCCTCCCTAGGCAGGAGCCACCAGAAATCAGGTCGCGATGCACAGCTTAGGAGATGCTGGTCTAAAGGCGATGTGGTTTTTACTCACCCTCCTGAAAAACTGATTGTGGATCGCTCTCAGCAGATGGATGGCGACTTCGGAGCCCCTCTCGATGTGGGACAACTCACAGTTCACCACTTGGCACCCGGTGTTGGTGCAGTTCTGCCGGGGAGTAGAGAAATTGCTCTTGTGACCCTGCGCCAGGCTGCCATCCCACCCACAACTCAAGCAGGCGGGGGCCTGAGTTCAAGAAGCTTCAAACCCAGTGACGTCTTGCAGGGGTACGCGAGTACCTGTTTCTACGATTATGGCTGGCCCCGCCCACTCGCCCGCCCACTCATTGACTCCGCCCCCTGCAACGTTTGAATTTCCTGCACGTTTGAGTTGCCTGCACGTTCTCAGAGCCAGGCAGGCAGGCAGGCAGGCAGGCAGCGAGCAGAGCCTAGCCTTGCCTTGCCATGCCACTGAAAAATGAGCTGCTCTGGGGTTTTGGAACTGTTGGGTCACTTTAACACGATGCCAGGCCTCCTTAACATGTTCTGGGGGTGCTGTGGAATACTGTTGCCACAGTTGGGTCAGTTTAAAATCGTCTGAGGCTTCAAAAAGGGCTTTTTTCATGTCACTTCCTGCCACGACATCACTTTCGGCTTATGATGTCACTTCCGGTGGGCGGGTCCTGACACGTGCCAATCAAAAGTGAGTCCCTGTTCTTAAATCATTTAGATGACACCACTGTTCACACCTCTCTCCTATCCCAAATCTGGCAATTGATCAGCTTGCCCTGTGGCTACCAAAAAATCTTATTCCGTCACTCAGCTCTGAGAGTCCAGCAGGCACACAAGGGGGAGCGTTCAAACAACTACGGGAAGGCCATGGAAGTGGAATAAAACAAAACTGAATGTTGCTGTGGCTGCCTTGCCTGTGAACTCACCAATCTCTCGGCATGCATAAGTTCTTCCGGGTGGACAGGGATCACAGGAGCTGCCTTGGTCAGATTTTGCAAAATGCAGGTCACCTGTAAATGGAAAACAAGAGACACCAATAGGGTGAGGATCCTGTGCTCAACTTGAGCCAGAGGGCATGAGAACATCAACAGGCCCAGAGAGGCAGAAGACCCAGCTTTTCATTTCCCCAGTCGACCTCCTGATTTGGTTCACTCTGGCCTGGTGAGGCTTCATTGAGCCTTCATTGAGGCTTCCGAAACAAGACTCACCCGCCAGCCAATGAAATTGCTGAACCTGAGCCATCTGCGGAAGCAGCTAGCTGCTTTTGTGTGTTAAAATACACTTTGCCAAACCTGAGCGTCGGCAGCTCAGGTTGTGCAAGAGAGGCCCTCCCAAAACCTCGGCAGTCCTGGGCCGTTTCGAGCCGTGCTTATTTTGAACTGAGCAAAAACATCGCCATAAGTCATCAGCCCAGTGGTGTCATTCAAATGATTTAGGAACAGGAACTCGCTTTTGATTGGCACTTGTCGGGAACCCGGAACCAGCCACGGAGCCCGTTAGGATCCGGAACGCCCGTTCTGGTCCGTTCCCCCTGAATGACATCACTGCCTTCGCCCCCCCCCCAGGAATCCGGAGCCGCTCCCTTTAACCCTCTGAGTGCCGGCCAACCAAGAAGAAAAGCTCTTAGCAGAGGAATCAGGAGGGGGGAGGGGGGAGAGTGAAGTGGGCGGAGTCAGCCCTCATTTTAACTAGTGGAACTGAGTTCCCCCGCGTTCCCCCTGCATGACATCACTGCATCAGCCTTAGCTACGCCGCAGTTCTTTCTGTGGAGTGTTCCGCTTGCTGTGCCCGCATGCTCCAGAACTTTGGGATAAGAACGCCACACCAGAAGAATCTTGTTGCAGCGGTCAGCGCATGAAGACCCCTGAAATGTGCTGTTTCAATAGGTTTATGTGCAAGAACTTCTTCGTAAATGCTGATAAGCGAGTGTGGAGTTCAGATGTTCCACCTTGGGCACCCAAACGTATCGGGCCGCAAGAAAGGAGATGCTCAAACTTAAGCAGTCCAAACTGCTCTAATTCTATTTTATTATAAATATTCTTCGTAATAACATAGAATTGCCCCCCCCCCGTTCATTTATTGTCTTGCTCTGCCCGTCTTAATTCTGGATTAACTCAAATAATTTCTAAAGCTAACTCAAAACCTGGAGCTTTCCGGTTTTCCATGTTTACAGTTTTCGTTCATGTGTATCTTTCCCTTCTCTAGGCACAGACATGCGCTGTGAGAAAACACTGCAGGAAAGTCATCAGATTTACAACTGCATCACAGTTCTTTCTGTGGAGTGTTTTACTGCTGTCCATAAATGCTCCTGCACTTTTGATGTAAAAACACCACACCAAAAGAATCTTCGAGGCAAGCATTTTATCACAGCATAGAAACACATGCATGCTGGTACACTGCAGCAAAAACAATCCTGATGCAATCATGCGCACAGTCACATCAAGGTTACTTTTGTGGCGTGTTGTGGTTTGTTTTTTGCAAGATATAAATGAAATAAAGGAACAATGGCATGCATCGGTTCTGTTTTGGGAACCTAGATAGAGTCATTTGGAATTCCAAAATAGGGAGATTTTAAGGAGGAGTATTTTGGAAGTATATGCTGGGAGAAATATCAACAACCTCAGATATGCCGACGATACCACTCTAATGGAAGAAAGTGAGGAAGACCTAAAGAACCTTCTGATGAGGGTGAAAGAGGAAAGTGCTAAAATTGGCTTGAAGCTCAACATTAAAAAAACTAAGATCATGGCAACCACTCCCATCACTTCCTGGCAAATAGAAGGGGAAGAAATGGAAGCAGTGACAGACTTTACTTTCCTGGGCTTCATGGTGACTGCAGCCATGAAATTAAAAGAAGTTTACTTCTTGGGAGAAAAGCTATGGCAAACCTAGACAACTTAATCAAAAGCTGAGATATCACCCTGCCAACAAAGGTTCGCATAGTCAAAGCTGTGGCTTTCCCAGTACTAATGTATGGCTGTGAGAGCTGGACCATAAGGAAGGCAGAGCGCCGAAGAATAGATGCTTTCGAATGATGGTGTTGGAGGAGACTCTTGAGAGTCCCCTGGACCGCAAGGAGATCCAATCGGTCATCCTCCGGGAAGTCAAGCCTGATTGCTCCCTGGAAGGACAAATCCTGAAGCTGAAGCTCAAAGACTTTGGCCACCTCATGAGAAGAGAGGACTCTTTAGAAAAGACCCTCATGCTGGGAAAGATGGAAGGCAAAAGGAGGAGGGGGCGGCAGAGGAGGAGATGGTTAGAGAGTGTCACCGAAGCGATGGGCATGAAATTGGGTGAACTCAAGAAGGTGGTGGAGGACAGGGAGGCCTGGCGTGCTGTGGTCCAGGGGGTCGCGAAGAGTCGGACACGACTTAGCGACTGAACAGCAACAACAATTTTGGAAGTGCCCCTCACTGAAACACTTGCGCCAAGCTCAGCCACTCACGTTGTCTGCAATGATGCGCGTGACGGACAGGAACTCGCTGTTCTGATAGGCTGTGGCGGGAAGATCCATGAGAAGGGAAAGATTCTCCACTGTGTAGCAGCCAAGATTTTGAACCTGCAAAGACAAGGGTGATGCAAAGTCACGGGGCAGGAAATGGGAGGGCAAAACCAAAAACAAGGGGGACGGGAACGCCATTTCTGAGACCCCCAAATTCTGGATTTTTAAACTCTGATGTTTAGCGGACCAGCCAGTAAGTCATTGAGCATGTTTCTCAAGCTGTGGGTTGGGACCCACTTGGCGGGCTGCGACCTGATGTCAGGTGGGTCGCGGAAAGCTGGGAGCAGCCATCTTGGAGACCGCAGACCTCCCTCTTGCTAATTTCCTTTTGTGAGTGTGAACAGTTTGAATCTTCCAGCGCGGGTTTTTAAAAATTTTGCTTTTTGTTTAAGCCGAGAGGGTTAACGCCTCCGTTTGCCCAAAGATAACAGCTGAAGATCCAAAGGTCATGAGCCCGAGACTACCGGAAGTCTCTGTGAGCGGCCGACCTTGCAAACTGCGGCTGATTAAAACCTGAGTTCCAGCTGCCTCAAGGGAGGAGGAGTGTGCTGGTCAGCTGTGTCTCTAGTGAGAGCAGGGAAGCCTCTTATCAGCCAGCAGAAGACAGACAGACGGGCGGCTAAGAAAGAAGGCTAAATCCAGAAAGATCCATCTGTATGAGTGTTGTTCTTGAAAGATAGAACGTTTCTGTAAATTGTAAAAACCTTTGGGTTTGTGAATAAAAGTCTGCCTATGTAAACCGCCTTGAGTTACAGCCATTAAGTCACTAGTGATCTTAAGAAAGGCAGTATATAAATACAAGTATTATTATTATTATTAGTTCAGTGCTTTGACATTATATTTGGTCCTCATCCTGCTTTCTGTC
The DNA here is from genome assembly GCA_029204185.1 of Lerista edwardsae. Lineage (NCBI taxonomy): Eukaryota > Metazoa > Chordata > Lepidosauria > Squamata > Scincidae > Lerista > Lerista edwardsae. The sequence goes on along the minus strand of JAJKFI010011944.1, from coordinate 65,444 downwards.
AGGGTTGTTTCAAGGTTGTGCAAAGGCTGCCGTCCAAGAATGCCAGTTTGCATTTCAGGAGTGTCATTTTATTGTGTCACAATGATGGCACTTCCTGCCCGATGATGGGATTTCCGGCCATGACATCACTTCCAGGTTAACGACCTCACTTCCGGTGGGTCCCGACGCGAGTACCATTCTAAAAAGTGGGCCATGGTCTAAAAGGTTTGAGGCCACTGTCACAGAGTCAAGCGTCCGGATGGGACGGACAAGGCCATCTCGTTTGCCTTGGCACAGGAAGTCCTCCAAGCATCTCCAGCAAGCCATACAAAATTATGCACGGAAGGGATAGAGTCGATAGAGGGATGTTCTTTTCCCTCTCTCCGAATACCAGAACCAGGGGGCACCCGCTAAAACTGAGGGTTGGGAGAGTTAAAACAGATGAAAGGAAGTACTTTTTCACCCAGTGGGTAGTTAATCTGTGGAACTCTTTGCCACAGGAGGTGGTGATGGCATCTGGTCTGGATGCCTTTAAGAGGGGATTGGACGGATTTCTGGAGGAAAGGTCCATCGTGGGCTACAGGCAATGATGGATGGTGCAACCTCTTTACAAAGATGGTGGGCTACTGGTACCGGGTGCAAGGAAGTGGCAACAGGATGCAGGCATCTTGTGGTCTTGTATGCTGTCTGAGGCATCTGGTGGGCCACTGGGAGATACAGGAAGCTGGACTAGATGGGCCTTTGGCCTGATCCAGCAGGGCTCTTCTTATGTTCTTACGTAAGTGCCTCTGCTTGAAGGTCCAGGGAGGGAGAATCCACCCCCTCCCTGTGGCACCTTCGGCCCCCACACATCTGTTACCTTGATTGTTGTCCTGAACTCTGGACTCATCTCGCTCGGAAACACTCCTACGGGATGCACCTCGTACCGATTCAGGGTGGACTCGCTAGAGGGGGTACAGGGAAGAAGTTGCATCAGCTCAAGGAGGTCACTGGGACGACACCACCTCCTGCAGATCAGCCAGACCCTCCGCTTGCTCCACAGACTCAGGCCCAAGCCCCCCCGCACCCCACCGAGGGCCTCACCTGGTCAGGAAGAGGTCGGGCTCGTAACGGACGTAGGCGAGGGCCTGCACCGTGTTGTCGCTCAGCGTCTCGTTCAGCTCACGGCTGTCGCTGCAGGGAAGGGAAGTCGCAGACTTTAGAGAGTTAGGACAAGCAAAAGAAGATGCCTCTTTACCCAGCATCTGTGGGGCTCGTCTGCGGAACTCCTTGCCACAAGATGCAGTGGTGGCGCCTGGCCTGGGTGTCTTGAAAAGGGGATTGGACAGTTTGACGGAGGGAGGCTCCCCTCACAGGTTGCAAGCGGTGACGGGGATATCCAGTCTGAGATTTAATTACCTTTTCTCGTAAACAGACAGTGATGGTTTGTTGAAAAGCAGGAGGTTAAATGTTCATGGTTTAAAACGTCTTGGAACAAAGTCCCCAGTTAGCGAGCTCAGGAGGGCCCCCCAAGACCTCAAGCTAGGCAGGTCAGACCCTCGTTGGTTCCCCACCCTCCAAGGTCACCGCCCCCCCCCCCATTCTCACCTGCTGGCCACGAGCTTCACTTGTGCTTTGTTGAGAAGGGAGGCACAGCCGAATTCGAACTCCAGGACAAAGGCCACCTGAAAGAGACCCCCCAAATAGTCCCTGCATATGGGCACAACTGCATCTGCAAATATCCCCCAGAGAGAGGTTGGAATGGGAGCGGGAGGGTTGGGAAATCCCCAGGGATCGGGGCCTGAAGGGGGCTGGGAACTGACACGAGGTTGGAGGCGGGTCGGGGCGGGGAGGAAGACCAATCTCCAGCAGCCTGCATAAGTACCACTTAGCAGGGTATCTGCAAGAAGCAGACACATGCCCTTGCAGCTGGCATTCAGGGGTAGACTACCCCTGAATGCAGAGGCTCCACTAATCTGTCATGGCTAAGAGCCGACAGTAAGGGGAGCAATTGGATTCCTTTGCAAAACTACATTCATCAAGGGGGCATCTTGTGAGTGCAGATTTCACAGGTTTATTATACAAAGGAGTGTGTGTACACACACACACACACACACACACACACACACACACACACACCAATGTCACAAGGAGTCTCAAAGTTATTCATTTTAGGATTCTGCTCTTCCTTCAAGGTGCTCAGGGCGATGCACGTGGTTCCCTCCTTTTGTCCTCACAACCACCCTGCGAGGTAGGAGAGGCTGAGAGGGGCTGGCCCCAGGTCACCCAGGAAGCCTTGTGGCTGAGCATCACGGGATTTGAGCCTCCCAAGCAGTGGTGTCATCCAGGGGGAATGCGCCGGAACAGCCGTTCCGGAACCTTGTTAGGGATAGCTCCGCCCACCCGCCGCCATTCGTCGCCGCCTCCGTGATGGACGCGGCGCTGCAACGTGCCCCTGGCCTCGGAGGGGGCGCCTGCTCGCTGGGGAGGACGGGTGGGGGCGCGGCGGGTGCCTGAGCGAGCGGTGGTGGGGCGCGTCCACTGGGGCAGCCCGCGCGGCGAGCGGGAAGGTGGCGGAACCGACGGGACGGGCTGCCAATCAAAGGTGAGTCCCGGTCACCGTTCCGGTTCCTGGATCAGTTAGATTCCACCGCTGCTTCCAAGTCCCGCCATCCTAGCTTTGTTACGAAGGGAAGAAGAAACCACTTCCCTCTGTCCCGATAACTGTGCTCTAAAATCCCCAGTGGCCCCACAGCACCGCTAACCCAGATGGGCTCTCTGACCCGTTGCCGAAGAGCCAGGGCAGAAGAGGTTCTCACCTTCGCCAGGGACCGGAAGACCGGGTAGCTCACGGTGCAGGTCCGGGTTTGCGCCGAAGGAACCGCGCATTCCACTTTGAGCGAGTGCTCCCCCTGCAGGAGGAAGACGAGATCTGAGCAACCCCGACAAAGCTCCAATTGCAGCAGTTCCCCGTTCCGCACACAACCCCACAAAAGCCGTGTGTGTGTGTGTGTGTGAGTGAGAGAGAGAGAGAGAGAGAGAGAGAGAGAGAGAGAGAGAGAGAGAGAACACAATTCTAACCTGGAGTTAGGCCTGCACAGTTAGACCAGCAAACTTTGGCAGGCACAAGGGCCACCGTACAGTATGTTTGGACCAGCGGTGTCATCCTGGCGGAACGGCCCGGTACGCCGTTCCGCTAGTTCCGTGGATGGGCCCGGGCCGCACCGCCTCTCCCGAGGACGGGCGAGCTGCTCCTGGGCCCGCCCACCCTCCCTCCCATGTGTCCTCCCCAACTCCAAGAGTGGTCCAACTGTGCTTTACAGTGGCCTTTGTGCCGGCCAAACTTGGCTGGCCTAACTCCAGGTTAGGACTGCGCCCCAAAGCACGGCATCAAATCAATTGGCGGCACCGTCCAGGGGCAATACACTCCCTCCGCGCTCTCGGAACCATCCCTCCCTTCTCCTTCCAGACCAGACCTCTTAATGCCAGCCAAGCACCATGCGCATGTGTGCACACACACACACACACACACACACACACACCCCGGGGGGCCACTGTACCTTGAGCACGAGGCTGGAAAAGTGGAGGTTCCTGGAGAACCAGAGCCACAGAGAGGCATTGTAGGCATTCTCCTTCTTGTTCTCCAAAAGGACATCCACCAGGAGCTTCCTCTTCCCTTTCCGGATCACGTAAGGGTTCTGCCTGGAGCGAGGAGAGGAGATGACGTGGCTGCCGGCTGGAGCACCAAAGAGCGCCCAGGCCTGGCTCAGGTGCCTGGACACCTTCCCGACTAGGGGTGCGTCAAGACCTTTGGGCATCAGAAGCGACACAACGAAGAGGAAAGCCGAGCAGGATACGTGGAGAAGAGGCGAGCGGTGGGCTAGAGCGTCTCTCACACTCTAGGCCGCAGCTCTCACCTCCTCCACACTTCCTGGTCCACTTTCTCCTGGTTTCCCTTTCGAGCCCAAGGGGCAGGAACCGAGGGAAATGGACGGAGGACAAGGGTAAGCCCGCAGGAAAATCAGGACTCGCTGCAAAGCCGTTTGCTCCCCAACAGAGCCAAGAGGAACGATTTTGGGTGGACCAAATCAATGTGGAGACCGTGTTCCGAGGGGTCGTCAGGCGGGGGGGGGGGGCGGCAGCCTGCCGGGAAGGCCCCCGGTCCCCCCCCCCCCTCGGGGGGGGGAGAAGAGCCCCTTCCTGTGCACCTGGCACTGTTTCTGCAAACCCGGAAGCACGGCACCTCCGGTTGCATCTAAAGGGACCGTGCAAATGGAGACGCTCCTGCGCTTGGTGGAAACGGTGCAAAGAGCTCGTTAAGAAGGCCGATCAGCAGTTCCCAGATGGGGGGGGTTTGAAACCCCACCCCCACGTGCTGCATTTTCAATATCTTGGCAGACCCATAAGCAACAGTTCCCATCTCTTCCATATTCTCCCTGCCGAGCACAGATAAAAGGAAGTACTTTTTTACGCAGCGGGTAGTTAATCTTTGCCACAGGAGGTGGTGATGGCATCTGGTCTGGATGCCTTTAAGAGGGGATTGGGCGGATTTCTGGAGGAAAGGTCCATCGTGGGCTATAGGCAATGATGGATTGTGTAACCTCCTTACAAAGGTGGTGGACTACTTCAGAGTACCAGGTGCAAGGGAGTGGCCACAGGATGCAAGCGTCTTGTTGTCTCGTGCCTGCCTGGGGCACCTGGTGGGCCACTGTGAGATGCAGGAAGCTGGACTAGATGGGCCTTTGGCCTGATCCAGCAGGGCTCTTCTTACGTTCTTATGAGCACAACAGGGAGGTCAGGATGGGTTTTTTTCCCTCAGCTCCCTGTAGCCAGTGGTGGCCAGGAGAACCCAGAAGTGGCAGGTGGCATTGCCAAGGGACCTCCACCTCCCTTAAAGGGACAGGAGGTTGGGAACGACTGGGAAAGCAAGAAGGCAGTCAATGCAGCACCCACTCATAGGGGCTAGAGAGAGACAGCGGCAGGGGAGGAGCACCCCCTGAATCTGCCGCCTCCTCCTCTTTCCCCTGCCCTGATGCAGCTGCACCAGCTGGCCTCATGACTGGGCCGGCAGCGTCTTCACTTGTTTATACCTGCCAGATAAGAGAGCGACAAAAATGATTACGGGGTTGGGGCACCTCCCTTATGAAGAAAGACTGCAGCGTTTGGGGCTCTTCAGCCTAGAAAAAAGGCGCCTGAGGGGGGACATGATCGAGACATACAAAATTATGCATGGAAGGGATAGAGTCAATAGAGGGATGTTCTTTTCCCTCTCTCACAACACCAGAACCAGGGGGCATCCGCTAAAACTGAGGGCTGGGAGGGTTAAAACAGATAGAAGGAAGTACTTTTTTACCCAGCGGGTAGTTAATCTGTGGAACTCCTTGCCACAGGAGGTGGTGATGGCATCTGGCTTAGATGCCTTTAAAAGGGGACTGGATGGATTTCTGGAGGAAAAATCCAAGGTGGGCTACAGGCCAGGATGGGTTGGGCAACCTCCTTACAAAAATAGTAGGCTACTTCAGAGTGCCAGGTGCAAGGAACAGGATGCAAGCATCTTGTGGTCTCCTGTGCTCCCTGAGGCACCTGGTGGGCCACTGTGAGATACAGAAGCTGGACTAGGTGGGCACTCTTTGGCCTGATCCAGTGGGGGCTCTTCTGATGTTCTTATTTCCTGGTTGCAATTCGTCCTTTTGGCATTTGGCCCCTCTTGGAGTCTCCCCGGCCTCAGGATTCTGGGCTGGATTCCTACCTGGATCCGGCGATATCCATCCTGGCTTGCAGCACCAGATCTGTGAGACACTCGTCATCTTCGCCGCAGTCTTTGAAGAAGGGGATCTGCGAAGCAGAAGGAACAGGCACGGGGGAGACTGTGGGGTGCAGAACAGCTGCAGAAGGGGGAACATTCAGCACAGCACCTGCTCAGAAGCCCAGCGCTCTCTCTCTCTCTCTCTTTTTAACGCATGTTTCTAGACAGTGGTGTCATCTAAATGATTTAAGAACGGGTACTCACTTTTGATTGGCACATGTCGGGACCCGCCCACCGGAAGTGACGTCATAAGCCAGAAGTGAGGTCGTGGCAGGAAGGGACATGAAAAAAGCCCTTTTTGAGGCCTCAGACGATTTTAAACTGACCCAACAGTTGCAACAGTATTCCACAGCACCCCCAGAACATGTGAAGGAGGCCTGGCATCATGTTAAAACCCCAGAGCAGCTCATTTTTCAGTGGCAAGGCAAGGCAAGGCTCCGCTCGCTGCCTGCCTGCCTGCCTGGCTCTGAGAACATGCAGGCAACTCAAATGTGCAGGAAATTCAAACGTTGCAGGGGGCGGAGTCGACGAGTGGGCGGGCGAATGGGCGGGGCCAGCTGTAATCCTAGAAACCGGTACTCGCGTACCCCCGCGTACCCCCTGCATGACATCACTGTTTCTAGGCCAGTGGTTCCCAAACTGTGGGTCGCGAGCCAATTTCAGGTGGGTGGCAAAGCACCCAGAGCAGCCAAATTGAAAAAAACAAACAAACCAGGAGGCTGGGAAGGGGAAGGGCTGAGTGGTTGTTTTGCTTGTGTCAAGGTTGTAAAATAGGGCTTTTTTTTTTCCTTTCCGATTCACTTCGCTGTTGGAAAACGGCTGAGAAATTGCCCAGCTGATTGCTGCGTTCTCAGGAAAGCAGCAGGCTCTGGCATCACAATGGCGGTGGGTCCCGGACAGGCTAAAAAGTTTGAGGCCCACTAATCTCGACCATGCCTGCAACCATTCGCAGAGGAGGGATCGCTGCAAGCTGATGGGGTTTATAAGGATGCCAGAATTTCTTCCTGATGTCCAAGCCGAACCGCCTCTCTTGCAGTTTGTCCAATGGGTCTAGTTCTCCTTTCAGAGACAGTTGAGAACAAATTCTTTCTTCAATAGGATGGCCCTTCAGGTCTTGGAAGAGAGCCATCCGATTCCCCTCTCAGCTTCTTCTCCCAGCTCAGGTTCCCTCAACCTCACAGGGCTTGTTCTCCAGCCCTCCAGGGAGTGTGTGCTCCCTGAGGCATCTGGTGGGCCACTGTGAGATGCAGTAAGTTGGACTAGATGTTTTATTTACCTCAGAATTTTACCTCAGAATTTACAAGGGAGTGGCCACAAAATGCAGGCATCTTGTGGTCTTGTGTGCTCCCTGAGGCATCTGGTGGGCCACTGTGAGATGCAGGAAGCTGGACTAGATGGGCCTTTGGCCTGATCCAGCCCAGGGGCTCTTCTGAGTTTTATCACAACATCCTATTCCAAGTTCCCAGCATACAATCATCACAGAGCAAACTGCCCGAAGCGGTTGCAGTTCTCCAGCAAGTGGATTAGCCTTGCCTGGAAAAAGGTGTGGCTGTGCCGGTTTATACTCACCAGTTTCTTAACGCTTGTGGGCGATTTCTCATCCAGCACAGGGCCCGGTTCGGCGTCATTCAGGGCAAATTTCACCAGAACCGCCACCGGCCTCAGGTAATCGGAGGTGTCCTGTAAAGGCAACACAGATATGAGATTGCCTCCTATGGAGGGGGACTCAAGACAGATTCATTATGCAGTCTGTGGAACTCCTTGCCACCTGATGCCGAGATGGCACCTGGCCTGGAACGAGAGTCACATCAGCAGTATCTTCTCCTCTAGACCGGTGGTTCCCAAACTGTGGGTCGCGAGCCGATTCCAGGTGGGTCGTGAAATACCCAGAGCAGCCATATTGAAAAGAGGGGAAGGTGGGATGCTGGAAACGGGAAGGGCTGGTTGGTTGTTTTGCTTGTGTAAAGATTGGCAGTTGGCTTTTTTCTTTCTGATTCACTTCGCTATTGGAAAACGGCTGAGAAATCACCCAAATTATTGCTGCCTTCTCAGGAAAGCAGCAGGCTCTGGCGTCACAATGACGGCACTTCCGGCCGTGACATCACTTCTGGTGGGTCCCAGACAGATGGTCATTCTAAAAAGTGGGTCCTGGTTTGAGAACCACTGCTTGAGACACATCCATTCCAATATCCAACATTAGCCTCTGGGAGGCGATGTGGGTTTTTCCCGTTTCCTCCCACTTTTTTGTGCTAGGAACTGAAGAGCTGCCAACCCCTTTCTGGAACAAGCATTTGTAGTATTTTCTGCACGCATTTTCTTGGAACGGTTTTGCAAGGAAGTGTAATATAGCTTGCAATTCATCCTCCTCCCCCGCAGCACATCTGTTTCTGAACTCTAAGAAGCCCGTGTCAAGGAACTCAACTCGAAGAACATGCAGTCTAATTACGCTGGGCAAAGCTCCCTTATTTGCACAAAAGTCTGCAAGAGGCACCAAGAGCTTTGCAAGACACTCTGCGCGGAAGGAGCAGCTGAGGTCTTGCAAAGCTCACTTTGTGCATCTCTACAGCTGACCAACGTATCTCGGAGACTTCCGCAGAGAGAAGCAAAACAGAAGGCGTCCTACTGTTCTTAAGGAAACCGATGGAAGGGATTAAAAAAAGAAATCCTAAAATGGTAGAGGGATGAGTCAAAACGTCAAAAGCATATCTGTGGTATGGAGACCAATTATGTGGTCTCTCTTGGCTCTCCCACTGCTTCAAGGGATGATTCTGCACTCCAAGCCCTGCCCACATCCGAGAGCAAGAAACCAGGGCTAGAGAACAGGGTTTTGCTGGGGACTTGCACCAGTCTTGGACGGCCCATTGATGCGGCCACCTGAAAAAGTTACCATAGGTAGCACCCTGGTGGAGGTAGTCTCCTACTCCCCCCCTGCATTTGTCAATGAAAAGGGGAGGGGGAGAGGAAGTATGGAGGTTGAACTCCTTTCCTGGATAAGGGATGGGAGAGAACTACCAGTCTGTGACCTGAAGCAATGGTCTCAATTGGCCTAATGGATGGGCCGGCCCAGGGTTTAGACTCTGGTAGAGGAAGGGAGAATAGCCAAATGCATGCTCTCCTCCACATTTCCTGTTCGACTTTGCTTTTGCTTTTTGCAACCAGAGATGAGTGACAGTTGGTGCATTTGGGGCTCTTTCAAAAAAAGATGCCTGCGAGGGACGCGTCATTGAGACATATAAAATTGTGGGGGAGGTGGGTAGACTGGAAAGAGGGATGCTGGTCTCCCGCTCGCACAGCACCAGAACCAGGGGACGTCCCCTGAAACTGAAGCAGCAGCAGGAGCGTCAGAACAGGCAAATGGAAAACCATTTCTTGACCCAACGCATGATTAATCTGTGGAACTCCTTGCCACAGGATGTGTTGGCGGCACTTGGAAGGCCTCGATGCCTTTCAAAAAGGGGGCTGAAGAGATTGGAGGAGGCCAGGCCCACCACAGGTGACAAGCCAGCCACGATGGCTACACGCAACCTATGGATTTTAGAAGTAGGCTGTCTCTGAATCTCCAGTGCAAAGGGGGTGGGGCCACAGGATGCAGGCATCTTATGGTCTTGTGTGCTCCCTGAGGCATCTGGTGGGCCCCTGTGAGATGCAGGAAGCTGGACTAGACAGGCCTGATCCAGTGGGGCTCTTCTCATCTTTGTATGTTTTTAAAGGGACGAGGTATTTTTGAAACCATGGTTTTTTTGGCACCCACAGGGTTCTTTCTGAGGATCTTAGATATGACACAGGGAGAACTGTGTAGAAGCTGCACTCACAATCACGTGAAAACGGGCTGTCGAACAGGCCGCTCTGCCCACCGTGGCCCGAATCCTTTTCTGAAGCAGCTTCTGCGAGGTGTTGTCAAAGACCGCCCTGGTGCCAAACTTCCTCTCATCCAGCGAGACGTTGTATTTTATACCTGGGGGAGAGGAGTGGGAGAAGTCAGGCGACTGGCACTTGGCCAACGGCAGGGGCGGACCTAGTCAAAATGGCGCCCGGGGCACCCAATGGAAGTGCGCCCCCATGGGAGCCCAGGTCTACCCACCAGAAGCAGCCCCAGGTAGACCTGGGCTCCGCATAGCCCAGGTCTACCCATTGGCACCAGCCACGGGTAGACCTGGGCTCCCCTCGAGGGAGCCCAGGTCTACCCATTAGAAACGGCCGTGGGTCTACTCGCAGCTGGTCCCAATGGGTAGACCTGGCTCCGGAGCCCAGGTCTGCCCGCGCAATGTTGTGGGGGCCATTGGCGCCCCCCTAGACGGCCCCAAGACGGCGCCCAGGGCTCGTGCCCCCCCTGCCCCCCCTGAATCTACCAATGGCCAATGGCAAAGCTCGCATGGAACCATCCCCAGAGGTACCCACTGAATTGGCTGCTCCGTGGCCCCAGGGAGCGGGAAGAGACCCGGAAGCAGATGTTGGCCGTGATGCAGAGAGACTCCTGTCCGTTCCGGTGGCAGTTTTTCTGAATCACATTGATGGAGGACGGGTTGGTGGAGATGGACGCGTTGACTTGCACGATCCTCTTCGACCTGCCCGCTCGGCCGAGGCGAAAATCGAAATTAGGATCTGCTGCGCCACATCTTGCGCGCGACAGATAAAGTGCGGAAACCGGTAAAAGGTAAAGGTTTCCCCACGACCGAATAGTCTAGTGGTGCCCGACTGCAGGGGGCAGTGCTCTTCTCCGTTTCTAAGCCTGTAGAGCCGGCGTTTGTCCGAGGACAAGCTTCCGTGGTCATGTGGCCGGCGTGACTCTACGCCGTAGCGCACGGAACGCCGTTCCCTTCCCACCGAAGTGGTCCCTATTTATCTACTTGCATTTTAGGTGCTTTCGAACTGCTAGGTTGGCAGGAGCTGGGACAAGCCACGGGAGCTCACTCCGTCACGCAGTCTTGAACTCCCAACCTTGCGGTTGAAAGCCCAGCAACAGCGGATTAACTCGCTGCGCCACCACGTCCCAAGTGGGGAAACCGGACAAGACAGCAAACTGGAGGCCAGACAAAAAGGGGCTCATTCTCAGGGGCTGCAAAGCCCCATTGGAACAATTTTGGCTGAGCCCTCAGTTCCCAGCCAAGGTCTGAGACAGAAATAAAACATATTCTAGACGTTGCACCTCTATGGTAGAACAGACTTAGAATGTGCGTGTGGGTTACTGGACCAAATAGATCGTATTTGTCTTTTTAAACTTTTTCAGAGGAAACTGTTTACGCTGTTCTATAATTCACATGTTATGAATTGTATCAGTGTTATTCAAACTGTGGGTCAGGACCCACTTGGTGGGTTGCGACCTGACGTCAGGTGGGTCGCGGAAAGCTGGGAGCAGCCATCTTGAAAGCTGCAGACCTGACTCTTGTTAGATTCCTTTTGTGAGTGTTCACAGTTTGAATTCTCAAGTGAAACCCACACATATTTTTAAACATTCTGTTTTTAGGTCAATGCTTTTACATCATATTTTGTCCTCCTCTTGCTTTCTGTCAGGGATGTTTCCTGGTTGTGCAATTGCTGCAGTCCTGGAACGCCAAGTCATTTTATTATGTTCCAATGACAGCACTTCCTGCTGGATGATGTCACTTCTGGCTATGACATCACTTCCAGGTTAATGACATCACTTCTCCTTGCCGCAGGAGGTGGTGATGGCATCTGGCCTAGGTGCCTTTCAAAGGGGACTGAACAGATTTCTGGAGGAAAACTCCATCGTGGGCTATAGGCCATGATGGATTGTGCAACCTCCTTGCGTTAGTAGTAGGCTACTTCAGAATGCCAGGTGCAGGGGAGTTGCAACAGGATGCAGGCATCTTGTTGTCTTGAGTGCTTCCTGAGGCATCTGGTGGCCCACTGTGAGATACAAGAAGCTGGACTAGGTGGGCCTTTGGCCTGATCCAGCAGGGCTCTTCTTATGCCACCGTTACATACCCCCAAAGAGATGCCACCAAAGAGCTGGTGTCTGATTCTGTGGGGTTTTGTTGCGGGGGTGGGGGGGTTCCTGCCTTCTCCGTCTTCCCCCACTCTGAAAAAAAGCCTGACGCAGCATTCTGTGCAACCCTGAAGACTGCATCCAGAACTTATCACTGTTGGGTCCAAACGAAGGCAATGTACCCCCACCCCTTGCCAATGTCCCTGTGCCTGGGGATCGGTTCCTTTGCCATCTGTTTGCCCCTCCTGCTGCTTCTCTCACCTCAGCAGCACCGCCGCACCCTGGGCCCCCACCGCGAGGTCCACCAGTCCGTCCCCGTCCAGATCCGTCCGTCCGTCCAGGCTGCGGCCGAAGTAGCTGAGACCCCGGCGTAGCCCCGCGGACTCGATTCGCTGCAGGAGAGAGATCAGGGTGGAAACACACATGTTATTTTCTAGAGGAGGGGGCACGCTCAAAGACCACTGTCCAGTGATGCCATGCAGGGGGAACGCGGGGGAACTCAGTTCCACTTGTTAAAATTAGGGCTGACTCCGCCCACTTCACTCTCCCTTCTCCCCCCTCCCAATTCCTCTGCAAAGAGCTTTTCTTCTTGGTTGGCCGGCACTCAGAGGGTTAAAGGGAGCGACTCCGGATTCCTAGGGGGGCAAAGGCAGTGATGTCATTCAGGGGGAACAGACCACAATGGGCATTCTGGATCCTAACGGGCTCCGTGGCTGGTTCCAGGTTCCCGACAAGTGCCAATCAAAAGTGAGTTCCTGTTCCTAAATCATTTGAATGACACCGCTGCCACTCTCTTGTGGGATGCTTTGCCACCCCACTCTTCACACAGCAGCCACTGTTCTCCCCGCTCCCCTCCCAAATTATGGCTAGGCGTAAGGTTACCAAACTGGAACACTGTGCCTCTACCTTTGACCATGGCACAGAAGAGGGAATTTTGGCCGGTGCAGCTGAACATGAAAGGGTTTAAAAAGCTGCACCTGCCAAAATAGAGGTCCTATTCTTTCTTGGTTTTCCCAGTAGCAATGTATGGCTGTGAGAGCTGGACCATAAGAAAGGCAGAGCACCGAAGAATAGATGCTTTCGAATGATGGTGTTGGAGGAAACTCTTGAGAGTCCCCTGGACTGCAAGGAGATCCAGTCGGTCAATCCTCCAGGAAGTCAAGCCCGATTGCTCCCTGGAAGGACAAATCCTGAAGCTGAAGCTCCAATACTTTGGCCTCCTTACGTTAGAAGTAGGCTACTTCAGTACGCCAGGTGCAAGGGAGTGGCAACAGGATGCAGGCATCTTGCTGTCTCGTGTGCTCTCTGAGGCACCTGGTGGGCCACTGTGAGATGCAGGAAGCTGGACTACGTGGGCCCTTGGCCTGACCCAGTGGGGCTCTTCTTATGTTCTTACGGTTTTGAAAAATGAAAGGGGTGAGAGAGGAGAGGAGAGGAGAGGAGAGGAGAGGAGAGGAGAGGGCAACCGAGCTAAAGAACTACAGGCAGGGGGCTGGACTAGATGACCTTGAGGGTCCCTTCTAACTCTATGATTCTATGAACTCTCGTCCACTGCTCATCTTAATTCCCAGCCTCCTCTTTGAATCTGAGGACTGGAAGAAGCAACAATGGAAGAGAAACAATTCCACGACTGAAGGTGTTTGTCCCCGCAGGCAGGCAGTCAGGCAGGCCGTCGCACCGATTTCCACGCACCTGTTTGAACCGTGGCAGGACAGTGCTGCGGTACCCGTGGTACACGTAGATGGCCCCCTGGTGGCTGTCCTCCAGCGGCGCGCCCACCACCACGTCGTTGTAGCTGTCGTGGTTGAGGTCGGGAACCGCCAGCAAGGAGTAGCCGAAACGCGAGTCCTGGGGCTTGGGGTCGGCGTGGAGGGTCCCGTTGAGCGAGAGGAGGGCCTGCGGGAGAGAAAAGGAACCAGTGGGCCTGCGTGAGTCAGCTGGCTCCTGGGAGTCTAAAATCAAGCAACTAGGCATTGACATGGACCAATTAGGGGCGGTAACGCAAGCAGAAGCCTTCCGACTGATCAAACAAAGGTTTCTGGACATTCAGTCCCAGAACCTCTTAAGCACATCCAACAGATCTGGTCACTCACTGCCATGGAAAATCCCTTTTGAAAAAGGTAAAACTTTGAACTACCTCCAGTCCCTGACTAACCCCAACGAAAGAAGGGCCCTTACGTTAGCCCGTCTGGATGTCATGCCCTCTGCAGTCCTATGGGGAAGGTATAGAGGCATCCCACAAGAAGATAGAACATGCTCCTGTCCTTCGGGCACAGTCGAATCGTTGCCGCATATGATCCTACATTGCCCTTATCACGAGTCTAAGAGATCCAGTTTACTAGGCCCTATTTTGTCCAAGAAAATGTTTCTTGCAGATAATGACAAACTAAACATTCTTTTTTCATTATCGGATCCGTACCGCCTCAGACTGTTTGCTTCCTTTCTGCATAGCATAGTTGAATTTAACAATAGACGAAAGCCCACTGAACTACCATTGCCAGAGTGAATCAATCTGGTATAGAGATGGCAATTGTTTTGCATTGTTTTAATTATATTTTTAAGTTCTGGCCACAACATTGCTGTATGTTTTATCTTATGAGATGCCATTAAAGGTTTTGATGATGATGATGATGATGAGTCGCTGCAAGGCGTAGAAAGACGTTTGCAAGGCGAGGATAAAAATAAGAGGGTGGCCAGAAGCTTACAGGCTGCTCAGAGATCCCCTGGAGAGAGTCCAACCCCTGAGCGACTGCCCTGTCCTGGCTCTCGGGATTACTCACCTGCCCCACTCTGTAGATGTAAACCCGGCCGATCTCCTTGTTGTGGGGGCCCAGGTACATGGGGGCTGCCACCAGCAGGACGTCTGTGACCCCGTCCCCGTTCACGTCCACGGGGCACAGTTCGCTGCCAAAGTAAGACCCAATCTGCAAGGGAAGAGAGCAGTGGTGTCATTCAAATGATTTAGGAACAGGAACTCACTTTTTATTGGCACTTGTCGGGAACCTGCAACCAGCCACGGAGCCCGTTAGGATCCGGAATGCCCGTTCTGGTCCGTTCCCCCTGAATGACATCACTGCCTTTGCCCCCCTAGGAATCCGGAGTCGCTCCCTTTAACCCTCTGAGTGCCGGCCAACCCAGAAGAAAAGCTCTTTGCAGAGGAATTGGGAGGGGGGAGGAGGGAGAGTGAAGTGGGCGGAGTCAGCCCTAATTTTAACAAGTGGAACTGAGTTCCCCCGCGTTCCCCCTGCATGACATCACTGGAAGAGAGCCTCAGAAGAGCCCCTATGCTGGGTCAAAATGCGACTGCCCGATTTCATTTCACCAAGGGCAACCAGTACACACCTGCCGCCATCCATGCCCTCCAAATTAAAATCTTTCCCCAACTATTATATGAAATTGCTGTTTGGATGGAAGCTGTAAATTATGAGATAGACAAGGTTGCTGCCACTTTTTTGAGAAGGATTTTAGGAATACCCAATCTAATCAGGTTATCCACCGTGATTTTGGAACTGGGCATACACCTGCCCTCTACCATAGCGCGGACTACTACTTTCAAGTTTTGGCTTAGGCTCCATTTGAACATCCATCCTAACTCTATTCTCCAAGATCTACTAGAAGATCCCTATAAATTTAAGTGGTTCAAACTCATCGACGCCAAACTATCTTCTCTTGACCTCTCCCCTGAAATCTTAGCTGATATGGATATAATATTCAAAAAGCACAATAAACTATCAAACTCAAACTTTGGGAGCAGGAAACCACGACACTTTTGTCTAATTTAAATCCGACCGACTCACCACTTTTTTTTGGTTTGTCCCCTTCCCTTGGTCGCCCTGCAAACTATTTTACTGAACTCACTAATCCTAGTAAAAGAAGGGTCCTTATGCTGGCAAGACTGAATATATTCCCATCTGCGATACACCAAGGAAGATTTCTTAATATAATATCCCGCGTCAGAATAGACTGTGTCTATTCTGTGCAGCTGAACCAGACACCTTGGACCATATCCTTCTCCGCTGTCCTGCTCATCATAATTTAAGGACCAATTTACTTAATCCCTTTCTTTCTTCCCTCCCTGTTTCCCTTATTGATCCCTTCCCAATTCTTCTTAGTGATTAAAAAGGTAAAGGTTTCCCCAGGACCGAATGGTCTAGTCATGACCGACTGCAGGGGGCGGTGCTCATCTCCGCAAAGCCTGTAGAGCCAGCATTTTTGTCTGAGGACAAGCTTCCGTGGTCATGTGGCGAGCATGACTCTACGCCATAGTGCACGGAACGCCGTTCCCTTCCCACCGAAGTGGTCCCTATTTATCTACTTGCATTTTAGGTGCTTTCGAACTGCTAGGTTGGCAGGAGCTGGGACAAGCAACGGGAGCTCACTCCATCACACAGTTTCGAACTCCCAACCTTGCGGTCGAAAGCCCAGCAACAGCGGCTTAACTCGCTGCACCACCACATCCCACATAGTAATCTTAGTGATTACTCTCCTCCCATTACCAATTTGGTAGCCGAATGTGTGTTTGTTGTCTCCACGACCAATCCCAGAAGTTAATTTCCTACCCTGCTGGGACTATTCCGATCTTAAGTTGTTTATACTTTTATTAAGCTGCATCTACTGTTTGTGTATGTCTGAAATGCCAATAAAGGTTTTGTGTCTCTCTGCTGGGTCAGGCCAAAGGTTCAGTCCAGCTTCCTGCACCTCACAGCGGCCCACCAGGTGCCTCGGGGAGCACAAGAGACAAGGAGATGCCTGCATCCTGCGGCCACTCCCTTGCACCTGGTATCCTGAAGTAGCCTACTACTAACGTAAGGAGGTTGCACCACCCATCATGGCCTGTAGCCTGCGATGGGCTTTTCCTCCAGAACTGTGTCCCGTCCCCTTTGAAAGGCACCTGGGCCAGATGCCATCCCCACCTCCTGTGGCAAGGAGTTCCACAGATGAATGACCCGCTGGATAAAAAAGTATTTCCTTTTGTCTGTTCTCACTCTCCCAACACGCAGTTTTAGCGGCTGCCCCCTGGTTCTGGTGTTGTGAGAGAAGGAAAAGAACCTCCTTCCATTTTATCCCTCCCATGCGTAATTTTACACGTCTCAATGAAGTCCCCCCTCAGGCGCCTTTTTTTCTAGACTGAAGAGCCCCAAACACTGCAGCCTTTCTTCATAAGGGAGGGGCCGTAGCCCCAGAGGCAGGAATGAAAACTCCGAGAGGCAGCTGTGGTTTCTGGGGCCAGCTCACAGGACCAGGGACTCCATGAGGACTAGATGCATAACCGTCCAAGGCCCAAGGGAACTACTTCTCTGCAGACAACAGAAATCTGAAAGCAGAGGATTCTCTCCTCTCTTGGGCTCCAACACCAGAAAGGAGCATAGCTCATGTGGCTCTTTCAGGCATAATTTCCGTCTCCTAGAAATATGTTTGGCTGAGCTCCTTTTTGCATCACAATTAACATAAATTGTTAATTTATGCCCCCTCCTGCCCCCACAGCTCACTTGTTCTCCCGTGAGAGCTTGAGAGATGGTCACGCTGCCACGGTTGCTCATCTCAAACAGGATCACCTTCCCCTTGTGCTTGAAACGGGGGGCACCAGCCACATAGAGCTCCTTTCCGGTCCTGAGTTTGACTGAGGACACTGTGTAGCCTGAGAGAGCAAGAGAATTAAAGAGGAAACGCTGGTCCTTGCTCTGACACCGACTCACTAAGTGGCCTTGAGCCTGTCACTTAGAGCACAATCCTAGCCTGGAGTTGGGCCGGCACAGTTAGGCCAGCAAAGTTTGGCCGGCACCAGGGCCACCGTAAAGCGCGTTTGGACCATTCTCAGAGCCAGAGAGGCCAGCACACAGACGTGCGCCATCCCCCCTGACTCCAAGAGTGGTCCAAATGCTACTCGCTTGTATCTGGCATTCTGAGGTAAATTTCTGAGGTAAAATTCTGAGGTAACTTTGAGGTAAATAAAGCAAAGTTTGGCCGGCACCAGGGCCACCGTAAAGCGCATTTGGACCACTTTCGGAGTCAGAGAAGCCAGAACGCAGACATGCGCCATCCTCCCTGACTCCGAGAGTGGTCCAAACGTGCTTTACAGTGGCCCTGGTGGCCAAACCTTGCTGGCCTAACTGCAGGTTAGGATTGCGCCCTCGGTGTGCGTGCGTTCCACATCCTTGATAAATAACACTGGACAATGCACAATTTGCCTGGACAACACACAATCTTTGCTGATTTCGATGTGCTGAACACAAAAACGACAATGAAATGGCTCTATTTTAGGAGAGACTGAACACATTGCGTGCGGGGGAGAGACACGGACATTTACCAACATGTGGCTATGGAACGGTCTAATGGGATCTCTTGCGGACAGACGCCAATTTTTGCATTTTCATTGTCATGATTGAGTTCAGCACCTCAAAAATCTGTAGTGACTCATTTAATCTTGGGGGCGTGAGCTTTGTACAGTCAGGCCAGCAAAGTTTGGCCGGCACAAGGGACACAGGCGTAAAGTATGTTTGGACCACTCTCGGAGTCAGAGAGGCCACACACAGACGTGCGCCCTCCTCCCTGACTCCGAGAATGGTCCAAACGCCACTCCCTTGTATCTGGCTTTCTGAGGTAAATTTCTGAGGTAAAATTCTGAGGTAAATATGAGGTAAATAAAGCAAAGTCTGGCCAGCACAAGGGACACCGTAAAGTATGTTTGGACCACTCTCGGAGTCAGAGAGGCCAAACACAGACGTGCGCCATCCTCCCTGACTCCGAGAGTGGTCCAAACGCACTTGACGGTGGCCCTTGTGCCGGCCAAACTTTGCTGGCCTAACTCTGGACTAGGATTGTGCCCTGAGTGAAGAAGGTTTTGGGGTGCCCTTGTTTCTGCATTTGTAGAATATCTTCTTACCAAGATAGGCAGCATGGTTTTTCAGCCTCAGGGGAAACTCTTTCTCAAACGCCCTCCTTGGTGGGATGACGCGCACACTCTGGCTCTCCTTCAGGACCGCTCCATCCCAGTCGTAGGCCCCCACCATGCCAAAAAGCATCCCGTCCTGCCAACAGCAACAAGCAGTTCAGCCCCAGGACTTTTGCCTTCAGCGTTTTTAAGAACCAAGCATGAGTTTAACCTGGCCATGCTCAGAACAACAGGGAAATCTCACCAAAAGGTGAGCAATTCCTGAGGATGCTATTGTGGTTTCTTGGCTCTTGTCAGTGCGCTCATTTCTACTGACGGTGAAATAAAGATGCATGTGCATGCTCAAACACACAGACACACTAAACTAACTCCAGGTTAGGATTGCGCTCAAACTCTGTGCCTGGAGGAGCTCAGAACATGTTCCAGATGTGGCGGGAAAGCACTGACAGCTACATACATGAGGTCCTCCGAGACCCTGCAGCCATGGGCTCATAATCTGTGCATACTGAACTGCACGGACAAAACGGGCCCCCCTGTATTATAAGAACATAAGAACATAAGAGGAGCCCTGCTGGATCAGGCCAAAGGCCCATCTAGTCCAGCTTCCTGGATCTCACAGCGGCCCACCAGGTGCCCCAGGGAGGCATGAGACAATAAGATGCTTCCATCCTGTTGCCACTCCCTTGCACCCGGTACCAGTAGCCCTCCACCTTTGTAAGGAGGTTGCACAATCCATCATGGCCTATAGCCCACGATGGACCTTTCCTCCAGAAATCCGTCCAATCCCCTCTTCAAGGCATCCAGACCAGATGCCATCACCACCTCCTGTGGCAAAGAGTTCCACAGATTAACTACCCGCTGGATAAAAAAGTACTTCCTTTTATCTGTTTTAACTCTCCCAACCCTCAGTTTTAGCGGATGCCCCCTGGTTCTGGTGTTGTGAGAGAGGGAAAAGAACATCCCTCTATCAACTCTATCCCTACCGTGCATAATTTTGTATGTCTCAATCATGTCCCCCCTCAGGCGCCTTTTTTCTAGACTGAAGAGCCCCAAACACTGCAGTCTTTCTTCATAAGGGAGGTACCCCAGCCCCGTCATCATTTTTGTCACTCTCTTCTGCACCTTTTCCAGCTCCACTATGTCCTTTTTGAGATGCGGCGACCAGAACTGGACACAATATTCCAGGTGCGGCCTTACCATCGATTTGTACAATGGCATGATAATATTGGCTATTTTATTCTCAACCCCTTTTTTAATTACCCCAAGCATGGAGAAGCATTATAATTATAATCCAGCATTATACTCCAAGCATTATAATCCGGACAATCCATTATTCCTTAACAATGCACTTCCCTATGTCCTCTTGAAAAACAGCAGAGATACAAAAGATATGAAGGAATGATTTAAGAACGATTTTCTTACCTCCAGGAGGTGCATGGAGAAACCGACCTGGGACATTTCCAGCTCAAAAGAGCTATATTCACGGGTTCCTGGGGAAGATGAGGGGACATTCTGTTTATGTACGTATTCATTCATTCAAGTTATACCCCACTTTTCTCCCAGCTGGGCACCCAAAGCAGCTTACAAAATATGAAGACAGTGTCATCAATAACTACGAACGTAGCATAATATAGATAGGTAATACGCAAATCAAGAGCGCAATCCTAAACTGGAGTTTAAAAGGTAAAGGTTTCCCCACGACTGAATGGTCTAGTCGTGACCGACTGTAGGGGGCAGTGCTCATCTCCGTTTCAAAGCCTGTAGAGCCGACGTTTTGTCCGAGGACAAGCTTCCGTGGTCATGTGGCCGGCATGACTATACGCCGTAGCGCACAGAACACCGTTACCTTCCCACTGAAGTGGTGCCTATTTATCTACTTGCATTTAGGTGCTTCGAACTGCTAGGTTGCAGGAGCTGGGACAAGCAACGGGAGCCCACTCCGTCGTGCAGTCTTGAACTCCCAACCTTGCGGTCGGGAAAGCCCAGCAACAGCGGATTAACTCGCTGTGCCACCACATCCCTCTCCAGTTAGGCCGGCATAAACTAAGCCAGCAAAGTTTGGTCAGCACAAGGGCCACCATAAAGCCAGTTTGGGCCACTCTCTGAGTCAGGGAGGATGGCTCACATCTGTGTGCCGGCCAAACTGTGCCGGACTAACTCCAGGTTAGGATTGTGCCCTCAGAGTGGTAGAGATGGTTCCTTCCCTCCTCTTGTGCTCACAACAACCCTGCAAGGTAGGTGAGGGTAGACAGAGAGTGGCTTGGGCCAATGTCACCCAGGGAGTTTTATGGCCGAGTGGGAATTTCACCGTGGGTCTTCCAGGCTCTGAAGTCCAACTGTCGAACCACAACACCCTCTGGGCTCTCAGGAGTGACAAGCAGTGGTGTCATTCAAATTATTTAGGAACAGGAACTCACTTTTGATTGGCACTTGTCGGGAACCCGGAACCAGCCACGGAGCCCGTTAGGATCCGGGACGCCCGTTCTGGTCCGCTCCCCCTGAATGACATCACTGCCTTCGCCCCCCCTAGGAATCCGGAGTCGCTCCCTTTAACCCTCTGAGGGCCGGCCAACCCAGAAGAAAAGCTCTTTGCAGAGGAATTGGGAGGGGGGAGGAGGGAGAGTGAAGTGGGCGGAGTCAGCCCTAATTTTAACTAGTGGAACTGATTTTCCCCGCGTTCCCCCTGCATGACATCACTGGTGACAAGCCCTCCAGTTCCACCCTTCTCCCCGCGTCAGTTTGAGCCACCAAGCTTTGTGAGACCTTCGAGGCTGAAAATCCGGTCCCCCAAGGCATCCACGATATCATTCAGGGCAGCCTCGTCAGTCACGTTGAAGAAATACTTCTCGTCGGGGTCGCTGGCGATGTATTTGATCTCGTGGATGAAGGAGTCGGGATCTTTCTGCCTCCGGATGTAGTGGCCCAACACCTGAGAACAGGGAAGAGGCATCAGCCATGCTCGGGGGTCTCCGTGTCAGACAGGGCTAGCTTTGAGCCAACTGGACCAACGGCGCCCAACTGGGCCCCTTGCCTAAGGGATCCTCGTACTAGAATAATCTACTCTACTCTGGTCACATACATACAACAGCACATTGCAACAGACATTTTGAATTTTCCTTTTTACTCAAAAGGATAAAATTAATCTTTTTACTCAAACATGTCGCCATCACTCAAACAAGTGGCTTTGTAGCTATTTACTCGTCAAAGGTCATCTACACCAGCAGTTCTCATACAGTGGCCCTGGTGCCGGCCCAACTTTGCTGGCCTCACTGTGCCGGCCCAACTCCAGGTCAGGATTGTGCTCTCACATGCACAGCACACACACCACCCCGGGAGCCTCCTGGTGCCCCCACACTCACTGCAATGGCATAGCGGGTCACGTTGCGCTCCTCACACTCTTCCAGGGCCTCGGGCAGTTCTTCGCCATCGTGGGACTCGCCGTCGGTCACCACGATCATCAGCTTGGTGGCCCCCTCACGCCCCCCTCTTTCGGCACTGAAGCCCTCTGTGCTGAAGAGAAAAATAAGACATGAGGGGGAGGAGAAGACCCACCCGGTATTGACCCTTAAAACAGCGATTTGTACAGAGGTTTTATTTTCAGTTTTTAGTTATTGGCCGTAACCTTTGCTGCAATCAAGAAGGTTAGATGGACTGGAGTCGGCATCCCTGTTAAATTGATAGGAATCGAGTGAAGCCAGGGGGCGGGCATAGCGGCCATGTTTGTGTGCCCCAAACAATCTTTATTCCAAGCATTTCAGATTGCTTTTCGCGTGATGTTTAGCACTTAATAATTTACTCCTGAAGTAAAAACTTACCAAACTAATAACGTGTGATCGTGTAGAAACATCATTGGTAACCTAATTATGAGTTAATATGCAATTCCAAGGTTTAATTCCGCGTAATTATATTACTGAACACACCAGACGAAATGCCGCTTGCTGTCTATTCAAACTCGGATTGCACTGTTTTGACAGACTTATTTTTTGAAATCTACACAAGCAGGAATAACGTGTGAACGGGAAGGAAAGAAAAAAAGGGGAGGGTGGGCAAAAATCAGATAAATATATAGGAAAATTACATTAAAATCTCTTCATGACACAAGTAGTTGTCAATATGAGAGGAATTCTTTTTTACTTCTAGGCTATTAAGAGTATTTTTTTAAACTTCTACACTCACTCACCCCCCCCCCTAAAACAAATTCTGTTAATGTTCAGAATTTCAAAAATATTACAGTAGAAAATGGAAGGCGGGGAAAAAACGTGTAAACGGGAAGGGGGGGAAAAGGAGGGGGGAAATATTACATACCGATGTAATGTGAATACATGAACATTTCCGTGGAAATTAAATCCCATTTTTCATAAAGCGATTCGCACACCCGTATGCAGAACACGCAGGCATGATTTAAAAAGTTGATATTAACTTTTACACACGTGCAGGAAGATTTTTATTCGTGAATTCGTGGCAATCCTCATTGGCGGGAAAGATCTGAGTCAGCCATATTTGTGTGCCCCGGAAGCTTCAAGAAAATCACAACATGCCGACTCCAGTCCATCTAACCTTCTTGGCTGCAATAGACATACGACACTCCGGGTTTTTCCATTGAATTCTGGGTGAAATTCCACATCCAACGGTCCACAGCATGATGGTCGTCTTCCGTACACTTGCGATTTTCGAGATTTGGGGTTCAGGGGTGACAGCCCCCTGCCTGAGGACGGCACCTGGGGCACTGCGCCCCCACCCCATAGATAAGAACATAAGAAGAGCCCTGCTGGATCAGACCAAAGGCCCATCTAGTCCAGCTTCCTGCATCTCACAGAGGCCCACCAGGTGCCCCAGGGAATACACGAGACAACAAGAGGCCTGCATCCTGTTGCCACTCCCTTGCACCCAGTACCAGTAGCCCACCACCTTTGTAAGGAGGTTGCACAATCCATCATGGCCTATAGCCCACGATGGACCTTTCCTCCAGAAATCTGTCCAATCCCCTCTTAAAGGCATCAAGGCCAAATGCCATCACCACCTCCTGTGGCAAGGAGTTCCACAGATTAACTACCCGCTGGGTAAAAAAGTACTTCCTTTTATCTGTTTAAACTCTCCCAACCCTCAGTTTTAGCGGATGCCCCCTGGTTCTGATGTTTGGAGAGAGAGAAAAGAACATCCCTTTATCGACTCTATCCCTTCCATGCATGATTTATAGACAGCTACGCCACTGCACGGTTCCTCCACTCCTTTTGCCCTCACAACAACCCCGCGAGGTAGGCGAGGCGCCGACTGGCCCCAGGTCACCCAAGAAGCTTTGGCCGGGCGGGAATTTGAACCTGGAACCTGGATCTTCAGTGGTGCAACCACAAGCACCGCGGGCAAGATTGACCTGCTCTGGAGAAAGGACCCAGGGCCATGGGCTATGCCCCCCTGCATGCCCCCCCCCGCCCTCTGCATGCACCAGAGCAACAAACCAGGCTTTGTGGATTGCGGACGCGGTTCGAGTCTCTAAGCCCTCCTGCCGGCTGATGTTTTTGGCCGCCTCGATGACCTCTTCTACCGTTCGGTAGTCCTTGAGGCTCCACTCGTGGACGGCAACCTCGCTGTACTGCAAAACCCCAACCTAGGGAGGAAGGAAAAAAGATGAATCAGCTGTTATCAGCCCAAGGCTGGACCAAGACCTTCCAGGGCATTGAATGGTGAGCCGCCAGCCTCTGCTCCCGCCCACATCCGACATCAGACAACAAAGCAGGGGAAGTGCAGTGATGTCATGCAGGGGGAACGCGGGGGAACTCGGTTCCACTAG
>JAJKFI010011944.1:0-41043 GCA_029204185.1 Lerista edwardsae | reverse complement strand
AAGGGAGCGACTCCGGATTCCTAGGGGGGCGAAGGCAGTGATGTCATTCAGGGGGAACGGACCAGAACAGGCGTTCCGGATCCTAACGGGCTCCGTGGCTGGTTCCGGGTTCCCGACAAGTGCCAATCAAAAGTGAGTTCCTGTTCCTAAATCATTTGAATGACACCGCTGGGGAAGTGGGCAGGAAAAGAGACAGCCAAATGTGGTATTTTTATTAAATGGATTCTCCCCCATGGGAAAGGTACCCCCTCTTCCTCTTCCGGTCCAAGGGGCAAGAAAGAGAGGAGGGAGAGAAGCAGTGGAAGCCAAGGGGCAGATAAGATGTTGGTGCCCTCTGCTCACCTGCTGCCTGAAGGCACGATCCTAAACTGAGTGAGGCCGGCATAAGCTAAGCCAGCCAAGTTTGGCCGGCACAAGGGACACCGTAAAGTATGTTTGGACCACTCTCGGAGTCAGCGAGGCCATAAGCCATCCTCCCTGACTCCAAGAGTGGCCCAAACGCAGTTTACGGTGGCCCTTGTGCCGGCCAAACTTGGCTGGCTTAGCTTATGTCGGCCTAACTCCCGTTTAGGATTGCACTCCGAGGCAACAGCCTCAGTTGACCTCATGCATGGGCCGGCCTCAGCCGGACGACACCACACAGAAGGCCCCGCATTGGTTGAGCTCCTAGAGGACTTTAATTCAAGTAACTGTTGGAGCAGAGTGTTGAAAAGGTGGAAATAAGTCTGTCCAAGAAGCCATTAAATACAGTGGGGTCTCCTTATCTCATCCTCCCTGACTCCGAGAGTGGTCCGAACCAGGGGAAAGTGTGCAGGGGAAACCAGGACCCTTGGTTTGTGGCCAAGCCCCTACTGCCTACTTGAGGGATGTGGTGGCGCAGCGGGTTAAACTGCTGCTGCTGGGCTTTCTGACTGGAAGGTTGGGAGTTCAAGACTGCGCGACGGAGTGAGCTTGTCCCAGCTCCTGCCAACCTAGCAGTTCGAAAGCACCTAAATAAATGCAAGTAGATAAATAGGGACCACTTTGGTGGGAAGGAAACGGCGTTCCATGCGCTATGGCGTAGAGTCATGCTGGCCACATGACCACGGAAGCTTGTCCTCGGACAAAACGCCGGCTCTACAGGCTTAGAAACGGAGATGAGCAGCGCCCCCTGCAGTCGGTCACAACTAGACCATTCGGTCGTGGGGAAACCTTTACCTTTCCCCTACTGCCTCTCGTAGCAACAGAGCCGGCAAGAACTCTGGGATGCCGGAAAGCAGGGAGGCAGTTTCTGGGCCCTGCACCGATGCCATGCCCCGAATTTCATTATCCTCAGAATTTAGGGTCCATGGGGGGATCTTGGAAAGAATCCAAGGGGCAGGGGGCACGGCAGATTCCACGCATTGCATTGCAATCAGGAAGTTGCAAAAATGACCCAAGGACTTTGCTCTGAGCTTGAGCTCCTGGCAACATGGGAAGGTGGCAGTTGATGTCGGAATCGGGGTTTTTTTGAGCTTCCTTCTGCTAGGAAGTTGACTGGCAACAGCAAAGGTGTGTTTGGATTGGGAACGGGCCACCCGCTCGGTTCCTGCCAAGCCTTTCCTAGCCTCGCAGGAGGGTTTTCTTTTTTTTTTTTTTAACATCCAAATATGCTGACTCAGCACAGCCTCCCCCTGCCGCTCACAATGGGGCTACAGAAAACCAGGCCCGTCAGCCTGCCCACCTCCCTTCCTGTATTTTCTTTAAGCTTCCTGTTTTCGAAAGGGTGGGATTTTCAGCAGATGCTTCTGGCAGGGCCGCGGCCGAGAGAGAGAAAAAATGTGCCAGCATTTTTCAGGCAGCCTCAAACAGGCGCTGAGATTCTGCAAGTTGTGACCTCTATCAGGGTCCAAAATACAAGACACAGCCCTGGGGTTAAACAGCATGCAGCATTCATGAACGTTGCTGCAAGTATAGAATCATAGCGTTGGAAGGGACCCACGAGGTCATGTAGTCCAACCCCCTGCCTGTAGCAGGAAATCCCCCTAGAGCATCTCCAGCAGGTGCCTGTCGAGCCTCTGCTTGAAGGTCTCCAGTGAGGGAGAATCCACCACCTCCCTCCAGTGACAGTCTGTTCCACTGTTGAACCGCCCTGATCATCAAGAAATTTTTCCTGATGTCCAGCCGGAATCTCCTCTCTTGCAGTTTGTACCCATTGGACCTAGTTCTACTCTTGGAGGCAGATAACAAAATTGTCCTTTCTTCCTTATGGCAGCCCTTCAGGTGTTTGGAGAGTGCCTTCATATTTCCTCTCAGCCTTCCCTTCTCTAAGCTAAACAGACCAAGATCCTTCAGTCTTTCCTTGTAGGACAAAGATGGCCAAACACTTCCCATTTTGGGTGTGCTGGCCTCTCTAACTCTGAGAGTGGTCCGAACATACTTTACAGTGTCCCTTGTGCCGACCAAACTTCGCTGGCCAAACTGTGGCTTAACTCCAGGTTAGGATTGTGCTCTCTGGGAAGACTCAGAAAGTCTGCCTTCTCTTCACAGTCAGGGAAACCTTCCAACAAGAGAATCTCAGCATTTTCTCACTCAACGCATTTGAGAGGATGTGGGGAAGGAACCGGCTTTTGTAGAGATCTTCTGGGTGACTCCCAACTCCTTTTTTGACCACCTTAATTTGTTTCAATGTTATAAGAACATAAGAGCCCTGCTGGATCAGGCCAAAGGCCCACCTAGTCCAGCTTCCTGGATCTCACAGCGGCCCACCAGGTGCCCCAGAGAGCCATGAGACAACAAGATGCTTGCATCCTGTTGCCACTCCCTCGCACCCGGTACTCTGAAGTAGCCTTTGTAAGGAGGTTGCACAACCCATCATGGCCTATAGCCCACGATGGACCTTTCCTCCAGAAATCCATCCAATCCCCTCTTAAAGGTATCCAGACCAGATGCCATCACCACCTCCTGTGGCAAAGAGTTCCACAGATTAACTACCCACTGGGTAAAAAAGTACCTCCTTTTGTCTGTTTTAACTCTCCCAACCCTCAGTTTTAGCGGATGCCCCCTGGTTCTGGCGTTTTCAGAGAGGGAAAAGAACATCCCTCTATCGACTCTATCCCTCCTGTGCATGATTTTGTATGTCTCAATCATGTCCCCCCTCAGGCGTCTTTTTTCTGGGCCGAAGAGCCCCAAACGCTGCAGTCTTTCTTCATAAGGGAGGTGCCCCAGCCCCGTAATGTTGCACCGTTTTTCCCTGCGGTTTGGGCATATAACAAAAAAATCAGACTTTTTAAAGCCAGCAAGGCAACTCACTTGGATCTGCTCGGGGTCAATGAAAAACTTGCTGAGAATGTTGCTCAGAAAATTCTGCACTTCGTACCAGGGGTAGATGCTATTGGAGCCGTCCAGAACTATGATGATGTCCATGTAGGTCGAGCATCCTGCAAGATGTGGGGGAAGTAGAGGGTAAGCCAAAGGGCATACAATCTGTGACAAAGCCCGCGGCGTGATGCAGCAGCAAAAAAGGCGAATGCCATACAAGGAGGAATTAACAGGAGGTGTGGATGGATGGTTAAGCTGCTGGTGCTGCCTGAAGCTAAGCAGAAGAATCTGTGGTCTATTTTTGGATGGGAGACAGAATGCCAGGCTGTGACAAGCTGTAGCACCTGCTGTGGCAGAACGGAGTCACTGTGGAGCTGATTAGGCAGTGCAGGAATGTTGTGAGAACGGAGTCCAACCTTGAGGACCTGTCCAGATCAAGAGGGGGATTGGACGGATTTCTGGAGGAAAGGTCCATCGTGGGCTATAGGCAATGATGGATTGTGCAACCTCCTTACAAAGGTGGTGGGCTACTGGTACCGGGTGCAAGGGAGTGGCAACAGGATGCAAGCATCTTGTTGTCTCGTGCCTCCCTGGGGCACCTGGTGGGCCGCTGTGAGACACAGGAAGCTGGACTAGATGGGCCTTTGGCCTGATCCAGCAGGGCTCTTCTTAGGTTCTTAGAATAGCAAATTCTCTTTTATTTACTTCATATTTACCTCAGAATTGTTCCTCAGAAATTTACCTCAGAATGGCAGATGCAAGGGAATGGCAACAGGACACAGGCATCTTGTTGTCTCGGGTGCTCCCTGAGGCATCTGGTGGGCCACTGTGAGACACAGGAAGCTGGACTAGATGGGCCTTTGGCCTGATCCAGCAGGTCTGTCCTTATGTTCTTAAGAGGGGTCGTGGTTCGACTCTCCACTTGAAGTGCTGTGGCCCGTTTTAGGCAACTGGGAGAGGTGCAGCTGGGAGGAGAAGCTGCGGTCTTGGGTTCAAACGAGCAAGCTCCCTGCCGTATGGCACATAACTGGACAGTCAACTACTGCTTTCCATACTGTTAGTCAGGCATCAGGCGGAAGGAATGTGTTTGACTCCTGGGTCGTGATGGCTGAGCACAAAGTAGGGGAATTTGGAGTCAAGGACTGAAAACATTTGGGGGGGGGACGACTTTGAATGTTCACAGCTGGGGGTTCAACAGGTTCAAATCCAGCTTTCCAGCACTGACAAAGCTGTGCCAATGGGGCATGTGCTGCATCCTGCAGTGGGGGGGGGCAGTCACGGAGGCCTCCTCAAGGCAAGGGAATGTTTGTTCCTTTAAATCAGAGCTGCGCTTCCAGTACCCCCCCCCCCGATGCTAGAAAGTTGGTCAGGATTGCACCCTCAGACATCTCGCAGGCAACCCAAGGCAACCCAGATCACTCTGGGCAGCCCTGAAATACTCGATGAAAAAGAGTGCCTCTGAACATGTACAGAGTGCCACTGCGTCTGCAGTGGATGCACAGCGATTTCCCGACACACGTGGGATCAGAGGCAATTCCAGCAGCGGTCAGTTTAGAAATGACGGGCCAGACTTACTTTGAGCAGTCGGGGCAATGTTCTCCTGGGGCTGGAAGTTTTCATCGACTCTGGTGCACATCCCAGTGCTAAACATGGAGGTGCCGCATTCCTGGGACCACAGAGGGGCACACACCTGCCCAGACAAGAGAAGCGGAGACGTTAAAACGGAAACAGAATCCGGATTAAACCGGTGGGGCTCTCTCCTGCAATGAACTTCGGAGATGGATAGGCGCTTGGTGCAGGTGAGGAGAAGCTGCTTGCTAGACTATCGTCGGGGCTCATTAAGGCTGCAGCTCAGTTCCTGCTTCCCAGTAAACATGCATCGTTTTGCATGGTAATATCAGCTTTGCAAGACCTGAGTAGGCCCGGGGAAAGCCAAGTGCTTTTGAATGCGCCTGCTTTGCAACATGGGGAAAAATAAGCTGTGCTAAACCTCAGTTGCGTCTTAGCTCACGCTGCCGTCATTGTGACTCGATATCCCGGCTTCCCTCAAAGCAGCTCAGGGGTCTTGTGGTCTCGGGCGGCTCCCTGGGGCATCTCCCCGAGGCCACTGTGAGATGCAGGAAGCCGGAATAAACGGGCCTGATCCAGCAGGGCTTTTTTGAGGTTCTTACAGTCATGGAATTCCTACCTTTGCCCTGTGCAAAAACTTTGTGCCAAGGAGCTCTGCAGGGCTTTGGCTGCCCTTCTCCCCCGCCCCCCAGCTTTCCAAATCTGTCACTCCCTGCTTTGGAGGGCTCAGCCCCCCTTGCCCACAGCCGAGCCTCACACAGGATTCCGGAGTAAACAAGAGCCCGCCACAAAACTGCCAAGCAGCCGCGGACAGCCTCCGCTGCCAGGGAACGCCCAGGCCAGCCGGCCGGCCGGGAAACGTCACTCATCGCTCCAGCCAGCTGTACGGGGAAGAAAGGGAGGCTCTCCGTGCCGGCTTGCCCGGGAGCAAGAGGCTGCAGATGTGACCATCGTACGCCTCAAAAGAGAGTTGCCTCCATGATGGATTTTTGGGCTGTAGGCCATGATGGGTTGGGCAACCTCCTTACATGAAGAGTAGGCTGCTTCAGAATGCCAGGTGCATGGGAGTGGCCACAGGATGCAGGCCTCTTGTTTTCCTGTGTGCTCCCTGAGGCTTCTGGTGGGCCACTGTGCGGTGTAGGAAGCTGGACTAGGTGGGCCTTTTGGCCTGATCCTGCGGGGCTATTCTTATGCTAGCCCCCTTCACCAGGTTTCTAGAAGTCAGACTCAAGTGAGACAGGGAGACATTTCTCAGGCATATCCAGTGGTGTCATTCAAATGATTTAGGAACAGGAACTCACTTTTGATTGGCACTTGTCGGGAACCCAGAACCAGCCACGGAGCCCGTTAGGATCCGGGACGCCCGTTCTGCTCCATTCCCCCTGAATGACATCACTGCCTTTAATCCTCTGAGTGCCGGCCAACCAAGGGGGAAGGGCTGCAGTGGGGAAGTCCCGTCCTGCACAGCCCCCTTCCTCGCTCCCTCCAGCCACACACGTGGAGTCAGCAGCTGCTCTGGTGAGTCTGCAGCCCACTGGGGAGAAGGGGCATCCTGGGGGTGTGTTAGCAAATCAAGGGGGGCCCTGGAGGGGATGGAGGGGAGCCGGGACTTTTTGAAGCTGCCCCAGTGATGTCATTCAGGGGGAACGGACCAGAACGGGCGTTCCGGATCCTAACGGGCTCCGTGGCTGGTTCCGGGTTCCCGACAAGTGCCCATCAAAAGTGAGTTCCTGTTCCTCAATCATTTGAATGACACCACTGGGCGCACGCCCCTCTCCTCCAAAACTTCCCAGGGTTGTGGCTTTGTTCCAGCCCCTTCAGGATCCCGAGTGTGGTACGGTCCTGCCCCTAGACTGCTTCCGCTCCGCTGGAATTGCTGGCACAGGCTCTGCTTTTTATAGCCCTCTTCCCAACAAAACAAACCGCCACCACCACCACCCCAAGACATCAGCACGGCGTCGCTCACCACAAAGCCGTCATCTCGGTTGGGCAGCAGCGTCATGCCCAGATGCATGTTTCGAATTTCCTTGGAGCGGTTCTGCAGGGCCAATTCGCCTGGTTGGGGTGGGGGGGGAGGAGGAGGAGGAGGAGGGGAAACACACAAAAATGTGAGCCTCAGTCTGCGCACGGTTGGGGAGGGGAGGCCCTGAAGATTAAAATCCTCCTCAAAGCTTTTTATACCCCCGTAAGCTCTGGCTTCCCTTCTGCCATCGGTTCGGTTCCCACAAATTCCAGAGCCACACCCGCATTTAAGAAATATAACGGCTGTAGAATTACAGGCAGCCTTGCCCGCCCAGTGCGTAGGAGAGAGAGAGCCACGTGCAAGGAAACACCCTCACAGCTCATCTCATCCCACCCCAGCATGTCATTGATCTGTGGAACTCCTTGCCACAGGAAGCGGGGGATGGCAGGGGTGGAGTACACAAAATGATGCATGGGTATTGGGTAGAGTGGATAGAAGGACGTCCTTTTCCCTCTCACACAACGCCAGAACCAGGGGGCCGGACAAAAGACAAATATCTCTTTGTAATGTTATCTGTGGAACTCCTTGCCACAGGAAGCGGGGGTGGCAGGGGTGGAGCACACAAAATGATGCATGGGTATTGGGTAGAGTGGATAGAAGGATGTCCTTTTCCCTCTTGCACAACGCCCGAACCAGGGGGCCGGACAAAAGACAAAATATCTCTTTGTAATGTTATCTGTGGAACTCCTGGCCACAGGATGTGGTGATGGCAGCTGACGGCCTAGATGCCTTCAAAAGGGGGTTGGACAGATTGCGGGAGGAAAAAGTCCATCATGAGTGACAAGCCTGGATGGGGATATGCAACCCCCTGGTTCTAGAAGTGGGCTGCCTCTGAATGCCCTGTGCAAGGGAGTGGCAACAGGATGCAGGCGTATTGTGGCCTTGCGTGGCTCCCTGAGGCTTCTGGTGGGCCACTCTGTGGGACGCAGGGAGCTGGACTAGGTGGGCCTTTGGCCTGATCCAGCAGGGCTTCTGTTCCTACGTTAACCCCTGTTATCCAGATGAATGGGCAGGCCAGAATGAGAGCAAGCAAGTCAGCCAAGCTATAACCAGGGGGCTTCCGTCCTTACCGATGTTGACTTTGGTGCAAGTCGAATTGTTTCTCGTCCCCACCATGCACTTGTAAACATCGCCTTTGCGGTCGTCGGGCGGCCCGTCCCAAGGCGCCCCCACCAGCATCCTGCGGGACGGAAAACACATTCATTCTGGTTGCGTAGTTCATGCAGGTAGCCTGCTTCGACCATAAGAACATAAGAACATAAGTAGAGCCCTGCTGGATCAGGCTAAAGGCCCGTCTAGTCCAGCTTCCTGGATCTCACAGCGGCCCACCAGGTGCCCCAGGGAGCACATGAGACAACAAGATGCCTGCATCCTGTGGCCACCCCCTTGCACCCAGTACCAGTAGCCCACCACCTTTGTAAGGAGGTTGCACAATCCATCATGGCCTATAGCCCACAATGGACCTTTCCTCCAGAAATCCGTCCAATCCCCTCTTAAAGGCATCAAGACCAGTTGCCATCACCACCTCCTGTGGCAAAGAGTTCCACAGATTAACTACCCGCTGGGTAAAAAAGTACTTCCTTTTCTCTGCTTTAACTCTCCCAACCCTCAATTTTAGCGGATGCCCCCTGGTTCTGGTGTTCTGAGAGAGGGAAAAGAACATCCCTCTCTCATCCCTCATGACCAAGTCATGCAATGGTGCTACCCCTGGCCTGTCCACTCAGAAGGAAGGCCCATCGTGTTCAATGCGTTTGACTGCCAGGAAAGCAGGTATAGATGGCAGCCGCATCCTATGCGTTTACAAGCATCCAGGCAAACAACCTCTGAAAAAGGATAAATACCACGAAAACAGGTTGATGTGGAACACTAAGACACTAAGATGCCAGTAAATGACACCAGGGCCGGCTCAACAACATCCAGGGGCCCAAAGCCAAGTGCCACCCCTGCCAGCTCCAGCTCCTGGATCCAAAAAGAAAAAGAGGAAATGGGGAGGAGCAGAGTGCTGGGCTAGAGAGTCTCTGACCGTCCACACTTCCTCCATGCTACGTTCCACTCTTCCTTTTCAAATCCAAGAAGGCGGGCAAAGCAGTGGAGGACGTCTGAAGGACGCTCTAGCCCACCACTCTCCTCTCTGCTCCTCCACACTTCCTCTCCCACTCCAAACGCCTCTTCCTTTCCAAATCTGGGGAGGAGGAGGAGGAAGAGAAGGTGGTGGCAGGCCTGCCACATAGTAAGGGAACGATGGCGTCTGGTTCGGGAGTTGGAATTAGACCGGGAAGATCTGGGTTCACCTCCTCGCTTGGCCACGAAGTTTCCTGGGTGGCCTTGGGCCATTCACCATCTCTCAGGCTCACCTTCCTCGCAGGGTTGTTGTGAGCAGAAAAGAAGGGGAGGAACCGCTCCTTGGAGGAAGGGCAGTATAAACGTGCAAATAAATAAATGGGAAATGAACGCTGAACTGATTTTTAGCACTGCCACCCTAAACACACTTCCCTGGGTGGAAGTCCCACCAACAGAACAAATAGACTTAGGATAGAAGAGGTCTAGCCTAGATAGGTTCCCCCCGTGTTTGGTTTAGGACAAGCCCATATAATAAGAGTAAAACAAAACAGGAGGAGCCAAAATTCCCATACAGCACAATCTGTTTTCTGTGTCAGGTTTTGAAAACTCCAGCCAGCCCCCACACTGGCTTTTTAACAGACATCATAGCTCATTTCTGGCACCCTACTTAGACTCCCCTGGATTCCTCATCACTGTTGAGTTCCTATTTTCCTCCTTGTTCTGGTAATGCGATGAAAATACCTTACGGGAAAGAAATGCTGGCAGGGAGAAATTTGGAGAGTGGGAGAGGGAACAACAAACACGAAGATCTGGGCATCCCTCAACTGGGCGGGTTCCTGTCAATACCAGGGAAAGTGGCAGTGGAAAGATCAGGGAAAGGATCGAGGGTTATGCTCTCTGAAGGTTATGATGGCCAAAAGCCAGCATGGCTTTCTGAAGAACAAGCCTTGCCAGATAAACCCAATCTCTTTCTATGAAATCTAGAGATATTATGCCCACACCATTGTGCCCCCTCCAAACTCCTGAGCCAGTCACACCGACAAGGGTCATTGTGAACTGGAAAAGTGGAACTGAAAAAGGTGTAGAAGAGAGCGACCAAAAAGATTACTGGCCTGAGGCACCTCCCTTAGGAGGAAAGGCTGCAGCGTTTGGGGCTCCTCAGTCTAGATTAGAAAAAAAGGCTCTTGAGGGCAGACATGACTGAGATGTACAAAATTATGCACGGGATGGATAGAGTGGGTAGAGGGATGCTCTTTTCCCTCTCACACAACCCCAGAACCAGGGGACACCCCCTAGTACAGAGTGGCAGGAGAGTTAGAAAAAAGGAAATATATCTTAACCCAGCATGTAATTAGTCTGTGGAACTCCTTGCCACAGGATTTGGTGATGGCACCTGAAGGCCTAGACCAGTGATATTCTAACTTTTCAGACTTTTTAGAATGGCACCCATGTCGGGACCAGGAAGTGATGTTGTGCAGTGACATCATCAAGCAGGAAGTGCTGTCATTGTCACATAGTAAAATGCCCCCTCCTGAACTGCAAATTGGCATTCTTGGACTGCAGCAGTTGTACGACCGTGAAACAGCCCCGATGGAAAACAAGATTAAGGCAAAATATTATGCAAAAAGCACAGAACTAAGAACAAAATTTTAAAAACCCTCATTTCCAAATTCAAACTGCTAACACTCACAAAATGAATATTATATAGGAAGAGGAGGTCTGCAGTTTCCAAGATGGCTGTTCTCAGCTTTCCGCAACCAACCTGGCATCAGGTTGCGACCCACCAAGTGGGTCCCGACCCACAGTTTGAATAGCACTGGCCTAGACACGTGGCAGCGCAGTGGGTTAAACCGCTGCTGCTGCTGGGCTTTCTGACCGGAAGGTTGGGAGTTCGAGACCGCACAATCGAGTGAGCTCCCGTTGCTTGTCCCAGCTCCTGCCAACTTAGCAGTTCGAAAGCACCTAAAACTGCAAGTAGTTAAAATAGGCACCACTTTGGTGGAAAGGTAATGGCATTCCGTGCGCCTCAGCATATAGTCATGCTGGCCACATGACCACGGAGGCTTGTCCTTGGACAAACGCCGGCTCTACAGGCTTAGAAACGGAGATGAGCACCGCCCCCTACAGTTGGTCATGACAAGACCATTCGGTCGCAGGGAAACCTTTATATTAGACACTTTTAAAAGGGGTTTGGACAGCTTTATGGAGGAAAAGTCAATTGCAGGTGACAAGCCTTGATGGCAGTGATGTCATTCAGGGGGAACGGACCAGAACGGGCGTTCCGGATCCTAACGGGCTCCGGGGCTGGTTCCGGGTTCCCGACAAGTGCCAATCAAAAGTGAGTTCCTGTTCCTAAATCATTTGAATGACACCACTGCTTGATGGGTTTGTGAAACCTTCTGGTTCTAGAAGTGGGCTATCTCAGAATGTCAGACGCAGGGGAGTGGCCACAGGATGCAGGCACCTTGTTGTCTCATGTGCTCCCTGAGGCATCTGGTGGGCCACTCTGTGAGACGCAGGAAACTGGGCTAGGTGGGCATTTGGCCTGATCCAGCAGGGCTCTTCTGATGTTCTTACACCGTAGATGGGGGGGGATGCAGTGAACATAATATATCTGGATTGCAGTAAGACTTTTGATAGGTTTCCCCATAACATCCTTGTGGACAAGCCGGCGGGCTAGATGATGCCATGATCAAGTGGATCTCTGGCCGGCTGATAGGCTGTACCTCGAAGCTGTTCATCGATGGCTCATGTTGACTTGGATTTTTCTAGAAAAATGGAGACATCCATGCACAGCCAATCACAGCAACAATGACTTCTCCCTTTTTTTGTTTTGAAGACACACAAAAAAGGGGAACAGACAGTGATGTCATGCAGGGGGTACGCGGGGGTACGCAAGTACCGGTTTCTAGGATTATGGCTGGCCCCGCCCACTCGTTGACCCCGCCCCTGCAACGTTTGGATTTCCTGCACGTTTGAGTTGCCTGCACGTTCTCAGAGGCAAGCAGGCAGCGTGTGGAGCCTTGCCTTGCCACTGAAAAATGAGCTGCTCTGGGGTTTTGGAACTGTTGGGTCACTTTAACATGATGCCAGGCCTCCTTAACATGTTCTGGAGGTGCTGTGGAATACTGTTGCAAATATTGGGTCAGTTTAAAATTGTCTGAGGCCTCAAAAAGGGTTTTTTCATGTCACTTCCTGCCACGACATCACTTCCGGCTTATGACGTCACTTCTGGTGGGCGGGTCCTGACACATGCCAATCAAAAGTGAGTACCTGTTATTAAATCATTTCGATGACACCACTGGGAACAGACAACGACTGTTTGTGGTGTGTAACCAGTGGTGTCATCTAAATGATTTAATAACAGGTACTCACTTTTGATTGGCACGTTTCGGGACCCGCCCACTGGAAGTGATGTCATAAGCCAGAAGTGATGTCATGGCAGGAAGGGACATGAAAAAAGCCCTTTTTGAGGCCTCAGACAATTTTAAACTGACCCAACAGTGGCAACAGTATTCCACAGCACCTCCAGAACATGTTAAGGAGGCCTGGCATCATGTTAAAGTGACCCAACAGTTCCAAAACCCCAGAGCAGCTCCAGAGCAGCTCATTTTTCAGTGGCAAGGCAAGGCAAGGCAAGGCAAGGCTCCGCTCGCTGCCTGCCTGCCTGCCTGGCTCTGAGAACATGCAGGCAACTCAAACGTGCAGGAAATTCAAACGTTGCAGGGGGCGGAGTCGACGAGTGGGTGGGCGAATGGGCGGGGCCAGCCGTAATCCTAGAAACCGGTACTCGCGTACCCCCTGCACGACATCACTGTGTGTAACCCCAAAATAATCGTCACAACTGGAGCCCCGCAATACTTACAGTTTCTGCCCTCGGGCCGTATACTGGAGGACCTTGTATCCGAACTGGGCTTCTGGGGGCCCACGGAAGATCTGGGGTCTTTTCACGTCAATGTTAAATGAGACGCCAAAATCTGGAAAGGCAGATAAAAAAAGGGGGGGATGATTTTTACTATGATGGTTCATTTATAAAGCACCTTGAAATGTCTAGCTGCATAACAGGCTGTCAGGCTGCAGTGTCAGGAATTTTTTGTTAGCTTAAGGAATTTGGCTAAGAGTGTAATTGTAATAATGTGTCTCACCTGCAGGCTGTGGATACAGTGATCTTTGGTGTGTGGGTCAATACTTACCTGAAGCAGATTGCTTTCAGAGTGGGATAAAAGCAGTATGTTGTGGGGCCATTCTCTGTTTCTCTCTCTTGTCTCTGCTCTGCTTTTGTATCTCTAATTATGCATGGGAGGGATAGAGTCGATAGAGGGATGTTCTTTTCCCTCTCTCAGAACACCAGAACCAGGGGGCACCCGCTAAAACTGAGGGTCAGGAGAGTTAAAACAGATAAAAGGAAGTACTTTTTTACGCAGCGGGTAGTTAATCTGTGGAACTCTTTGCCACAGGAGGTGGTGGTGGCATCTGGTCTTGATGCCTTTAAGAGGGGATTGGACAGATTTCTGGAGGAAAGGTCCATCGTGGGCTATAGGCAATGATGGATTGTGCAACCTCCTTACAAAGGTGGTGGGCTACTTCAGAGTACCAGGTGCAAGGGAGTGGCGACAGGATGCAAGCATCTTGTTGTCTCATGCCTCCCTGGGGCACCTGGTGGGGCCACTGTGAGATGCAGGAAGCTGGACTAGATGGGCCTTTGGCCTGATCCAGCAGGGCTCTTCTTATGTTCTCTACTACTTTGTCTAGTAGCAGGAAGTGAGGAGAATTCTCTGTGTGAGAAGTGCACTTACTTTATGCACTGCAGTAAGTTATGGAACTGTGTACTTGTCCTGTTAGAACTGCTTATTTTTTGTGCCTAATACCAACTGCTGCTGCTGCTGCTATCTACATGTGTTTATCTGCTGATGTTGGACTGTTTTTACTGACTTATGCTACCTGCTTTATCAAATCAAATCAAAAATACCTTTATTGGCATACGAATCACACAACAATTAACAACAATAAAACAGCATAAGATAACGGTAAAAAGGGCAAACACTCAACAAGATTCTTCACTAGTGGGGGAATTCCTGAGAACTCGTGCAGAATTAGACTTAACAATACTAGCAATAAACATGGCTAACTGATTAATAAAATGAGGATCTTCTGAAGCAAAAAGGGCTTTTAAAATCTCAGGATCAGACCCATGGTG
Source organism: Lerista edwardsae (assembly GCA_029204185.1). Lineage (NCBI taxonomy): Eukaryota > Metazoa > Chordata > Lepidosauria > Squamata > Scincidae > Lerista > Lerista edwardsae. The sequence goes on along the minus strand of JAJKFI010011944.1, from coordinate 26,914 downwards.
GCATCTCTGGAGAAGAGGGTTAAGGAATTTCTCTCTAGCCTCTTTGTGGAGGGGGCAATGTAAAAGAAGACGATCAATTGATTCAACGACAGCCTTATCTTATAAGATTCAATGAAAGCTTATCAACGACCGCCTTAACGACAGAGTCTGTCTTGATAAGGAATCCCGGTAAATCTACCCCAAAGCACTGCAGATGGAATGACATTACAGCGGGCTAATGAGAGAGCCCTTCTAGTGTTAGGACACTCCAAGGTATAAAAGAAACCAGGTAATTTGCCAATGGAGACAGGAATCTTGAGCGATAAGGGAGAGCAACGTTTATTGGCCGCTGATAAAAGGTTTTGGGCTTCTCGGCCTTTTGGCTAAGATCATGTGTTTATTCTTTGAGGAACCTATTCTGCTAATACAAGCCTTAACTTCTAAATACCGAGCCTCGTTTGTTCTTGTGTTGTTGTTGTTGTTTTTTGCCAAGAAAAAATTTGCTGGTGAGATGGGACATCCGCTGAACTCTGCTATGGTGTTTAAGTTATCCAGAAGCCTAATTACGTTTAGCACATACTCATAATACAGACAAACCACACATACATACAGGCCCTGCCTAAAGCAGACTGACCTCATCCCAGGGCAGGTTCCAGCCATAAGGTCAACTGAGGCAGTTGCCTCAGGCAACAGATTCTTAGCGGGGCCACCACAACCCCACCCCCACAGCCATCTCCGTTCTAGAGTTGTCAGCCCTCCAGGGTTGACCTGAAGTCTCCAGGAATCCACCTCCATCTTCAGGAAACGAATGACAGCCATTCCTGGAAATTTCAACTGGGTCTCCAAGAACGGTCAAACACCGCAAGCGCAATCCTAACTTGGAGTTAGGCCGGCACAGTGAGGCCAGCAAAGTTTGGCTGGCACAAGGGCCACCGTAAAGCACGTTTAGGCCACTCTCGGAGTCAGAGAGGCCAGCAGATAGGCGTGCACCATCCTCCCCGACTCCGAGAGTGGTCCAAATGTGCTTTACGGTGGCCCTTGTGCCGGCCAAACTTTGCTGGTGTAACTGTGCCGGCTTAACTCCAGGTTAGAACTGCACTCTGCTTCTTGTCGAAGGAGAAATTGGGACTGCAGGAGGTCTTTGCACTATGTAGCTTAAACTGTAAGCTATTTGAGGCAGAGAGCCTGCTTACTGTTTTACGGGCCACGTACGTGGTGATTCTGTATTTATGAAAACGATACATTTTGGGCAGAAGCTTGTTTCCACACGTGCAGCCACTTTCAACCTGCAGGCCACAGCACACTTCCAACAGCTCTGGAAATTATCTGCATGGATCCGATTGAAGTTTGCAGGAACACTGCAAAAAACCTATAAACAGGCTTGAGGAACGTAGTTCATCTGGCACTTGGCTGAGTTTTGTCCAGAAAACAGCCAGGCTACAGAAAAACAGGGACCACTAAAGCATCGCCTTTGCCCAGGAGAGGAACGTTCCCAAACTGAGATCGCAAGGAGTTGCGGCTGCCCTTCCTACAACGGCTTGCGAGGCTGGCAGAGCAAATCGTTCCCACTGGCTTGCACAGGGATCTGCGAGGAAAGGGAGGAGCCCCGTGCCCCTTGCACAATGCGCCCTCTGTCCACCCATGCCCCAGATTCCAAAGCAGGCGGAAAGCGAGCAAGTCAACCACAGAGGGGTGTCAGCCGAAATCTGTCTCGCGTGCAGAAATTGGCAGAACGGGTGGCTCCAGATGTCAACCTTTTAACGAACTTCCACACCAGCAAGAAGGCAATGTTCCCCCCCCCCCTGCTAAAAAGCAGTTCATCTACCCATACCAAGGGGACAGAGGCACAGGCAAAAAGTCAAAACAGCCCTTAAAAGCACCTTCGTTTCCCTGTCTTGTTTCCCTTTATTCAATCCAGAGGCAGATCTAAGGGAGGGCAGAGCTCTAAGTTTTGCAAGGAGCCTGACCCTGCAGTGGAAATCACTCCTCTCCTGCACCGTCTTAGCCAATCCTCACAGGGAACAGCAACATCTTGACATTGCTTACTGGCTACAGCAGCAAGGGAGAGGAAGGATTTACATGACAGGATAAGGCTCCTTGCAAAACTTAGAGCTCTGCCCTCCCTTAGATCTGCCTCTGATTCAATCCCACCAGCTTTTTTTTCCCCTTTCATCGGACCCAAGGTGTTTAGATCACACTGTAGTCTCCGATTTTCTACCCCAGTACTACCCAAATATTTTAGCACTGGGACCCATTTTTTTTTTAAAAAAAATTACTATCTATCACAGTGATGGCAAACCTATGACACGTGTGTCGAAAGCGACACTCCACAACATTTGGGATGACACACTAGCATGCACCAATACATGACGAAAACTGGATTTGTTTTACTCAGTTTTCATTTTGATCATTGTTAGATGTTTCTCTATGTAAAACATACCACCATACATGATTGGCCTGTTTTGTTTTGTTTTGTTGTTTAACTAAATGAATATAAAGAATTGTTTCTCTTTTGTTTGGGGGGAGGTGGACAGGCCAGCAAAGCCAAGGTATACATTTTCATAAGTTTTGACACACTGAGCCCAAACAGTTAAGAACCTCAGAAGAGCCCTGCTGGATCAGGCCAAAGACCCACTGAGTCCAGCTTCCTGCATCTCACAGTGGCCCACCAGATGCCTCAGGGAGCACACGAGACCACAAGATGCCTGCCTCCTGCAGTCACTCCCTTGCACCTGGCACTCAGACATCGCCTGTTTCTCTCGGCTTGTAACCTACGATGGACTTTTCCTCCATGAAGCTGTCCAATCCCCTTTTTCAAGGCATCTAGGCCTTCCGGTGCCATCGCCACACCCTGTGGCAAGGCGTTCCACAGATCAATTAATTTGTGACACGCCACGGCCGGCACAAGGAACTTCTGCCAGCCTAACTCCAGATTGGGACTGCACCCTCAGACTAGGGCAGGCTTTAAGCCAACCGGACCAATTCCTCCCAACTGGGACCCACGCTTAAGGGAGCCCCCCTCCCCGCCACACTAGGGTCATCTACTCCAGTCTTTTCAAATACACACATTTCAACAGACATTTTTTTTTAAACGACATTCCTCCTCTCTCGTTTCCCCATAAGTGGTACCCCATAACTGCCCCTGAACACGGAGTCTCAATTTATGCTATTCATTTGCTGGATCTCTTTTTTAGACCCCTCGCCCAGGGCCGGCCCATTCACGGGGCCAACTGAGCTGGTCGCCTCAGGCTGCCAGTCTCTGCCGCCTGCTGGCCTCCACTGCTCCTCCTCCTCCTCCCCCCCACTGAGAGGAAGAGGAAGGCTAGAGGGGAGGGGAATGCTGAGCTGGAGCATGGGAGAGAGCAGAGGCTGGCCCCCGACTTCACCACACCTTCTAGCAGAAAATTTATTGTGCTGCTTCCCCCCACCCAGTAGACATGCTGCAGTGTGCAGGAGGGGGGAATCCAGTGATGTCATGCACGGGGTATGCGGGGGTACGCAAGTACCGGTTTCTAGGATTATGGCTGGCCCCGCCCATTCGCCTGCCCACTTGTCGACTCCGCCCCCTGCAACGTTTGAATTTCCTTCACGTTTGAGTTGCCTGCACATTCTCAGAGCCAGGCAGGCAGGCAGGCAGGCAGCGAGCGGAGCCTTGCCTTGCCTTGCCACTGAAAAATGAGCTAAGCTGCTCTGGGGTTTTGGAACTGTTGGGTCACTTTAACATGATGCCAGGCCTCCTTCACGTGTTCTGGGGGTGCTGTGGAATACTGTTGCAACTGTTGGGTCAGTTTAAAATCGTCTGAGGCCTCAAAAAGGGCTTTTTTCATGTCCCTTCCTGCCACGACATCACTTCCGGCTTATGACGTCACTTCCTGTGGGTGGGTCCCGAAACGTGCCAATCAAAAGTGAGTACCTGTTATTAAATCATTTAGATGACACCACTGGGGGAATCCACTGCCCCCCAATACGGAACCTATTCCAAATTCTATGCATTTATTTTTTCACATGCTCCTCCCCTCCTTTTGTCCTCTCAACAGCCCTACGAGGGAGGAGAGGCTGAGAAGACAGTCCAAGGTCACCCAGAAAGCTTCGTGGCTGAGAGAGGATTTGAACCCTGGATCTTCCTGGTGGAAGACAAGCTCCCCAACCAAGACACCTTCCTGGCTCTCGGAAAGCACATTTGGGTCTCTGAGCGACGAAAATGATGACGGGGCTGGGGCACCTCCCTCAGGAAGAAAGACTGCAGCGTTTGGGGCTCTTCAGTCTAGAAAAAAGGCGCCTGAGGGGGGACATGATTGAGACATACAAAATTATGCACGGAAGGGATAGAGTCGATAGAGGGATGCTCTTTTCCCTCTCTCCAAACACCAGAACCAGGGGGCATCCGCTAAAGCTGAGGGTTGGGAGAGTTCAAACAGAGAAAAGGAAGTACTTTTTAACCCAGCGGGTAGTTAATCTGTGGAACTCTTTGCCACAGGAGGTGGTGATGGCATCTGGTCTGGATGCCTTGAAGAGGGGATTGGACGGATTTCTGGAAGAAAAGTCCATCGTGGGCTATAGGCAATGATGGGTTGTAACCTCCTTACACTAGTAGTAGGCTACTTCAGAGTGCTGGGTGCAAGGGGGTGGCCACAGGATGCAAGCATCTTGTCGTCTCATGCCTCCCTGGGGCACCTGGTGGGCCACTGTGAGATACAGGAAGCTGGACTAGATGGGCCTTTGGCCTGATCCAGCAGGGATGGCCTTATTTACTTATGTTTCCCCCTCCCCCCTCCATCCCAATCCAATCTACATTTTGGGTGAAGGTCCCCTGCAATGCTCAAAAGGGGCTGCTTAACTGGGACCATGTATGAGATCTCTCTTTGCAGAGTTCCAGAAGCCCTTCTCTCTCTCTCTCTCTCTCTCTCTCTCTCTCTCTCTCACACACACACACACACACACACACACACACACACTCTTCCTTTCCTCCCAGCAGGCGACACAAATGCTAGGCCAAGCCCAAAAGACTGGCAGGAGCGGTCAAGTCCACAGGCGTATTTCTGGAAACAGCAATTTAAGAGAGACCAAATCAAAGGTTTCGCCTCTTTGCCTTAAAACACTGCAAAAATCCTCAAGCGCCAAACCAAGCGGCCAGAACTGGGGGCGCTTTAACGGCGCTGTTCCAACACACACTGCACCGCCGCTCTTACACCAATTTCCTTTCCTACTTTTGCTGACTTCCACCCCGTCCCAGGCCTTAGGCCGCTTGGAAAAGAAACCAAAGCGTTTGTACAAGCCTAGGCATGGCTACTCAGATGCAAGTTCCACTGAGTCCCTTAAGATGCCAGAGGTGGGGGAAAGGATACATGATTGAGACACATAAAATTATGCAGGGGGTGGCTAGAGGATAGATGGAGGGACGTTCTTTTCCCTCTCACGCCACACCAGAACCAGGGGTCATCCACTCAAACTGAGTGCTGGGAGAATTGGAACAGACAAGACCTTTCTTTAACCCGTGTGTTAAGTGTTTAACCAGTGTGCCGTTAACCTGTGGAACTCCTTGCCACAGGACAGGGTGATGGCATCTGAAGGCCTAGATGCCTTTGAAAGGAGATTGGGCAGATTGATGGAGGAAACGCCCATCGCAGGCTACTGGTCATGATGGGTGGTTCAACCTCCTTACATTAGTAGTGGGCTACTTCAGAATGCCAGCTTCAGGGGAGTGGCCACAGGTGCAGGCACCTTGTTGCCTTGTGTGCTCCCTGAGGCACCTGGTGGGCCACTGTGAGATGCAGGAAGCTGGGCTAGGTGGGCTTTTGGCCTGATCCAGCGGGGCTCCTCTAATGTTCTAGGCACCATAAGATCCAGGTCAGTGTGTATAGATCTGTCACCTTATTGTCATTAGCAGGGTCCCCCCGGGATGTTGTTGGGGGGGGGGGAGTGAAACTCTGGCACTGTTATAGTAGGAGCTGTGGCATCATCAACACAACGACAGGCTATGAAACGTTTTTTTTTCAATTTTCAATTTTTTTTCTGTACAGGAAACCCTTTATTTCAGAGGATCACAAAGCAGCATCCGGCTCTCGAGACGGCAAGCTGAGAATTTTGCCTAGGGGCATCTGTTCATGTCTAGCAAATCATCTTTCCCAGACTTGGAGACACAAGGTCGCTGGTTTTACATTGAGGCCCCAATCCTACGCATGCTTACCTGGGGGGTAAGTGCCATTGAACTTAGTGGAGCTCACTTCTGAGGAAACAGCATAGGCTAACACCAATATTCCTTTATAGTTATCAAGGGCATAGCTAATGAAAGTGAAGTCCAGTGCAGAGGGCAACATGTTTCCTCGGAAGTGGCATCACAACAGGAAATGACATCATAGTTCTATTTTTGTCTTCTCTCGTATTTTGGCCATAAATTTTGATAGGGTAAAGATATTGCACTCTGGTTTGTTTCATTGCATTCTGCATTAAATTTCCTTTCCAATGATATACAACATGATGGTATTATTCACACATACCCCCCTGCACTTCTTTAGCCACACCCCTGATAGTTATCCGAGTTTTGACTACTCAGGTACAAAGTGAAACTTTTTTTAAAAAAAATTAAAGTATCACATGTTTGTTTACTCCTTGACATCATCACTTTCCCCTTATTGTCGTTTGCTTAAGAAATGCAAATCCGCTCTGGAAATTCAATCAATCAATCAATCACTAGTATTTATATACCACTTTTCAACACAAAGTTCACAAAGCGGTTTACAGGCAAATAATAACATTAAAGTTAAATGGCTCCCTGTCCCAAAAGGGCTCACAATCTAAAAGAATGGAGAACACCACCAGCAACAGCCACAAGAAAGACACTGTGCTGGGGTGAAGAGGGACAATTGGACATGGGAGTTTGTGACTGTACAGGCAGGAGCCAATAGGTGCCTTCCGTCGGTAGATTGTGACCCCACACAGCAAACCTGCATGGGTTTTCTAAGCAGCCAAGGAGCCTACTCCACTTTCGCAGCAATATTTGTCCAATCAACCACAGTGGTGACCAGAAAAATCACTCTGTGCATGCTCAGAGGCATGCTTTTCACACACCCAAGATCTCACAGTTGGCACTGAAAAGAGGATTTGGGGCCTCGGATCTAATGAACCACAGGGTTCAAATAAATGCCTGGGGAGAAATGTAAAAAAAGAGCCAGCCCACACATAGAAAACAGCAGCAAAGAAGGCTCTTTAAATGATGATCGATTCTCCAAAAACGGGGTTTCAACAAGCCTGGAATATCCATTCACAAAAACAAACACTATTCCCCCGGAGCGTGGAGCAAGCCAGATCCAAACGGAGTAATGACCAATACAGAGAAAGAGAACAGCGTGGGAAGGAGGAAGGAAACACAGAGATGAGCAACCAATGAAACAGGAGGAAAAACATGAGATGTCGTTACTGTTGTGGCCAAAGCCAGTTCCTTCTGAAGCTTTCAATCTGTGTTTTGTGCTGGACTATACCACTTTGCTGTGGGAGGGACTGTACCACTTTGCTGTGGGATGGAGAATCATTCACATGTTTTAATGATTCCCTGCGGGGCTGCCCCCTGCTATTCAGCGGCCTGAAGGTATGGTGTCCCCCTTCCTTCCCTCTTCCTCTCCCCCCATTAAAATCACCCCAATCATGCCCTTCTTTCAAATCTTTCCTCCTTCCTTCCCTCCCTGTAGGAAGGAAAAGGAAAAGCATCCAGGAGCCATTTGGCCTCTGAGGGGCTGGCCCTGATTCTCTGTACAAAAAAATAATTCCCCACATTTAGAAAGCTAGCATGGGAAGGTTTTGACATGCTAGCTTTCTACAGTAGGGCAGTTTTACGTCTTGGGATATCAGTGCCATTCACAGCAGTAATGGCATGAGCTAAGAAGCCACTCAGGTTTAGCACAGCTTGTCCCCCCCCCCAAAGTTGCAGGGGCATTCATAATCATTTGCGTTCCCCCAGCCTGCTCAGGTCTTGCAAAGCTTATGCTGCAGTTGCAAAACTATGTATGGTTACTTAGAAGCAGGCGTAACACTGTAGCCCTTAATGGTTTCAGAGACCCACAAACAAAGGTGGATGATTTCAGTCTGGGTGAGAACAGGAAGAGCAACCTTTTGAAATTATTTTGGCTGCCTCCTGCTCAGAGATGGGGAACAGGCCACTTGATGTTATTGCTCTGCTCACGGCTAATCTCTTTCCGGGGGTGGGGGTGGTGCCAATTTCAACAAATTAATTCAAGATTAACGGCACAAGTCTAAACGCAGTCCCCCAACAGCAGATGCTATCTGGATGGTAGCCTTAATTAGTGACTTTTTACATGGGAGTTTGGACCCATTAAGGGCTTGGTTATGGTGCTTAAAAAAAAAGAGAGGAAGAATACAAAAAAAGGCCAGTGGGCACAAAATGGTCAAAGACTGCAAGACTGTATCACGGACTGGAGGCTGGGGGTTCAGACCCTGCCTCTGACTTGAACAAACTGGCCAGCCACAAGAGTTCTCAGCATCATAAGAACAACAGAAGCGCCCCGCTGGATCAGGCCAAAGGCCCACTACACCTAGTCCAGCTTCCTGCATCTCACAGCGGCCCACCAGAAGCCTCAGGGAGCACACAGGACAACTAGATACGAGCATCTCGTTGCCACTCCCCTGCATCCGGCACTCCGAGGTAGCCTAAAATAAGGAGGTTGCACTAACCATCATGGCCTGAAGTCTGTGATGGACTTTTTCTCCAGAAATCTGTCCCCTTTCAAAGGCACCTAGGCCAGACGCCATCACCCTCTCCTGTGGCAAGGAGTTCCACAGATTGGGTGAAAAAGCATTTCCTTCTATCGGTCCTCACTCTCCAACACTCAGCTTTAGTGGGTGTCCCCTAAAATTTGTATTTGCTTCCTCCACATAGCTTCCCTCAGTGACTTCTAGTCTCCCATCCAAGGCAGATCCTGCTTAGCATCTTCAGGGAGGGCAACAGCTCAACCTCCAGAGCACACCTCCTGCCCACAGGACATCACACTTGACAAGTCACGCTCTCCGTCAACCTCCCCTTCCTTTCTCTACCCCATGCTATGTGGGAATGCAGTAAAAAGCCTACTTTGCCAGGAATGCCAAAGTAATGGACATAAAGCCCTATGCAGCCACGAAATTAAAAGACGTTTACTTCTTGGGAGAAAAGCTATGGCGAGCCTAGACAACTTAATCAAAAGCCGAGACATCACCCTGCCAACAAAGGTTCGCCTAGTCAAAGCGATGGTTTTCCCAGTAGCAATGTATGGCTGTGAGAGCTGGACCATAAGGAAGGCAGAGCGCCGAAGAATAGATGCTTTCGAGTTATGGAGTTGGAGAAGACTCTTGAGATTCCCCTGGACTGCAAGGAGATCCAATCGGTCCATCCTCCAGGAAGTCAAGCCTGATTGCTCCCTGGAAGGACAAGTCCTGAAGCTGAAGCTCCAATACTTTGGCCACCTCCTGAGAAGAGAGGACTCTTTAGAAAAGACCCTCCTGCTGGGCAAGATGGAACGCAAGAGGAGAAGGGGGCGGCAGAGGAGGACATGGTTAGAGAGTGTCACCAAAGCGATGAGCATGAAATGGGGCGAACTCCGGAAGCTAGTGGAGGACAGGGAGGCCTGGCGTGCTGTGGTCCAGGGGGTCGCGAAGAGTCGGACACGACTAAACAACAACAAATGTTCTACACAGCCAAGAGAGATGCTAACTTTTATCACTGAGGGCGCAATCCTAACCTGGAGTTAGGCCAGCACAGTTAAGCCAGCAAAGTTGGGCTGGCACAAGGGACACCGTAAAGCGCGTTTGGAGCACGCTTAGTGTCAGGGAGGATGGCGCACGTCTGTGTGCTGGCCTCTCTGACTCTGAAAGTGGTCCAAACATACTGTTTCGGCATAGCATCCGTAGTTTAGCCACCATTCACACTGTGCAGTTATATGATATTATGTGCATTACAATGCATCCGGCCAGGGGTTCTCCAACGTTAGCACAGTGACCCATTTTTTTAGAGTGACAACCTGTCCGGGACCCACCAGAAGGGATGTCCGGGACCCACCAGAAGTGCCAGCATTGTGATGCCAGAGCCTGCTGCTTTCCTGAGAATGCAGCAATCAGTTGGGTTATGTCTCAGCCGTTTTCAAATAGCAAAGTGAATCATAAGAACATAAGAAGAGCCCTGCTCGATCAGGCCAAAGGCCCATCTAGTCCAGCTTCCTGGATCTCACAGCGGCCCACCAGGTGCCCCAGGAAGGCACGAGACCACAAGATGCTTGCATCCTGTGGCCACTCCCTTGCACCCGGTACCAGTAGCCCTCCACCTCTGTAAGGAGGTTGCACAATCCATCATGGCCTATAGCCCACGATGGACCTTTCCTCCAGAAATCCATCCAATCCCCTCTTCAAGGCATCTAGACCAGGTGCCATTACCACCTCCTGTGGCAGAGAGTTACACAGATTCACTACCCGCTGGGTAAAAAAGTACTTCCTTTTATCTGTTTTAACCCTCCCAACCCTCAGTTTGAGCGGATGCCCCCTGGTTCTGGTGTTTTGAGAGAGGGAAAAGAACATCCCTCTATCGACTTTATCCCTTCAGAAAGAAAAAAAGCCTATTTACAACCTCGACACAAGCAAAACAACCACACGCCCCCCCTTTCAGCATCCCATCTTCCCATATTGTCAATTTGGCTGCTCTAGGACCTTCGCGACCCACCTGAGATTGGCTTGCAACCCACTGGCGAGTTGGGAAGCATTGCATTCGGCAATAGTAAAGAAACAAATCCAAACTTTTAATTTTTAAGTTTCAATTAGCTTTAAAATCTAATTCAAAACATTTAACTTCTTTAGCTCTCTAAAAAAGCTGTGATCCCAAAATCCTGAGACGACCATCGCAAGCGACACCGCTGAACTGTATCAGATATGTTAAAAACATTCCACAAATACACAGTATTATCTAGCAAGTAGAACTTGATGACGAGACCCATGTTTTATTAGCAGCGGCAATCATGATAAAATGGGACACCCAGCTGCGATGCTCCCCGCTTGCAGAAAGGCAGTTCACAAGTCTATGGGCAGAAGAGCCGGTTTATTAAGACACTGATGGAGAATTTGGCGGAAGGAAAGATGCACTTTTGTTTTGGGTTTGTCCGAGGCAAGAAATTTGGAAAGCTTCTTTTGCAAGACAACCCCACTAGGAACAGGACCGATTTTGCTTGGTCTCCCATTCTGGAGACCGGATGGGCATCTGGTTAAGGGCATCCACACCCTTGCCAATTCTGCCCCTTCTTGAACAGCAGATGGCTCAATCCCTCGGTTTAAAACAGACCCCCAAATCCAGAACCAGCCTTACCTAGTAGCAGCAACAGCAGGAGGTTCAGGCGACCGAAGGAAAGGTGCAAGTTCATCGTGCCAATGGGACTCTGTGCCACCGGGGCACTCTGGAGACAGCCGGATGCCATCCGGGCATGGCAGAGACTCGCAGCTGTCTAGTACCTCTGGCAGCCTGAAAGGTCGCACTGTCTACTGCTGGTCTCTCACACGCCACCGAATGGGTTTTTCCCTCCTTCATCTTGGAAAAAGTTTCATTGGCTGCTAAAAATACACGAAAAGTTTAGCCTGGTGTTTTTTTCCCCTCCCTTTTTTCAACCCTCCTGCTCCCACCCCACAAATGCAACTTGGAGGAAAAGGTGGGGGGGGGGAGAAATCTATTTTGAGGATGCCAACGAACAAAGGAGGAAGCAAAGCCAATCTGGATGCGGCCAACGGAGGGGAGAAAAATACTCATATTTTTGGAGTGTGTGAGAGAGCTTGAGAGGGCTGCGGTGATGCACAAACCGGAGAGCATGATTAACCACGGGATGTTTAACCCTCGGGATATTTAACCATTTGGAGGCCAAGGCTTAGAAAGGGCTCTCTTCCAGGTGGAGGAAAACCGAGTGAGCCTCTGACCATACGCAGAGCGGCTTTGGTTCCCCGCACTGAATAATCGCAGCCAGTTCTCACACATTTGGAATTCCCGAATAGAAAATGAGACTTGCTGGTAGCTGTGAGCCTCAATGATACCCCTCATTTATTTATTTATTTATTTATTCATCATTATTATGTATTTTCATTATTAATTTCAGCGTGGCAAATGAAAGCCACTCTGTGCATGGCCAGAGGCTTAATTATTATTTTTTAATTTTTCCACATTTTTATACTGCCCTTATACTCAGGGTGGAATGCAGGGCTCCTCCCTTTTTTGTCCTCACATCCCCCCTGCGAGGTAGGCGAGGCTGAACGTGACTGGCCCCAAGGAAGCTCCGTGGCTGAGCAGGGATTTGAACCAGATCTTCCAGGTCTAACAACACCATCCTGGCTCTCGGGATGAGAACTATTATTATTAATAGTTTAACCAGCTTTCCTAGTAAGACACACTTCATGGCCTCTGTTTTGAGCAAAGGTCAACCCTGGGACTTCTTGCCATTGCCAGAGCCCAACTCTAGAGTATGCAAATATTCTATCTTAAAGGTGAATTAGCCCCTGAGCATGTGCAGATTGCAATTTTCTCCAGATCTCTGAATCTGAATTTCCTGCAAAGGAGGGACAAGAGATAAGGCCTTCCAGATAAAAGACCACAGCATTTTATTAATTATTATTATTATTATTATTTTCACTGGCAGTTACTCATATCATTCATGGAATCCTAGCGTTGGAAGGGACCCACAAGGTCATCTAGTCCAACCCCACTGTTTGTCGCAAGAAATCCTCCTAGCTTAATGGACACATTGAATTGCCACCTCAACGTCCTAGCCAAGGTGACTTTAGGTCACAAAATCCACGCCGGCCCTACCGATAACGCCAGCTGAGGCAACTGTCTCAGGATGTGGATTGATGGGGAACGCCCACCTGTACTGCTTTGCCTCCTGGTCCGGACTCAAAAAGGTAAGAGGGCAGAGGAAGCTTCTAAAAAGTGGGAGGAGGTGAAGGGACAGAGGCCAAGGAGTGGCAGCATTATACGGGCTTCCTCAAGTAGGACTGAGGAAGGGACAGGACAGAGGACAGATTGTAAGTGGCAGAGCTTCTGCTTGGCATGCAATAGGCAGACACTTTCCCAAAGAGCAGCTACCACACAGTACAGGTAATGCAGTACAAGACTAGACAGGGCAGCCGTCTGACTCCGCTGAAAACAGCATCCTGTGGCGTCCTGAGTGCAGCACACTGAGGAATGTGTTGGGGCACGCGCAGTGGTGTCATTTAAATGATTTAAGAACAGGGACTCACTTTTGATTGGCACGTGTCAGGACCCGCCCACCAGAAGCTCTTTGCAGAGGAATCGGGAGGGGGGAGGAGGGAGAGTGAAGTGGGCGGAGTCAGCCCTAATTTTAACAAGTGGAACTGAGCTCCCCCGCGTTCCCCCTGCATGACATCACTGGGCACGCGTGAGAATTTCCGCTGTTCTCCAACCGGGCAGCAAAAAAGGGCGCAGCCCACATGAAGCAAAATTATAAGGAAGGGCCGAGGGGCAAAAAGAAACTTTGCACAGTTAAAACAACAACACGCCCAGGGCCATTTTCCTTCAGGGTTGGAACCTGCAAACCTCTTAAGGCGCAATCCTAAACTGGAGTTAGGCTGGCATAAGCTAAACCAGCTAAGTTTGGCCAGCACCAGAGCCACCATAAAGCGTGTTTGGACCACTCTCGGAGTCAGGGAGGATGGTGCACGTCTGTGTGGTGGCCTCCCTGACTCTGAGAGTGGTCCTAACAGGCTTTAGGACCTTGTGTCCCCTTGTGCCGGCCAAACTTTGCTTTATTTACCTCATATTTCCCTCAGAATTTTACCTCAGAAATTTACCTCAGAGATACAAGGGAATGGCATTTGGACCATTCTCGGAGTCAGGGAGGATGGCGCACGTCTGTGTGCTGGCCTCTCTGACTCTGAGAGTGGTCCAAACATACTTTACAGTGTCCCTTGTGCTGGCCAAACTTTGCTTTATTTACCTCATATTTCCCTCAGAAATTTACCTCAGAATGCCAGATACAAGGGAATGGCATTTGGACCATTCCCGGAGTCAGGGAGGATGGCGCATGTCTGTCTCCTGGCCTCTCTGACTCCGAGAGTGGTCCAAACATACTTTATGGTGTTCCTTGTGCTGGCCAAACTTGGCTGGTTTAGCTTATGCCGGCCTAACTCCCGTTTAGGATTGTGCTCTCTGTCACACAGAACTCTTCACGGGGCAGAAATGGGCTGCTCTAAAGCCGGTTCACACCCACACTCCTAAATGCTCATGTTCAATAAATGATTAAATCCTATTTTAAAACGCAAGTGCCATTTTGCTGCTTCTGCTGGTGCCTCAGAATGGGACATTCCTCTGTGGTAAGAAATTAAAAGGTCCATGTGGAATGCGAGAAGGCTGGTGGAATTCGAACCCAGAATTAGGGGTGGTTGGCCGGCTACGCAACATGGGAGAGGACTTTAACCTGCGCCAGAGCCTGCTGTAGAGGGCCAAACCAGGCAGGGACTGAAATGCTTTCGTGAACCAAAGTATTTCCTCTTGCGAACACATCTCGAACCCAGGATAACAGCTGAAGGAAAAACGCACTGAACGGCTGAGCGATGGTCAAATGTGAGTCGTTCACAAAGCAGTTGGCTTAGCAAAATAAACCCAGAAAAGGTTCCCTGCCCCAAGATGCTTACAATTAAAAAAAATAATACTGAAACGGCAACTGGAAAAGGGGTGAAGAGGGACAATGGCTCTCCCCCTGCTAAATATAAGACCACAACCCCAGAATCAGGGGACGCCCATTAAATTTTGAGCGCAATCCTAACCTGGAGTTAGGCCAACACAGTTAGGCCAGGAAAGTTTGGCCAGCACAAGGGTCACCATAAAGCGTTTTTGAACCCCGTCTGAGTCAGGGAGGATGGCGCACGTCTGTGTGGTGGCCTCTCTGACTCCGAGGGTGGTCCAAACATACTTTACGATGTCCCTTGTGCCAGCCAAACTTTGCTGGCCTAACAGTGCCGGCCAAACTCAAGGTTAGGATTGAGCCCTGAGTGTCAGAAGAGCTAGAACAGGCACATGGAAATATTATTTACCCAGCGTGCTGTTAGTCTGTGGAACTCCTTGCCACAGGGTGTGGTGCTGCCTTTCAAAGAGGATTGGACAGGTTAATAAGAACATAAGAAGAGCCCTGCTGGATCAGGCCAAAGGCCGATCTAGTCCAGCTTCCTGGATCTCACAGTGGCCCCACCAAGTGCCCCAGGGAGGCACGAGACACCAAGATGCTTGCATCCTGTTGCCACTCCCTTGCACCCGGTACTCTGAAATAGCCTACTACTAATGGAAGGAGGTTGCACAATCCATCATTGCCTATAGCCCACGATGGACTTTTCTTCCAGAAATCCGTCCAATCCCCTCTGAAAGGCATCTAGGCCAGATGCCATCACCACCTCCTGAGGCAAAGAGCTCCACAGATGAACTACCCGCTGGGTAAAAAAAGTACTTCCTTTTATCTGTTTTAACCCTCCCAACCCTCAGTTTGAGCGGATGCCCCCTGGTTCTGGTGTTCTGAGAGAGGGAAAAGAACATCCCTCTATCGACTCTATCCCTTCCGTGCATAATTTCGTAGGTTGACGGAGATGTCCGTCACAAGTTAGGAGTCATGACGCACTCCCAGTTTTAGAAGCAGGGGACGTGGTGGCGCAGCGAGTTAATCCGCTGTTGCTGGGCTTTCGACGGCAAGGTTGGGAGTTCAAGGCTGCGCGACGGAGTGAGCTCCCATTGCTTGTCCCAGCTCCTGCCAACCTAGCAGTTCGAAAGCACCTAAATGCAAGTAGATAAATAGGGACCACTTTGGTGGGAAGGGAACGGCGTTCCGTGCACTACGGTGTAGAGTCATGCTGGCCACATGATCGGACAAAAACGCCGGCTCTACAGGCTTTGAAACGGAGATGAGACGGACCCTCTGTCTGATCCAGCGGGGCTCTTTTGATGCTCTTACACACTCCAACCTCACAAAGGGGTCATCTTTGGCAAGAGGGAGAGGAGGAATGCGAGGCCAGGCAGTTGCGTGACCTTGGGCATTGTTTGAGTGGAAGGTGGGTTTGGAGCAGGACAACAGGTCAGGATGAAACCCCTTGAGCCAAGGTGAGTTTTGAGAAGGGCCTCCAGTCCTGGCAGGAACCATCTAAACGTCCTTGCAGCTGGAGACAGACGCTTGGATCACAGCTGCTGGCGGGTGACACAGAGGCGAGATTCAGCCTTGGATATGCCACAGTCCTTGGCCACAGAGCCTTGCCAACATGTCTGGCCATGAGTCAGTCCTGCCCGCCCCAAATAAAACGGGGCCTTGCAGGACACAGATGTGAGCAAGGCTGCTATCACCACCATCAAATTCTCGGTCACCCAAAATGGCAAACCACGGCCTGACGGACGTCCTCAAATCAAGGAAGCCTGTGCATATTTTGCATTGTTGAGGCACCCCCAGTGGTGTCATCTAAATGATTTAAGAACAGGTACTCACTTTTGATTGGCACGTGTTGGGACCCGCCCACCAGAAGTGACGTCATAAGCCGGAAGTGAGGTCGTGGCAGGGAGTGACATGAAAAAAGCCCTTTTTGAGGCCTCAGATGATTTTAAACTGACCCAACAGTTGCAACAGTATTCCACAGCACCCCCAGAACATGTTAAGGAGGCCTGGCATCATGTTAAAGTGACCCAACAGTTCCAAAACCCCAGAGCAGCTCATTTTTCAGTGGCAAGGCAAGGAAAGGCTCCGCTCGCTGCCTGCCTGCCTGGCTCTGAGAACGTGCAGGCAACTCAAACATGCAGGAAATTCAAATGTTGCAGGGGCGGAGTCAAGGAGTGGGTGGGCAAATGGGCGGGGCCAGCCATAATCCTAGAAACCGGTACTCGCGTACCCCCACGTACCCCCTGCATGACATCACTGGGCACCCCCCCACACACACACTTCCTGTTTCAGACCACAGTTTGACTTGCCCGAGGCAGCCACTTCCATGCATTCAAGCTTAAGGACTAGAAACTTGCTTGGCTGTCGGCGAAAGCAGGCGTTCTCAGGCTGCTGGAAACCGAGCACCCAACTCATTCATTAAAATACCTGAAGGGCTGCCATATGGAAGAAGGGACAGGTTTGTTCCCACCTGTCTCTGACAGCAGAACTAGGTCCCATGGGGACAAACTGCAAGGGAGGAAAATCTGGCTGGACATCAGGAAGAATTTCTTGGCGATAAGTTCGGTTAGGCAGTGGAACAGCTTGCCACTGGAGGGAGGTGGTGGATTCTCCCTCGCTGGAGATCTTCTAGCAGAGGCTCGACAGGCACCTGCTAGAGATGCTCTGGGAGGATTTCCTGCTACAGGCAGGGGGTCGGACTAGATGACCTTGTGGACCCCTTCCAACTCTAGGGTTCTAACTGAAAGGCAGAACTAAGTCCAATGGGCACAAACTGCAAGAGAGGAGATTCTGGCTGGACATCAGGAAGAATTTCTTGATGACAAGGGCAGTTCGACAGTGGAACAGCTTGCCACTGGAGGGAGGTGGTGGATTCTCCCTCACTGGAGACCTTCAAGCAGAGGCTCGACAGGCACCTGCTGGAGATGCTCAAGGATAATTTCCTGCTACAGGCAGCGGGCTGGACTAGATGACCTTGTAAGTCCCTTCCAACTCTTTTCTATGAAAAGATTTTTATCCTGCTCTATCCAAAACTCAGTGCAGCATACAAACCATCTACCTGTCCTCCAGGTAGATAGTCCCTTATCTGGGCATCCAAAATCCAGACATCTTTGTCCAAGACTTCTTTAAAAAAAAAAAACTTTCTGTAAAAAGTTGTTACTGATTCCCATGTACAGGCTGTAAGTTCTATTCTCTGCTCTGTGGTGTGCGCCATTGTTGAAAATGCCAGCAGTCACACAAATGGGTCACAGTGAAAAGAACAAGAGGAAGCACACACACAAAAAAGGACCACCACAAAAAAATGACCAGTCCTTTCGCCAAAGCCTCCACATTATCTAGCACTGCCACCTTCTGGCTATTTGTGGACATTGCACGCACATAACAACTTCAATACCTTTAAGAACATGAGCCCTGCTGGATCAGGCCAAAGGCCCACCTAGTCCAGCGGCCTGTATCTCACAGTGGCCCACCAGGTGCCTCAGGGAGCACACGAGACAACAAGATGCCTGCATCCTTTTGCCACTCCCTTGCATCTGGCATTCTGAAGTTGTTGTTGTTGTTGTTGTTCAGTCGCTAAGTCGTGTCCGACTCTCCGCGACCCCCTGGACCGCAGCACGCCAGGCCTCCCTGTCCTCCACCAGCTTCCGGAGTTCGCCCAATTTCATGTTCATCGCTTCGGTGATACTCTCTAACCATCTCCTCCTCTGCCGCCCCCTTCTCCTTTGGCCTTCCATCTTTCCCAGCATGAGGGTCTTTTCTAAAGAGTCCTCTCTTCTCATGAGGTGGCCAAAGTACTTGAGCTTCAGCTTCAGGATTTATCCTTCCAGGGAGCAATCAGGCTGGACTTCCTGGAGGACGGACCTCTGAAGTAGCCTACTACTAACGTAAGGAGCTTGCACAACCAGTAGTGTCATTCTGTAACAAGCTGCCGGAACGCTAGGCGGGACTTACCGCCTGATTGGCTGCCCGTTCGTGACGCGTCGCCGCCTGCCCGCCCACCGCGCGGGCATCCCTGGCTTCGGAGGGGGTGCCCGCTTGCCTGGGGGGCGCGCTGGGTGCCTAGGCAAGCCGCGGAGGGGTGTGCCAACTGGAGGGAGCCCCTGCCTGTCAATCAAGCGGTAAGTCCCGCCTCGCGTTCCGGCAGCTCGTTACAGAATGACACTACTGTGCACAACCCATCATGGCGTATGGCCCACAATTGACTTTTTCTTCAGAAATCTGTCCAATTCCCTTTTAAAGGCACTTAGGCCATCACCACCTCCTGTGGTAAGGAGTTCCACAGCTCTGGGTTGATAGGGCCCTGGCCACCACCAACCCCTGTTGCCTAACTCTCTTCTCTGAGCTGTCCTGGAGGGTCCAGCTAGACGGGACAGGGGAGTTCCTCGCCTGGGGGAGTTCCCTGCCTGAGATCAGGGGTGGATCTCGACAGTCAGGCACAGGTGTGTAGGGGAGGAGACGGTTCTTAGTGTCGTGGCCAACTTGCGAGTCAGGGGAAGACAGGAGAGGCACAGAAGGGTGCCTGCAAAGAGAGGAGCCGTCACAAGGGGCAGGTGCCTTAAATTCTTTTAATCCAAAAAAATAATACAAGCAGCAATATGCTGTACATGTCACCTGGCAGCCAAGTGTCCACATCACCATTTAGATTAGAGCCCGAAGAGAAGAGGATGGACAAATCTGCTCTGGAAACAGTCAACAGCTGTGTTGGTTGCGATTCAACCTAGGCTGAGAGTGTGTACGATAAAGAATGCACTTGGATGGGCCGGCCCGCCCATGGGGCCAGTTGAGGTGGGCGCCTAAGGGTTTGCGAAGGCTCATCCACAAGCCACCCCCTTCTGCTCAGCCTTCGCTTCCTGGGTTGGAAACGGAAGAGGGGAGGGGAGCTGAAGAAGAAGCACCCAGGGCTTGGATATAACTGGAGACACGAGACTTTTCCTCCCTCCCCCCCACACCCTTTCAAATCCAGGAAGCAGCGGAGTGTCCACATTTTCTCTCCTGTCATTTGCAGCCAGTGAGTTTCGAGGTGAGAACCAAGGGCTTATTCCCGGCCATCGTCTGCTTGATGACATCACTTCCTGCTCAGCCATTGTCTCTTCCGGCTCCCCCCAGCTGCCACAAAAGCTCTTCAGCCCACAACAGGAAAATGCGCTTGACACCCGAGATCAAGACTGGAAGCCCAGAGGGAGGGGCTGCCCTCGTGAGCTCATGACCAGAGGCAAGATCTCAAGTCCTTTTCCACGGCTCATTTTCTCAGTCATTACGTGACACTATCGGCCCATCTTGAAATCTTACTGATTTCATTATTGGCCCATCTTGAAACTGTGAGCTTTAACCAGCTAACCCGACAGGTGAGAGCTCCCCCTACTGACGGAGGCCAGAATTGACATATTCGTGTGATAAGAACTATTACACCTCTGTTCACATGCTGCAACGTGGGGCCGGCTCCATCCTGAGGCCAACTAAGAAGGCCACCTCAGGCTGCAGATTGGGTGGGTGCTCATTGGAACTCATTGGTTGAAGACCCAAGTCCGGACCGACAACGAGCCCTGTCTCCCTCACTTGGAGAAGGCACCACCACGTTCTCTGGAGTCAGTCTGCCCATCTCTAGAGAATTTGCCGTTGTCGCCTCTGGTGCTTGGTTGGCATCCACTGGAAGGCCTTCACTTGGGTTGGTGATGACCATCTCGGGCTTGCCCAGCACGGATTTCAACTGGACCCAGAAGAAGGCCTGCCGCCCAGGCTCCTTGGGCCACTCCAGGTAGGTCTTGGTGCTCATCATCTTCCGGAGCCTGCAGAACCTGTTGGGCAAGGCCTCGGGGTCAACGGCCTCCTTGACCACCAGCACCACGTCCTCGAACCCCAGGCCGACGGCCCGCTGGTGGGCAAAATAGAGCTCGTAGTTGCACCACTCGCTGTCGACGAAGCTGCGCGAGAGGACGAAGATGACCTTGCGGCTGCTCTCGATGTTCTCGATGATGTTGTCGATGATCCAGCGGCCCGGGGTGAAGTCGCGCTCGTGGATGCAGACGCGGAACGGGGGGGAGGCGGCCTCCAGCCGCTGGAGGAGCTCCCGCCGCACCCACTCGGCGTCGGAGGAGCTGTAGGAGATGAAGGCGTGGTAGGCGAAGGGCCGCGGCGGCTGGGAGCGCCGGGTGCGGTACTTGGAGCGGACAATGTGGAAGGTCGCCCAGAGGTACCACGGGACGTCGAAGCGCCAACACAGGAGCACGCAGACCATCACCAGCGTGGCCGTGACGGACACGGCGATGGCCACCACGACCGTGACGTCACACTCCGTCACCCTGGGGGAGTACGCGGCCACTGGCGTGTCCAGCAGCGGCTCCGGGTGGTAGCAAGTCCACCCGCCGGGCCAGTCCGTCAACCTCAGCGTGTTGCTCCTCAAGGTTTCTTGGAGGAAGGCGTAGAGGTCGCAGACGCACTGGTAGGGGTTGTTCCCGGCCTTCAGCTGGGCAAGGCGCGGCATATTGAGGAAGGACCCTTTGCCGATGACCCCGAAAGAGTTGCCGTCCACCTCCAAGACCCTCAGGTTCGGACAGCGCCACTCGACGGGGATGAACTTGATCTTGTTCCCGCTGAGGAGCAGCTCTTGGAGATGGGTGGCCACCTCAAAGTAGACGGTGTCGAGCCGCTCCAGTTGACAGTTGGACAGGTCCAGGAAGTGAAGGGTGGTGGGAAGACACTTGAAGACCTCAGAGGTGACTTTGTTTTGCGCCAAGGTCAGCCACGCGAGACTGGGGGTCCACGGACAGGGCAGCTCATTCGCCCCCTCGATCTGATTGTAGCTCAGGTCCAACTGGGTCAGTCTGGGCCAGCCGGAGGTCAACAGGGCCACCGTCTTCAGGCTGGTCACCGCGTTGTAGGAAAGGTTGAAGTCTTCCAATTTGGGCATGACGTCGTGGCCCAGGCAGGCTTCGTTGTAGATGTAGCTGTTCAGCAGGCGGTTGCTGGAGACGTTCAGGACCACCACGTTCCCCATCTCCCCCCAAGCGTCGCACGGAACCACGTTGAAGTTGACGTTGAGGATGGAGAGGTAGGTCACGCCCGCAAACCACGTGAAGGTCCAGTCGAAACGCAGGACGTCGGGGTTGCTGATGTCCTTCAACAGCAGGTTCCGGAGGGTCAGGTTGGCCATGCCCCTTTCCGGGGGCGTCCACTGGGGAGACCGCGCAAAATCGATGGCGATGAAGGAGAGGTCCCGGACGCGCGACTTCTGGACGTTCAGCAGAGCCAGGCGGAGCAGGTTCTCGTTGAACTTCCCCCGGAAGAAGACCAGCTCCTCAGCCTCGAGCTCACCCAAGCCGGAGAAGAGGTCCGCGGAATCGGTATAGTACGTGAACTGGAAGAGGTTCCGGAAGCGGAGGTAGCGGATTGGCTTGCCTCGGAGGTCCCGGAGCATTAGGGGCAAGACCGTCGTGTTCTTATCCAGGGTGATGTCGCACCACAACTCGGTGGTGTTGAGCGTGGAGAACGCGCCGGGCTGATACTCCAGGGCGTCGGAGGCCGTTTTCAGGGCGAACTTCTGCAAGGGAATCTCTTGCAGAGGGAGGAAATCGTGCCTTCTCACGAGGCGGATGGCAGGTCCCCCCATGGAGAGCTCCTTGAGGTTCCTCAGGGTGCCGAAGACCCCATCTAGCGTGGCGTGCGGGTAGGCGTTGTTGGACATGAGCAACACCTTCAGGTTCTTCAGGGGCCTCAACGCCCGCGAAGGGATCTCCTTCAAGGAGTTGTTGAAGAGGTTGAGCTGCTCCAAGAAGACGTTGGCGAGGAAGGCGTCCGCGGCGATGGTGGTGATGTCGTTGAACCCCAAGTCCAGGCCTCTCAGCTGGGTCAAGGCCGCAAAATCCCCCTCACCAATCTGCTGAATCTTGTTGTAGGACAGGTCTAGCAGCCACAGCGTGGTGGGGAGGTCTGGAGGGACTCGGAGGAGTTTCAGGCCGCGGCAGACGCTCGTCCGGTTGTCGCCGGTGATGCGGCACAGCTGCGGCTCTTCGGCCAGAACAAGGAGCACCACATGCAGAGCTGCGACGGCAAGGGGAGCCCCCCTCATCCCAGGTCACATATTTTCCCCGTCCAACCTTGGCAGAGAAGGAAAAAGGAAACGCGTGGCAGTCAGTTTGCTACTCTCTTGGAGCACAATCCTACTCAGAAGCAGTGATGTCATGCAGGGGGTACGCGGGGGTACGCGAGTACCGGTTTCTAGGATTACAGCTGGCCCCGCCCATTCGCCCACCCACTCGTCGACTCCGCCCCCTGCAACGTTTGAATTTCCTGCACGTTTGAGTTGCCTGCATGTTCTCAGAGCCAGGCAGGCAGGCAGGCAGCGAGCGGAGCTTTGCCTTGCCTTGCCACTGAAAAATGAGCTGCTCTGGGGTTTTAACATGATGCCAGGCCTCCGTAACATGTTCTGGGGGTGCTGTGGAATACTGTTGCCACTGTTGGATCAGTTTAAAATCGTCTGAGGCCTCAAAAAGGGCTTTTTTCCTGTCCCTTCCTGCCACGACATCACTTCTGGCTTATGACGTCACTTCCGGTGGGCGGGTCCCAACACATGCCAATCAAAAGTGAGTACCTGTTGTTAAACCATTTAGATGACACCACTGCTCAGAAGGACATCCCACCGTTCAATGGCACTTACTCCCAGGTAAGTGTGTACAGGATCACAGCCTTCAAACATATTCACATTGACAGTGGGGCCTCAGTATCCGAGGGGGGGGGGAGAGAGAATCCATAATATAAATTCTGCACATTCCGCATGATCATATAACACATTGCTAACGCTAGAATATCCTGTGCATATAGAAAACTAGCATCTGAAGGACGGTAGCCCGCTTTTTTCCTGACATGCTAACTTTCTTTGTCCAGGGATTTTCTGCTAACTGGGCAAGAGGCACTCTTTCAAGTGGTCTTCCTCTTATATTTAGCAGGGGGAGAGTAATTGTCCCTCTTCACCCCTGTGCAGTGTCTTTTCTAGTGGCTGTTGCTGGGGGTGTTCTGCATTTATTTTTAATATTGTGAGCCCTTTTGGGACAGGGAACTATTTAACTTTATTATTATTTGCCTCTAAACCACTTTGTGAACTTTGTGTTGAAAGGCAGTATATAAATACTGTTGATTGATTTTCATTCTTTGGTACTGTATAGAGGAGAGTTCAACCTTGTCTGCTATTGGAGTGGTTTATTGTCTTACTGGCTGTTTGGGGGATAGGAACTAAGGCCCAAGAATGGCGATCAGGAGTCAGGCACTCCCAAGAAAGCTCAGGTCTAAAAGGGAGAATTGAAGAGACAGGCAGCTGAACAGTTTCCGTTCCTTAAATATCACTGTTCAAATGTTCAATTGCACAACACTTTCTGAGTTCCAAATGCAGCCTTACAGTAATGCTAATAAATATCCTTATGCCCATTTTTCAGATGCAGAAATGGAGAAATGCAGAAAGGCTGGCACAGTTAGGCAATCCTAACCCGGAATTAGGCCGGCACCAGTTAGGCCAGCAGTTTGGCCAGCACAAGGGACACCATAAAGTATGTTTGGACCACTCTCGGAGTTAGAGGGGCCAGCACACAGATGTGCACCATCCTCCCTGACTCTGAGAGTGGTCCAAATGTGTTTTATGGTGGCCCTTATGTCGGACACTGGGACGTGGTGGCGCAGCCAGTTAAACTGCTGCTGCTGGGCTTTCTGACCAGAAGGTTGGGAGTTCAAGACTGCGTGATGGAGTGAGCTCCCGTTGCTTGTCCCAGCTCCTGCCAACCTAGCAGTTTGAAAGCATCTAAATGCAAGGAGATAAATAGGGACCACTTCGATGGGAAGGGAACAGCATTCTGTAGAGTCACACCGGCCACATGACCACAGAAGCTTGTCCTTGGACAAAAACACCGGCTCTACAGGCTTAGAAACGGAGATGAGCAGCGCCCCCTACAGTCGGTCACGACTAGACCATTCGGTTTTGGGGAAACCTTTACCTTTACCTTATGCCGGACAAACTTTGCTGGCCCAACTGTGCCGGCCTAACTCCAGGTTAGGATTGTGCTCTAAGGCTGAGAAGGAGTTTGCGGGATAAACAAGACTCAAACCAGGGATTTTGGACTACAGTACAATTTGGGCAGGGCCGGGCAAGGACTGCAGAAGCACACTCACCTGCAGAGCAAAAAGGGTTTAGCTCAGGTGACAGGCGGAGAGATCTGTGTGGGTGGGGCTTGCAGGTCTTCCAAAATCTCCATGCCCGCTCAGGATACAGGCCCTGGATCAGGAAAGAGAGAACGACATCTGTAGGATTGTGTAGCCAGGGTGGTGTTGTGGTTTGGGAGTTGGACTGGGTGGTTCAAACCTGGTGGCCCTTGGGCCAGCCAAACTTGGCTGGCCTAACTGCGCCGGCCTAAGTCCAGGTGAGGATTGCGCCCTAAATCAGTGGCAAGCCTTCTGGTTAATTTTTGATAGAATACAGACATTTCAGTGTGGTTTGTTGCATTGCATTCAGTGGTGTCATCTAAATGATTTAAGAACAGGTACTCACTTTTGATTGGCACGTGTCGGGACCCGTCCACAGGAAGTGATGTCATAAACCGGAACTGAGGTCGTGGCAGGAAGTGACAGGAAAAAAGCCCTTTTTGAGGCCTCAGATGATTTTAAACTGACCCAACCGTGGCAACAGTATTCCACAGCACCCCCAGGACATGTGAAGGAGGCCTGGCATCATGTTAAAGTGACCCAACAGTTCCAAAACCCCAGAGCAGCTCATTTTTCAGTGGCAAGGCAAGGCTCCGCTCGCTGCCTGCCTGCCTGCCTGGCTCTGAGAACGTGCAGGCAACTCAAACGTGCAGGAAATTCAAACGTTGCAGAGGGCGGAGTCAACGAGTGGGCGGGCGAATGGGCGGGGCCAGCTGTAATCCTAGAAACCGGTACTCGCGTACCCCCTGCATGACATCACTGATTGCATTCATTATTAAACTACTTCTTCCAGCGATCTACAACGCCACTGTCTCATTCAAACACACACACGCCCCGGTATCCACTGGAGTTCCATTCCAGACCCCACTGTGGAGACCTAAAACCGTGGATACTGGAGACGCCTTTTTAAAGATAGGAGAACCTGAGTGATTTTGCTGCAACAAGGTTAAAAAAGAGGTTTGTTTAATGTTCCCCTGCTAACTGGGCAACAGGCCCTTTTTCAAGTGGTGGTCCGCTTATATTTGGCAGGGGGAGAGTAATTGTCCCTCTTCGCCCCAGCACAGCATCTTTCAAATGGCTATTGCTGATAGTCTGCCTTTTTTTAAATATAAGATTGTGAGCCCTTTTGGGACAGGAGCCATTTAGCTTTATTGCTACTATTTGCCTGTGAACTGCTTTGTGAACTTCGTGTTGAAAAGCGGTATATACTGTAAGTACCTGCTGATTGATTGGTTTGATCCAGTAACTCACACACACATTATAAGTGCACACTATGAACATAAGAAGAGCCCCGCTGGATCAGGCCAAAGGCCCATCTAGTCCAGCTTCCTGTATCTCACAGCGGCCCACCAGGTGCCCCAGGGAGGCAGGAGACAACAAGACGCTTGCATCCTGTGGCCACTCCCTTGCACCCGGCACTCTGAAGTAGCCTACTACTAATATAAGAAGGTTGCACAATCCATCATGGCCTATAGCCCACAATGGACTTTTCTTCATAGCAAACTATGATTGCTTTCAATTCTACCATAGAGATGCAACGTCTAGAATATGTTTTATTTCTGTCTCAGATCTTGGCTGTGAACCTGCGGCTCTGCCAAAATTGTCCCAACGGGGCTTTGCAGCTCAAGGCCAGCAGCGTATTCTGCATTTTATATATATATATTGCAAGTCTTTTTGGGACAGGGAGCCATTTAACTTTATTATTAGCCTATTATTTGTGAACTTTGTGTTGAAAAGCAGTAAATAAATACTGTTGATTGATTTTTAATAGGCAATCCAGTATCCATCAGTGGATAACTGAAACTGAGGATAGCAAATCAGTGGATACTGGGGCCTGTCCGTACCAAGGTTTTCACAATTTTGGCCACCAGTGCCAAGCTCAGCCTGTTGCCCTGAGGAACAGTTGTCTCATTGTGGCACGGCAGATAACATCTATTAGGTACTCTCTGGTCGCATTGTCCAGATCCCCGAGAGAGGGGGAGAAAGGCCCTTCCAAGCACAGTTTCTGCCTGGCGTGTTTGCTCAGAGATCCGTATCAGGATAAGAAACAGCCGCGTCTTTTGTTTGTTGAGGGAGCAGCAGAGACCGGCGTGCAAAATTTC
>JAJKFI010011943.1:171492-192302 GCA_029204185.1 Lerista edwardsae | reverse complement strand
CCTCCAAATCTACAACCTTGGCAGGTAATGTTTCCTAACCAGAACCCATTAAATTGTCATAGCTCTTTTGTACTACAGGCATGTCCAACTTCAAACTGGTCATGATCTACTTTTTCTGGCCAAAGGTGCCGGTGATCTACCACCATGAAAATTAAGTTTCAAATTAGTTTCAAATTGAGCTTTAACCCAATAGTTTTGGAGGATCCTCCCCCATTGTTAATGAACTTCTGTCATTTACTTGGATGTGATCAGCTGTTAAGCAAATTAAGCACAAACAAAACAGAGAGACCAAGATCCAGTAAGAATTGCGAGGGGAAATGGAAAGTACATTTTTTCTTGAAGTTTTATCGAGTAATAACTTTCTTTAACTGTATTAATAACTTTCTTTAACTTTTTTGACTAATTTGTGTTAAAATTAGGTCGAGTATTGATCCAGGCTGATCTTGCACAATCTTTAATATTTCACTCTTGTTCATTAGTGAGATGTCTGAGCCTGCATTTCATCCCCCAGCTTTTTGAAGTTGGGTGAATATTGTGTAAGGGCCATTCTCAGGGAATCCTGGAGATGTTCATCTGTCATGTTGGAACGTTGTGTACTCTTTGTCATTTTCAGATGGGAAAACGCAGATTCACACAAATAAGTTGAACCAAAACAGGAGTGTACAGCTTCACTGCATCTTCTCAAGTTGGGAAATTAGTCTCTACGCACTAGCTTCCAAAATTATTCTTGCTCACCACGGGTCTTGAGAAAAATGTCATTTTTAAGGGTTAATATTTCGTTTTCAAGAGATGGCTTGTTCAATGAGTAATTTTTACTGATAGCAGCTGCAGTTTCTTTAATGCCCATATCTACTTTGAATGGGTATGACAAGTACTCCACAACTGTTCCAATTTTTTGGAAGTCACAGAATCTATTTTTGAATTCCTGGATAACAGAACACATTTCTGTCACATACTTCTCGTTCTGAAAAACAAAATTTGGATATTGTCCCAGATGGTCCTGCATATTAGGAAAATGATCAAAAGTGTTGTTTGCAAGATCAGTCATCATTAGCTCAAACTTGCTCTTGTAGGATGAAACTGTACTCATCATCTTGCCAATGCATTTGTTTTTACCTTGTAGTTCAAGGTTCATATCACTTAGTTCGCCTGTAAAGTCAGCGAGAAATGCCAGATCACATAACCACTCCTCATCTTCCAACTCTGCTTGGTTATTTCCCCTCTCCTTCAAAAAACTTATTTCATTCAGCAAATTGAGAAATCTTTGCAGAAATTTGTGCCTACTTAGCCACCTTACACCTGTGTGCAAAATGATTTCCGCTGCCCCTTCATCAAGAGTAAGATTGAAAAGCCGTCTTTGAAGTGATCTTCCACAAACTGAATTTACAATTTTGAAAGTGATGTCTATGACAGTCTTTGTATTGAGTCTCTTGCTTGCCCAAACTTGCTGGTGAATGATGCAGTGGTAAGAAAGGAAATCTAGGAAGTCGTCATGCTGTCTACAGAGGGCTAACCTCTGTAGGAACCATTAACCGCGCCTGTCATTGCTCTTGCTCCATCAGTAGTGATGGAAACAAGTCTATGCAATGGAAGATTACACTTTGTCACAAAAGAATGGAAAGAACTGAATATTGCCTGACCGGTAGTTCTCCCTTTTAAAGAAATCATTCGAAGTGGTTCTTCTTTAACACTGAAGTCTTCAAAAACCATCTGGATAAAGACTAGTAACTGGGCTATGTCTCTTATGTCTGTAGATTCATCCAGTTGGAGTGAGAAAGCAACACAATTTGAAACATCCTCCAACAATTGTTCAGTTGTGTCTCCGCACATCTTTTCTATTCGCTGCACGATGGTGCTTCTTGACAATTGTACATCTTGAATAGCAGCTATGATCTCTTCCTTATTTTTAAATGCTTCAAAAAGATTGTCAGCTGCTTCAAGAAAACCATCTTCTACAAATTCCCCTTCAGTGAAAGGTTTGCATTTCTTTGTGATCAGGTTGCGGACCTTGAAGAATGCTATGGTTGCATTGACCGAATGTGACCTTGGCTCCGCCATCATCTGTTGCTGAGTAGCCAATTTTGATTTAAGTTCTTTGAGCTTCAGTTTTTGAATTTCACTTTTGGGTGGAAAATCTGCATCAAACTTATTGCTATGCAGAGCCTTATAATGACGTTCCAGTTTACACTTTTTGGGCAAGGATACTGGGGTGTTACAAATTAGAAAACAACATGATGAAGAAGTAGTCCATTTCCCATTCATCATGAAAGTGGTAGGTTTTGCTCTTCTTTGGAACACTCATCGTTATACTGGGGTGGCTGGATGTAAGAAGGCCAAGTCTCCTAAGTTAGTATAAACACTGGCTGAATCTGGTCCAAAACTGTCACTATCCCAAAGTATTAAAGATCAACAGGAACTGAAGACCTCTGGATGATGTGCAATACAAGGACTGGAGATGCCAAAACCACACATGCAGTTCTAAAAGTAAAAATAAGAATTCATCATACTGGCACCAATAATCAAATACCACGAAACACTCATCAAAAAAACTCAAGCACACTTCTAAGGGGTGTTGAGACGGGGGCAGGAATGGGTGATTCTGAGAGGCAGGAGACCAGGTATGTCGCCGGGCCTGTGGCACCTTGTCGTGGGGTGCGGGCGGCGGCCCCCTGGTGTACCCACAAACTACTGGCACGGAAACAAGTGCCTCCAATACACCCACAGGCAAGATTCCCACAGGCAGGCAAAGGATCAGAAGCGGTGGCAAGCCCTCGGCAGACGACCTGCCAGCACGAGCTCTCTCCTAGAGACGGGCGAGCTGCTGGAGAGATGGAGCCAAGTGGGCTGGTGATCTACCTCTGACCCCTCTGTGATCTACCAGTAGATCACGATCTACCTGTTGGACATGCCTGTTGTACTAGATGATGAAATGGCATTCTCAAAAATTCCTGTAGAAAACATTCTCCTTTCATTCTCTTTTCTCCTTTCATTCTCCTTTCCTTCTCCCAGGCTCAGATGTCTTCATTTCCGCAGTAGCAGAAGGCCCTAGGGAAGTTAACAACATTAGCCCTGTGCTTCTTGCAGAGATTGGCAATGGCAGGGTTTGGCATTCTGTCGTGTTTCCAAGGCTTCAGGAACAAATTTTCTTGGAGGGGCAACCCAATCGTGAGCTGCCTGGCTGCCGTGGGCACACTGGTAGCCAGTGACAACCTCTGCAGCCTGCAGCAGCCAGAGACACCTCAGGTGAAGGGGATGCTCATCCTCTTTCCCCAGGGAAACCTGGAGACCCACCAATGGGTGTCCTTGAGTCTCGGCAATGCTAAACACTTTAGGAGCACTGAACTACACCATAATCAAACTTGTTGTCTTGTTTAGTCATTTTGTAAAGGTTGCTCTTACTTCTTTCAATGCAGCTTCATCCTTTCCTGAGGAGCATCTCATTTAACAACAGTGCAGGGGACACAGTGTCTTTTGATGCCAATGGGGAACTAGCAGCTGGATTTGATCTTGTGAACTGGGTCACGTTCCCAAATCAGTCGTTTTCACGGTTGAAAGTAGGAAGGATGGAGCCACAAGCATCACCTGACCGAGAGTTCACTGTCGATGAGGAGGCCATCACATGGCACAGCATGTTTAATCAGGTGGGGTGCATGCCACTGTATTTCCAAAGACGAAGGATAAACGTGAAATGGTTTTTAATAGTGAGCCTTCACAATCCCTTCCCACTCTGCTAGGGGAATTCCATCTAGGACCTCCTGCGAGTGTTTCAAGAGCACTGGTCACTCTTTCTGAGGTTTTACTGACCTCAGTTGTCTTACATGCTATGTAGCATAATACCTTATTCATTGTATATTTCCACCACCACCATATCAAATTGAAACCCATTTTCTACCATCGATGCCTTAGCGCATCAGTTTATTATAATAGAGATTTTCAAAAAGTGCCTCCACCAAAAGACCTGAAAATTGCACAGTAAATAGTGTAAGGATAGACCTTTTTAGAGGAACAGTTGTTTAGACTGTCCACCCATGTCATCATGTAAGAAACAGGGGCAGAATTTTGGGGAGTTGAGTTTTTTTTGGGGGGGGGCGGTTGTGGGGTTGTTTTGATCCCCCCATCTGAAATGAAAGTTGCAGTATTTGCGTCCTATGTTAGGCCAGGAGCTAACCTTTATCACTAAGTCAATTTTAAAGCTTTAGGTACAATTAAGCACCTGTAATTATTTTTAAAATAACTGATGCACTAATGCATCGATGGTACTATCCCTGTTATTTCCATTCAAACTGTGTGTGTTTTTTGTAGGCTAACAATCTTTTTATTTTGGGGGATAAGTTATGTGAAAACTTAGAGGCTAAAACATCTCCTAACCTCTGTCCTGTGTCATTTCTAATGCTCCGATATGTCTTGCCTTTAGCTTTTGCAGGTTGCAGGTAAGTTCATGGATCAGAGACTGTGAATAAATTATTGTGATTTAGTGGGGTGTGATTTAGTGGGGTGGGAGCTGCGTTTTGCTCTGTTTCACATAGGAATTATCCTTCCAGGAACTAAGGGGTTTATGAAAGGTTATTTCTTGCCTCTATCCTGTGTGAGCAGAACAGCTAGCTGCTAGAGAGTACAAACAGATGAGAAAGAAACCTTTTTTCCTCAAACTATTCAAAGCTTCTTCAAGGGCTTGAGGAGGATTCCCCTCCTCCTCCTCCTCCTCTCGCTGATAAGAAATTCAGTGTACAGACACTCAGGAGGTGTTTGGCCTCCCAGTGTAGTGGAATCTGCAAAGCTGCAGAAGCCAAACCTATGGAAAAAATAGGGTTTTTTCCAGTGGTGTCATCTAAATGATTTAATAACAGGTACTCACTTTTGATTGGCACGTGTCGGGACCCACCCACCGGAAGTGACGTCATAAGCCGGAAGTGATGACGTCGTGGCAGGAAGGGACATGAAAAAAGCCCTTTTTGAGGCCTCAGACGATTTTAAACTGACCCAACAGTTGCAACAGTATTCCACAGCACCCCCAGAACACGTTAAGGAGGACTGGCATCATGTTAAAGTGACCCAACAGTCCCAAAACCCCAGAGCAGCTCATTTTTCAGTGGCAAGGCAAGGCAAGGCTCCGCTTGCTGCCTGCCTGGCTCTGAGAATATGCAGGCAACTCAAACATGCAGGAAATTCAAACGTTGCAGGGGGCGGAGTCGACGAGTGGGCGGGCGAATGGGCGGGGCCAGCCATAATCCTAGAAACCGGTACTCGCGTACCCCCGCGTACCCCCTGCATGACATCACTGGTTTTTTCCATATGTTTATATAGCAGAGAAGGGTTAAGGAAAGCGCAGAAGAATTCAGTCCATTACAAGTAGCAGCCAGTATTAGCAGCCTGCAAAGCACCTAATTTAGCTGTAGCTGCATTCAAAGCTATGCCAAAAATTCTGTTTTGCAAGAAGGGACTTCTTACTTCAGGATCTGCACTCTGGGGCCTCCTTCTGCAAATTCATGAAGTAAGCAAGCTGTGTGCTCAGTAAACAATGTGGTTTTTTACAAGATAAAAAACCAGGGGTAAGGGCAGCTTTTTTTCAGCACGTCCATAGAAACTGATACTCAGCACCATGAATAGTACACAGATTGTGCACCAGAAACCATTATGCCTTAACCACCATCGATGCTCTTACGCATCAGTTTCAGTTCAGGTATCTGGGAGCACTTTCACGTGGTTCCAAACACATATTTACAGGGTCCCCTGTACATTTTTCAAAATTCAGCAGAAAAAAAGTGTTGTGCTGAGACATCTATGGTAGAAAATGAGTTTTAACAGAAGTTGGAAAAATATAATCCGACTCAGGGCGCAATCCCAGCCAACGTTCGAGCACCACGGTCAGGGCAATGCAGCTTCAAGGTAAGGGGAAAAGTATTTCCCTTACCTAGAGGAGGCCTCTGTGACTTCTACTCCACTGCAGGATGCAGCACTTGCCCCGTTGGCATAGCTATGCCAGTGCTGGAAAGTTGGTTGGGTTGCACCCTGGGTAGTCCAACTGACAATCAATCAATCAATCAATCAATCAATCAATCAATCAATCACTAGTATTTATATACCGCTTTTCAACATAAAGTTCGCAAAGCGGTTTACAGGCAAATAATAACATTAAAGTTAAATGGCTCCCTGTCCCAAAAGGGCTCACAATCAAAAAGAATGGAGGACACCACCAGCAACAGCCACGAGAAAGACATTGTGCTGGGGCGAAGAGGGACAATTGCTCTCCCCCTGCTAAATATAAGAGGACACCACTTGAAAAAGTGCCTCTTGCCCAGTCGCTTCTGGTGGTGTGGCCCTTTCCCCAAAATGTGGCACATACATGAAAGGATTTGCAGGAGGCTGAGACTCACCCCCAGCATTGTGCCCAAGGATCACCGAGTGGGCCAGATACAAATCTATGCTTTCATGGCATTATGAATGTTCCTGCCTGATAGGAGTTTTATATAATGTTGAGATCTGAGAGGTGTTGCAAAAAGATCAGAAATGGACATAAGACTAAAAACAATTCCATTGTCAAGGATGTATTCATTTAGAAATTCTCCTATCCTCTTTCAAAACTGACCTTGAATACAGAACTTGAACTTCCCGTTTATCATTTTTTGAAGTTCTGTCCTAAATTGCCACACTTAACTCAGATCTCATCTCTTTCATAGTCTCACCTTCATCTCTCTGGGAGATGGATGTTTCTATTCACTTCTCAGTTGACCAGGTGTCTCCTTTTGGTTCTGTATCATGGATAGGTGCTGCCCATTGCTGTGTGCAATGATAACTGCTACCCAGGTTACCGCAGAGAAAAGAAAGCGGGCGAGCCATTCTGTTGCTATGACTGTGTTCCGTGTGCAGAAGGGAAGATTTCAGATGAGAAAGGTAAGAAACATGAGGGGCAAGGATACAAAGTGTCATATGTTAATGGGTTTTCTGTTCCTTATCAGATGAGAAAGGTAGGAGAAATGTGATACAGTTCAGTTTTGCAATGCAGGAGAGGGGAGGTCACAAGCTAATCATGGGCGAGAGATTGTCACTGCAATGGTGAATGTGGAGATATGCCAGTGAATCTTCAGTGTAGGGTTAGGCCTTAAGATTACACAACAATGCATGTCTACTCAGGAGTAAGTCTTGTTTTGTCCAATGGACAACCAGCCAGAGACTGGGTTAATTGATCCAGGCCAACCCTGAGGGGTTGAGGCAACTGGCCAGCAGTAAACCTTGAGCTGGCATTTGCTCAAACTAGCCAGCAAGTCTCTCAACCTGGACAAGGATCGGAGAGTTAGGAGTGACTAATGAACAAACCAAATGTGGAGATCATGACCCCATTCTGTAGCATTTATTGTTTATTATTGTGGGATTGATACAGCATCTGTATACTTTTCAGATATGGATTATTGTTCCCAATGCCCAAGAAATCAATTTCCAAACAAGAACAGAGATCAGTGCCTACCCAAACATCTAAACTTCCTGTCTTACTCCGAACCATTGGGGATCACTTTGACCTCGTTCGCTGTTTCTTTTTCTCTGCTGACAGCTTTGGTGCTCGGCATTTTCCTTAAGAACCAGAACACTCCCATCGTCATTGCCAACAATCGAGACCTCACCTATTGCCTTCTCACCTCCCTTCTGCTTTGCTTCCTCTGTTCCTTGCTATTCATTGCCCAGCCTCAGGCAGTGACCTGCTATCTCCGGCAAATGATCTTTGCTGTGACCTTCTCAGTGGCAGTTTCTTGTGTATTAGCTAAAACCATCACTGTGGTCCTGGCTTTCTTGGCCACGAAGCCAGGAAGCAGGATGAGGAAATGGGTGGGGAAAAGTCTGGCCAATGGTATTCTTCTGGGATGCTCCCTGATTCAAGCCTGTATTTGTGCTGTGTGGCTGTGGATTTCTCCTCCGTTCCCAGATTCTGATATAGATTCTTTGGCCCAAGAGATTGTAATAGAATGCAATGAAGGATCCGTGACCATGTTTTATTGTGTTCTGAGCTACCATGGATTTCTGGCTATTGTCAGCTTCACTGTGGCTTTCCTGGCCAGGAAATTACCAGACACTTTCAATGAAGCGAAGTTTATCACATTCAGCATGTTGGTCTTCTGCAGTGTTTGGCTCTCCTTTGTCCCTTCATACCTGAGCACCAAGGGAAAGTACATGGTGGCTGTGGAGATCTTCTCCATCCTAGCCTCCAGTGCTGGGCTACTGGGCTGTATCTTTTTCCCCAAATGCTACATAATTATCCTGAGGCCTGAGCTGAACAGAAAGGACCAGCTAATTAAGAGGAACTTGTAGAGATTGGTGATACATACTATAATAAAAAGAGTAAGCTTTATTCTAGAAATATGGATATAGGCAGCGGCGTCATGCAGCCGGAACGCTGGGCGGGAGGAACGGGGGAGCGGCAGACCGCCTGTAGTGTACCGCTCCGTTTCACTGTCTTCCCCGCCTGCGGGGGCGGGGAAGACGGCGAAACGGAGTGGTACGCAACGGGCGGGCTGCCGCTCCCCCGTTCCTCCCGCCCAGTGTTCCGGCTGCATGATGCCACTGGATATAGGTAGTGGATGTGGTTGGGTCGTGGTAGGGGCAGTCCTGCAGAAATTTCTGAAACATGGTTACTTTCATCAAGCAGGAAAACTGAAATCACCATTTGGTATCTCTGAAGAATTCATCCTGATATGCTCACTATGAGGCACTTAGCAAAAATCAGTCTCTGCAAATTCTAGGCCAAGATGAAGATATGACAATATTCAAGTATGTGCTCTACAGCTTTGATCTGTATATTTTTACACTGTAGTTTCTAATCATGTCTCTAAAAAGATCAATCAATCAATCAATCAAAAAGTATTTATATACCGCTTTTCAACATCAAGTTCACAAAGCGGTTTACAGGCAAATAATAAAGTTAAATGGCTCCCTGTCCCAAAAGGGCTCACAATCTAAAAAATGCAGAACACCAGCAGCAGCAGCCATTAGACAAGACACTGTGCTGGGGTGAAGAGGGACAATTACTCTCCCCCTGCTCAACATAAGAGGAGCACCACTTGGAAAAAGTGCCTCTTGCCCAGTTAGCAGGGGTTCAGATGAAGGTTGCCCAGATGAAGAATTGGCGTCTTGCATTGCAAAATCCTCTTGGGATTGTTTTGAACCCTATAATTTTCTTAAATTACTAGTACTCTCCTTCCATCTTGCCAAACCCCACAAGGATATTCCGGCAGCACAATCCTAGAAGGGGTAAAGTGCTGACGCAACGTCATCGCGTCAACGCTCCACCATTAGTGCCAATGCGGGAGTGCCTAGCAGCACCCCCGCGTCAATGCTAAAGAACAGGATCAGCACTGCTGGCAGTGCTTGTCCTGTTGCACATGCACAGTGCTTCCCTCACGTCAGCCGAAGCCGGCCAGCACGAGGGATTTTTCATCCCGTATTAGGATGGGAATTGGTGGGAGGGGGGAGGCAGGGGGCAGGACTTGGGTGGGACCTGGGCAGGCTTGGGAGGTGGCTGTACAGCCACTTCCTAAGCCCATCAGCGAGGCTGCATGGCCCCGATTTGGGCTGCGCAGTCTCCTCAGATCTGCGCCCGCTTGTTCATGGGCACAGATCCGAGGAGCACATAGGAAAGGGTGGAGCCTCCCCTACGGTAAGGGAGTGCATGCTAAACAGCGTCGGATATGGCACTGGCCTGTCAGTCTGGCGCTGCTTAGGATTGCACCCTGGGTCAACAAGGCCAGCCAGTAACACAATGAATGTTGATCATTTACATATCTCTTTGCCATTCAAAATCAGCCTTCCAGAACCCCCCAGAAGTTGCAGACACCTTCAGAGAGGGACCCCAGTGCAGAGCACAGCCCTTGAAACTGGCAGGCTGATGCTTCTGTTCACATGTTCCTGCCAGTTTAAAATGGGCATGCTGCTCAGGGGTCCCTCTTTGAAGGTGTCTGCACCTCAGGAGGGTTCTGCTGGCCTTGCAATGAGCCCTGAATTTGCAAGAAGTGCTCCAGTGCTGAGGACAGCCCTTTAAATGACTGGAGTCCAAGTCAAAACAAATCATTCACTTTCACAAATAGAGTCACCACCTGCGCACACTGTAACTCATGGATGAGTCAAGTCGCAGGGAGGTGGTGACTTGTGACTCCACTTGGCCTCCACCTTAGTGACTCTTCCCCTCACTGTGAATAACTGGTGAAACCTTGCAATCTGGTGCATACTGTCCTCTTGGTCTCCAGGTCTGATGCTGATTTGCACAAGAATGTGTACCTCCAGACAATTTTTTTTAATTGTGAGCTGTGAAATACTACAATTTGATGTATAGAATTGGTGCAATGCTGGATCTGTTACCTGCGTACTATACATCTGGACAAGCATACAAGCCCACACGTGCTGGGAACTTTGAGCCATTCGTTGAAGCTCACACAATGTGTACTGCATTTTAGAATTACAAAAAAAAAAAAAAAAAAGTCTGAGTAAATGACTCAGGTTTTATTTAAGATCTTGTTGCAATAATAGGTAGGGAAATATCAGAATCCAAAAATCTAGTGGAGGAAATATCATTCAGAGTGCAATCCTATGTTGCTCTGGATTTGTAGGGAGGATGAGTTCGGCGAGAGCCCCACTTTTGGACCTTAGGGATGCATATTCCTGGTGTGCTTGTCGCATTCGTGTGAGTCTGTCGATGGCTGTTGGCTAGTATAGAGGAACGTTCGAAGGTGGTAGGGTAGCCCTGCACGAAATCCAGTGAATCTTAGGTGCACGGGGGAACCTCAGTGGTGCTGTGGGCAATGGCATGTTCCCCTTGCCCCAGGGAAGGTTCCAGCCTCCCCGTAGGGTTCCTCAGATCTGCACCTCCTATTTAGCAGGTGCAGAACCAAGGAAGCTGTGTGGCAGGAATTGGAGCCACACAGCCTCCTGATGGGGCCTCGGATTCAGCTTACATTGGCACTACGTCAAGGGCGGAACTGCACCCTCAGAATGCTTATAGCACCTGAAGGTGTCACTGACTGTGATCACACTATTCTGCAGGACACAATGTGAGAGACGGACGAAAGAGTGAACACACCAGAGTAGGGGCAGGGGATAGGGACAAGAGGGTGACATGTGTAGGATGTTTCATCTGTTATCTGGAAAGGGGGGGGAGACTGAGGTTAAATGTTGCCAACCAAACTTTGCTGGCCAAACTGTGCTGGCCCAACTCCAGGTTAGGAGTGTGCTCTAAATGCCGAATGCAATGAAATAAACAACGTTGAAATATCTGCATTGTATCAAATGCTGTGGCCAATTAACCTGATCAGTGGATATCGCGGCATGCCTGCAATACCATCATGGAAATGGAATTGGAAATGTGTATCAAAAGTATCATTGGAAATGTGATTAAATGCTGAATACAATGAAATAAACCACATTGAAATATCTGTGTTGTATCAAACGTTGTGGCCAATTAACCAGAAAAAGAAAACACAGCTGCCTTATGGAACAAACCGAGGATTTCCATAACTCAAAACTGACCAATGAGACTTATTTTTCAGAGAGCCAATGAGCTGTTGATATGATACAGCAGGGAACCAATAAAGTGTTAATACGAGTCATCTCCTATTTCATGTACCATAATAGAGTTACCACTGTTAAATGGGTAAAGAGGCACTGTCTCAAGTGGTGCTCCTCTTACATTTAGCATGAGAAGAGTAACTGTCCCTTTTCCCGCAAGCATAGTGGCTGTTTGCTGGAGTTCTGCTGCATCTTTTTAGAATGTTTGTGGGGGGGGGAGGCGCATGTGTGAATGAGGTATGTCTGGGGCCTGCAGCAGGGAGCTCTTTGTGTGTCAGCTCCATTGGGAGAGAAGAATGACTTGCCAAAAAAGGCTGCCTGCAGGCTCAGCTTTCTGCCATTTCACTCCCAACCAAGCAGCCCTATCTATATGGTATCTTGCTCAGTTCTATGTGCATTTAAAAGAGCCCCCCAAAGAGGATCATCTTTACCTAATCTCTAACCAATATGTTGTCTATACCCAAAAGTTGTCTGCACACTTTTCATTCATTTATTTAAATTTGATTTCTTAATAGGGGGTACAAAATCTTCTTTGACCCTGGGTTGCAGATGCCGCTGGTAAAAGCCTAGCATACGTACAACACAAGCCTACTCAAAAGCAAGTCCCATTGTGTTCAATGGTGCTTACTCCCAGGAAAGTGTGCATAGGATTGCAGCCTCAAGAGCCTTACTAATTTTTCCTAATTAGTTGATCCTTGGTGTTTAGTTCAGGCCTCAGGATAATTACGTAGCATTTGGGGACATAGATACAACCAAGTAACGCAGCACTAGAAGCCAGGATGGAGAAGATCTCCACAGCTACCATATATTTCCCCTTAGTACTCAGGTAAGAAGGAACAAAGGACAACCAAACACTGCAAAAGACCAACATGCTGAACGTAATGAACTTGGCTTCATTGAAAGTGTCTGGCAACTTCCTGGCCAGGAAAGCCACAGAGAAACTGACAAGAGCCAGCATGCCCAGGTAGCCCAGAACACAATAAAACATTGTAACTGAACCTTCATTACATTCTACTAGGATTTCTTCAGTCAGAGAGAACATATCCAAATTTGGAAATGGAGGAGCAGTACATAGCCAGATAGAACAAATACAGGCTTGAATCAGGGAGCAGCCCAGAAGAATACCATTGGCCAGTCTTTTCCCCACCCATTTCCTCATCCTGCTTCCTGGCTTGGTGGCCAAGAAAGCCAGGACCACAGTGATGGTTTTGGCCAAGACACAAGAAACCGCCACTGAGAAGGTCACCCCAAAGATCATTTGCCGTAAATAGCAGGTCACTGCCTGAGGCCGGCCAATGAACAACAAGGAGCAGAGGAAGCAGAGCAGAAGGGAGACGAGAAGGGTATAGGTG
The DNA here is from genome assembly GCA_029204185.1 of Lerista edwardsae. Taxonomy (NCBI): domain Eukaryota; kingdom Metazoa; phylum Chordata; class Lepidosauria; order Squamata; family Scincidae; genus Lerista; species Lerista edwardsae. The sequence goes on along the minus strand of JAJKFI010011943.1, from coordinate 179,406 downwards.
AGGTCCCGATTGTTGGCAATGACGATGGGAGTGTTCTGGTTCTTAAGGAAAATGCCAAGCACCACAGCTGTCAGCAGAGCAAAAGAAACAGCGAATGAAGTCAAAGTGATCCCCAATGGTTCGGAGTAAGACAGGAAGTTTAGGGGCTTGGGAAGGCATTGATTTCTGTTCTTGTTTGGAAATTGGTCTTCTGGACACTGGATACAGTCATCCACATCTGAAACGTAGAACAGTTGATATTAAAGTATCTCCATCCTGCCATTCTTAGGCATTTAATTTTATGGCCAAGTAATTGAATGTATCCAGTTCTCCTGTCTGCCAATAAGCTCCTTTTCTTTGAAATGTTGTGTACAGTACTCCAATAATTCAAAATGGAGTAATAGGAAGAGTGAAGGACAATATAATAAACAAGGATAAATATGTCAAGTCCGGAGGTATTAACTGATGGTTGAGCTGCTGGTACTGCCTGAAGCAAAACAGGAGAAACCGTCGTATTTTTGAATGAGAGATGGAATGTCAGGCTATGACAAACCGCTGTACCTGTTGTGGCAGGACGGGGTCACTAATGAGCTGATTATTTCCACTATGAGTGAGAGTTGAAGGGGAATGTGTGAGAAGGGCACCTGGCAAGTCCTTTGACTGAAAGGTCAATGGCACGCAGCAAAGAGGAGGAACCCCATTGTGAAGGCTACATCTGGGACTAGGGATTCGGTGAATCGCAGAATACTGTATATTTGTAAAAACCTTGTTGAAAAAAGGTGGTTTAGACTAGCCTGCCCATGTAAACTGCACTGGGCATTTGTTTTGGCATGGGAAAGGCGGGATATACACTCCTCAAAAAAAAAAAAGTCAATGTTTTCCCCCATTAACAAATCAGTGGCTCTCCTGATATTTTATTTGCCTTTCAATATTACTGATTTTCAGAAATCATTACTTTTAATTATGTTTATCTGATGCAAAAATGACACTTTCCCTTCCTTGGTTGTTTTCTATTTTTTGTTGTCAGCCTCCTAGGGATAATTTTAAATAAAGATGGAGTATAAATAAATGTGTCGTATCTTACTTTGAGCATCTCCCTTTCAGAGAGGGAAAAGTGAAATATAATTCTTTCAAATAAAGAAATAAAATAAAAAAGATGGACCTTTTAGGATCATACCTTTATTTGTGTATAAATTTATGTAATGTGTTAGTGATCTGGGCCATGACTGGGTTATCTTGATTCCTGCCCTGTACTGGAGAAGTAACCTGGAAGTAATGTTAAATCTAGAAAAGATACCAAAGAATGCATCAATCATCATAAGTATGAACATTATGTCTCCTACCCTTCTTGTCTGAAAACTTTCCTTCTGTACACGGAACACAATTGTAACAACAAAATAGTCCCCCCTCCTTCTTTTGTTTGCTGTAACCTGGAAGGCAGTTGTCGTTACACACAGCAAGGGGCAGCACCTATTCATAAACAGAAGAGAAAATATATTGGTCCTCTATAAATGAAGTAAATGAAGATAACTTCATTTAACTTAACTGATGATAACTTCAAATGAAGATAACTTCATTTATAACTTCATATAAATGAAGATAACTTATAACTGGAATAATTTGGATATTCCACTGACAGCGCAATCCTAACCTGGAGTTAGGCTACCACAGTTAGGCCAACCAAGTTTGGCCGGCACAAGGGACACCATAAAGTATGTTTGAACCACTCTCTAAGTCAGACAGGCCAGCCCACAGATGTGCGCCATCCTCCCTGACTCCGAGAGTGGTCCACATGCACTTTACAGTGGCCCTTGTGCCGGCCAAACTTTGCTGGCCTAACTGTGCCGGCCTAACTCCAAGTTAGGATTGTGCCCTTAATCCAATGCAAGTTGAATCCCCAGTATTACATTTCAAGATTCTCAGATTCCCCGGTTTCACCCTGCAAAATTAGAACTTCCACAGTGGGCTACATGGTTCCTTCCCTCATTTTGTTCTTTCAACAACCCTGTGAAGTAGGCTAGGCTGAGAGCGACTGACCCAAGGTCACCCAACTTCATGGCTATGCAGGGATTTGAACCTGGATCACTCAGGTCTAAGTTCAACACCTGAACCAAAAAGAAGGCCATCCTGATCTGTTTGCCTTATGCTTTATTTGTGTGAGGGACAAGTCCCACTGAGATCAAAATGCCCTAAACCTAAGTGTACCTAGCATATGGTGTCCCTTGTGCTGGCCAAGCTTTGCTGGCCTAACAGTTCCAGCCTAACATCAGGTTAGGATTGCACTCTGAGTGGCTTTGCTAGTATACAATTCATTACCCGTAAGAATCATTGTGGAAAGGGAAGGCCAAATTTCACCTCATCAATTTTTCCCTATTTACCACAATGGAATTTCTTTAGCTAATCCCAAGTGCCACGGACTGGAATTCGGAACACTAAAGAAAGGCATTTACTATAGGCCAATATTAGAACAGTTCCCATTTTGTTCTCCATCTTATAATTTATACACCAATCCCACCTGATTAAAGATGCGATGCCATGTGATGGCCTCTTTATTAATGGTGAAATCCTGGCCTGGTAAAGCCTGTGGATCCATCCTTCCTACTTGCACTCTGGAAAAGGACTGGTTGGGGAAAGTCACCCAGTTGATGAGATCAAAGCCTGCTGCTAATTCCCCATTCTCGTCAAAAGACACAGTGTCTCCTGCACTGTTGTTAAACAAGATGCTCCTCAGGAAAAAGTGAAGCTAGGATGAGAGAGGGAAAGGCAGACTCTTAAGAACTGTGGGAATTTGGGGAGCCTGTTTTATTTCATTTCATCTTTCATTCAAAAGGCCAGGCTAAATGTTTTGTCCGATATGGTAGTGTAGTAGTGTAGCCCTGCGTGTTTATTTTCTCCACTGTACATGGTAGACATAGGGGTGAAGATCAGGAGCATTGGAGGAGGGGACTACTGTAGCTCTTTCGTCTCAGATCATGCTCCCATTGAAAGGGTTTTCCCCAGCTGCTATTTGAGAAGGTGTTGTACCTTCCCTCTCACAGCTTCCCTCTCACAGGTGACAATTTGTACTGGGATTGCACTGATTGACACCAAATTCCCCAAGTGTGGTCATAGTTGCATCAAATTTTTTAACTGGAACTTCTTGGAACGAAGTCTATATTTGCTATGATCCTTTCAGCATTGCTTCTGTGGTGTGAGTGATACTGTAATGTAGTGTATCATTTTATCTCACATAATTCTGGTACAATCAGAATGCAAGAAGTCCGCCCCTTTGTACTAATGTGGAAAGCACCAACCTCTGTGCCTCCACAATCACATCCTTGGACTTCAGGTGAGACACTGGAAAGACCCAGGCCCAGTCCCTCCCGCACCAATGTCCAGAAGGTGACCATAAATGGAGAAAGCACAAGAAATTGTGTAAGTATAGGAGAAGCCATACCTCTATGACAATACACATTTTGCTTGTTGAAGATCCCAGGTTCAATTCACAGGATCTCACCATACTTTACATCCATGGTTCCCAAACATTTTAGCACCAGGACCCACTTTTTAAAATGACACTCTATCAGGACCCATCTAGGTTTACCATATTTTTTTTATAAAAAAAAAAGATCTAGAAAGAAATACAATTACTTCCTTACTTCCTTATGATTTTAAAAATCCTCAAACATTTATCTCCCTATATTGACACATGCTTGCCAACTGCAGGAGCTGAGCTCTGCAGGGTACTTAGCAGCTAGAGTATCTGTTTTTTGAATACCCTCATGGCTTGAGGCAATTAGTTATCAAGTCTTGTCATCATTAATTGGCGTGAAGGAAATCAGATTGCAACCCACCAGTGGGTCCTGACCCACAGTTTGGGAACCACTGTGTCAAACTGCAAGATTATTCATCTCAGTGAAAATAACCTGAAAAAGTTGAAGATGTGGAAGAGCCAGTTTGCCTTTGTCCACCATTGCTCTACAGTTGCGCCTAGATGTATATATTTTATGTAAGACATATCCTATTGCATGGACCGCATTATAGATGCTGTAACTTTGGCCAGTCATGCCCATTTCAAAGAAAATTCCTGGAAGGCTGTCCAACTTCTCTTGTCCAGTGCAAATATCTCCGCTTTCCTTGTCCCCATTCGTAACAGAAAATGAGCAATCAAAAGCTTTTTCCCAGAAGATCTTGAGAAAATCATCTCCTGTTTGCAAGTGCGGAGATAAGTTCTGAAGGTATTTTGGAAAACCCGGCACTTCATTGGAGTGAATTGCAAAAGACAAGGCACCATTGAAGATTTGTATATCAGTGTACCTGTGCACCGACAGTGATGAGAAATCCCATTGGGCAGTCATAATCCACACTTTACCTATAGCGCTCTCTGAAATGCCTTCAAGTAGTGATGAAAAGTACACCAGCCATTTCAAACAGTTAGTGGTCTGGGGCTCTGCATTTACCACAAATACGGTGATGTTGGAAGTGAACAATGAAATGGCCTTGGCCATGCGTGGATTTGCTATGTCCATGGACACATCCAATGATTCTGCCTCCATAACTTGAGACAAGGCTGGTAGTTTTTTACTGGAGGCTATGCAGATGCCATGCTGGGAAAGCATTGGCATCAAGGTCTGCAGAAATTTCTCTCCATTGTCATTATCGGATGCAATGATTCCAACCCATATCCATTGTAAATGCTGGAGGAGAAGGGCAATTCCTCTGTACTGATGTCCTTCATTGGGGACCATGCGGTAGAAGGAAGGAAGCTGGGTTTTCACATTCATCGCCGGTGCTAATACACAGTAGGCAATCTAAGCAAATTGAGAATTGAATGTTCACAATGAGGCAGGACTCATGCTACACTGTAACATAGCAGGCCAACAGATGGAACTCATTGCTATATTCTGAAATAAAAAACTTATCACTGCGCGATCCTATCCATCTCTATTCAGAAGTGGGTCCTGTTCAATGGGGTTCTCTCACAGAAAGGTGTGTATAAGCCAAAGTAGGTTAGAAATGTTTTAAGGAAATGTTTTTTAAAAAATGGAAAATGAATTCCTCTAATAAGCAACAGTATTCAGGATTTGTCTTCATTGATGCAAACATCTGTGTCAGTTACTTAATCCAGTTCAGCACAAGTTACTGTGCTAAAAAGTAACTTGTACCGTAGCATGAAACTTGAAAAGTTTGTGTTTCATGCTATGGTACAAGTTACTTTTTAGCACAGTCCTAAGTTAAACCACAGCCTTAAGGATCAGCCCAGTATGGTTTGGAGGGAGGATTTTTAAAATAAACCAGTTCGAAAGAATCTTGTAGAAACCTACAAGATTAGCCACCTGAAGGGAGTTTTCTGAATCATAGTTATCAAATTAAAAGGATCTGTATCGCCAAAGATAAAAACAGCTTCATGACCAACACATTAATTCTACCTGTGGAATCTTGTAGATGCCTAGGTGAGTAGCCATTTGCAAGGAGATTTCTGAATCATGCCCGCCAATGACAGCGATCAGTTTCTTTTGCTTCTCAGAGCTGAAGTTAGGAACAAGCTTTTCAGATGTGGAGAGGAGTTTCAGGGTGTTCTGCTGAGTCATCCTTGCATTTGCAAAACTGTCATAGATACGGAATCCCAAGCTGACATTTGGCAAGATCTCAGCATTCTCACTAATCTCCTTCATAGCAAATACCATGGAAAGGATGTGCTGGTAGTTTTTTGGCATTACACTAGAAGAAGAATTACATGGTTCATAAGATGGACATTCAATATTCAATATTTTGTAAGGCATCTATTGGAAAGAATGACTTTGTGTGTATCATCGATACAAATGTTACTAGAAATGGATTTTACATATTTTTGAATCCTACAAAAATGAGAAAGAGAAAGGTAGATTAGAGCACTTAAGCATTTACGAAGCACACTCTTTAAAAATGTGTTTCCACCTGGCTTTTGTTATGCAAAAAGAGTACAATTAGAAATGTCTTGCTATGCTCTCCTAAATAGCCACCATTTAATTCATCCTAATTCATGGCCACAATTCAGCCAAAGTTAAACAAATCAGTCCTGATCAATGGGAGCTATAAAGAGTAAATGCTTAACTTTGGCTTTAATCCTGTGCATGCATGCATGCATGCATGAACGCACGCACGCACGCACGCATGCACACTTAGTGCACATGCACAGTCATCTTCCTAAAATATGTCATAGTTCATATTTGTTTTTTTTTACATTGCATGTTATCATTGGATAAAATATAGAACACAAACATATATGCATATCCGTAGCAGTATGAAGTGTGCGATACAAGAGCAGTTCATTAGTTTGTCTCACTCAAAATCAGACATTGGCAAGCTGGTTTGACCTCATCCTTGAGCAGCCAGAAAATTATCAGAAATCTACGAACCTACCCCCACCCTCCAAAATGGAATTGACTCTCATAATAAGCCAAACCAATCTTGGACTAGTAATGTATGGCTCTGAGAGCTGGACCATAAGGAAAGCAGAGTGCCGAAGAATAGATGCTTTCGAATTGTGATGTTGGAGAAGACTCTTGAGAGTCCCCTGGACAGCAAGGAGATCAAATCAGGCAATCCTACAAGAAGTCAAGCCTGATTGCTCCTTGGACAAATATTGAAGCTGAAGCCCAAATACTTTGGCCACCTCATAAGAAGAGACCCTCATGTTGGGAAGGATTGAAGGCCAAAGGAGAAGGGGGTAGCAGAGGATGAGATGTTAGATAGTGTCACCAAAGCAACAAACATGAAGTTGAGTGAACTCCAGAAGCTAATGGAAGACAGAGAGGCCTGGCGTGCTGTGGTCCATGGGGTCGTGAAGATTCAGACATGACTTAGTGACTGAACAACAACAACTACTACAATTTTGGACTTTTGGGGAAGTTCTCCGTAGCTGCCTGCTAACTTTCAACCTTTTCTTTCCCCGTGGCAATAAAAGAAAAGAGATATTGTTCAAATGGCCAGGTTTTGTTGTCCTTCTTCCCCCCTTTTTTTCTGCACGGCATGGCAACAGGAGGAAAGCGACTGCCATACTGATCAGGTTGAAGTAAATGGATAAGTGTGCCCTCTTTCTTTCCCTTCTACTTCCTGTTCTTGCATTTAACAGAGACAGCAAGGAGAAAGTGAAGGGCTGGCAAGAGGGGGAATTTATCCAAGCTCTCAGAACATGGAACCATCTGTAATCAAGGTCTCAGAAAAGTGCCTCTCAAATAAACACAGTCTGGGAGGATGTGTTGGTGGGAAATATCACAAAAAGCCAGGAAAAGCAGGATCTCGCCTCTCATTTTTGAATTTATGCCTGCAACTGACATCCATTCCATGGTGGATCTCTGAAAATATGGTTGGCTTCTAAGATTGGCAACCATCCCTGTGTTATCATTCTCCATTATTTAAATTATAACAATACAGGAAGCTGTACACATCAAACTGTAATCTAGTTCATGTCAACAGAAAAAAAGGCCTCAGCATTACTAAGGGCGCAATCCTAACCTGGAGTTAGGCTGGCACAGTTAGGCCAGCAAAGTTAGGCTGGCAGAAGGGCCATCGTGAAGCACATTTGGACCACTCTCAGAGTCAGACTCCAAGACACTGTCTGACTCCGAGAATGGTCCAAACATACTTCATGGTGTCCCTTGTGCTGGCCAAACTCTGCTGGCCTAACTGTGCTGGCCTAATTTCGGGTTAGGATTGCACTCAAAATGAGAGTAGCACAAGCATAGTAGAAGGGGAGAAGGAGGACTGTCATTGTATGGGGCCCAACACAGAGATCCTCAATGCATCAAAGGAGGCACAGTGAGATGTTGGAGATGGTATAGGACATAAGACAGACCCAATATAACATTGTATGACAGATGGAGGGGAGGAATAAGCATTGTAGAAGAAGAAAAAGAAAGCAAGCTGTAGAAGAAGAAGAAGAAGAAGAAGAAGAAGAAGAAGAAGAAGAAGAAG
>JAJKFI010011943.1:142311-171482 GCA_029204185.1 Lerista edwardsae | reverse complement strand
AGAAGAAGAAGAAGAAGAAGAAGAAGAAGAAGAAGAAGAAGAAGAAGGAAGGAAGGAAGGAAGGAAGGAAGGAAGGAAGGAAGCCTATAATAAATTGTTATACCTTTTTTGTAAAGAAATATGTTAACAAGTATGAATGCCAACACAAGTAAGACAAATGTGTCCTGAACATGCCAATTTTGGCATATTTTTTTTCATGGTATTTCATGGTACAGTGGAATATACTGAAGGGGAAAAAAATCCTTACATAAGATCATCGACCAGTTGCCTCCTTGGGTGATCCCTGAAGGATATTTCATCATAGAGGCAGTTAAACAGAGATACCATTGCTCCAATGATTAGGTCTCCTGTCTGATAATACTTATAAGAGAGCTGGGAAGGATCAGTCATGGAACACATATCGTTTTGATGAGGCTGACATTGCCAGAAGCACCGAACGAGCAGAAGCCAGAGAAATACAGTAGCCATCAATGCACTATGTCTAGATTCCGTCCTCTAGTCAGGTTGGTTAATGCACCATTTTATGTTACATAACTCCAGATTATTTTGGTAAAGCAAAATCTTCACTACTTCTGAGGATCAGAATAGTGCCATGGCTCCTGAAGCTGTGAAGGAAGAAACAAGCAAAGGAAACCGGCCAGGGAAGCTGCAGAATTCTCACAAAAAAACCCACCAATCTATATAATGTATAGGACTGTAGCCCTAATGGGAACCTGTGGCCAATGGTCCAGTAGGTCAAGGAGCCTCCAGTCGGAAAAGATCGAGAACTACTGGACTAGTGGATTTCTGCCTGCACTCGGCAACTTATCCAGCTCCAATGAACACTTTTTTTAAAAAAAAAACATTCAAAACATCTAATCTTGGTTATTTATTATGCTTGTGGCTGTCGGAATCCCATGAGAGGTTTGCAGTGATGGAGGATGACTCATTGTAAATTCTAGTAATTACAGCTTCCAAAATCACCACCAGAGTTTTGTGCTAGATGAGATAACCTTGTTTGCAGTAGAAGGAGAAAAGACACATCTTTGGTGGAGTCCACAGCCACTCAATAGGGCATGAGGGTTATGTGCTCTCCTCTTTGAGAAGCAGGGGAGAACTGGCAGAAACCCAAGTATGAGAGAGAAATATCTATTTCAGCAGTTCCTACTTGGATTTTGGAACCAAGTAGGAAGTATTTGCAGGGCTGGGGCCTGGGATATCCCAAAGGCACTGCAAGCACTCAGGGGCTTTTCTCCTTACATAGCAGATTTAACTAGCCTTGGGAGAGTCTACGCGGCCCACAGCCCCCTCTAGTGGCCTCCCTGATTCTACTAATTGCTTTGTTTGGGATAAGAGCAGACTTTCGGTTCAAAGCTTTTGCACAAAAACTGGTAGTGGACTCAGTTTGATTTAGGACCAACATAAAATTCATAATTCACCTGTGATTTTTTTTTTTTGGCCAAAAGATATGATGATGGCCAATAACCTGGCTAACTTTAAAAAGGGGATTAGATGGTCATGGACAACAGGTTTATCAAGGGCTACTGGTCATGCTGTGCGCTATCATTGAGTTCAGGCATGGGGAGCAAGAATTGCAAGGGAGCAATGGTGGGAGAGTCTCCTGTTGATGGACTTCCTGGAGGTAGCAGATAGACCATTAAGGGGAAAAGGATGCTGGCCTAGATGTACCTTTAGAGTGCAATCTTAACCTGGAGTTAGGCTGGCACAGTTAGGCCAGCCAAGTTTAGCCAGTACAAGGGACACCATAAAGTGCGTTTGGACCACTCTCGGAGTCAGAGAGGGCAGCACGTAGGCGTGCACTATCCCAGAATGGTCCAAATGTTCTTTATGGTGTCCCTTGTGCCAGCCAAAGTTTGCTGGCCTAACTGTGCCAACCTAACTCCAGGTTAGGATTGTGCCCTCAGTCTGATGCAGCAGAACCTTATATGATGTGGGAAGTCAAACAGGGGAGCTTTGGTTATGGCACATACACTCCACAAACTGGTACTGGGTACAAGAGGAAATAATAAAAGACTTCAAGCCCCAAGTAATGAATGAATAATTTATTGAAAGGAATTAATACAATGGAGGAAATTGCATGAAATGTACAGTCCATAATTGTGATATGACCCTCAGGGATCAACAGGCATGTGAGAAGAGTGCTAGTTAAGAGAGGGGTTGAGCAGAAGAAGGGAGAATATCCAACAGGGTAACAAGACTTGAGGAGTAGAGACTTAAGAGGGGAAAAATAGAGAGACCAGTGAAACAAAGCAGCGTATAGCTACGTATCTTGTTGCACACATGGGCCCCTAAGATTTTGCGCCCCTATCACAATACCCAGGGGCCTGGCCCTTTCAGACTTCCCCCAGGGGTCATGGGATGATGTCCCCTCCTAGCCACCAGCAACCTTCAGTGGCCCACAAGGCATTACCTTAGTCCAACCAGTAGTGTAGCACAGCGTCAAGACTGGATTCAGCTAACCCCCTGCTTCCTGCACACGAGGCACACCATGGAGTAAAATGTAATGGTTTATTAAAACTACAGGTAACAGCACAGAGGCTTAATAAGGCCTTTCAAGCAGGCCCAAACATGGCATAACTATATGATGCTTAATGCAAAATAAGGAAACACATATCTCCTACTCTAGTTACATTCTACCTATCACTCACCCAGCAAAGGACAGAACCAGGTGTGAAGAGGGCAAAATGGTCTTGCCTCCTCAAGCCTCAAAAGTCTTTGTTCTTACATTTTCCCCTGTGCCTTCCCAGCCCCCCTTGTCAGCCAGAAGCAAAACAACTCCTGGTACAGAGAAGATGTCCTTGGGAAGTTTCCCTGCTAGAAGCCCCTCTGTCTTGCTTCGGCCATTGAGCAAGACACAACAGCCTCCAGGGGAAAACTTTCTCACCACCAGGAACCCAAAGGGGGATGGGGAAGGACAGGCATGGCCTCAAAATGGAGCCGAGCCAGCCTGTGTCCTTGCTGTTCACAACAGCCCCGAAGAATCAGTTGAAACCAGCAGTGCCCTACCCCCATGCAGAATGCAGGTGTTCTCAGAGGAGGAACTCTTTAGGCTTTGGCACACCTCCCTTGGCTCCCAGGATAGATGAGCTGAAGCCCGCCTCTGAGCCTTCCCAACTTCCTGTCTTGGCTCAGCAATTTCACCCAAGCACTGGTTGCAAGAGTCCCCAGGTGCACCTCCCTGCCTTCCTGACATGGGTGGGTAGCGACACGCCCACAGCTGGCTTGACTCCTGAGGTCATTGCTTCAGCGATTTCACTCAAGCGCTGGTCGCAGGAGCTCCAATGCATGCCTCCATGCCTTCCCAACGGGAAGGTAGTGAGACACCCACTGCCAAGCTGAGTTCTTACAGCCGGCACTCGGGCAATTTTGTCCAAGCACTGGCCACAGGAGTCATCATGACATCACAATGTCATGATGTCATGACATGGCATGCCCAGGGCACAATTACACCCCTGTCCACTTCTGAGGAGAATGCTGCTGCTGTTCTCCTCAAGGGCTTCATGGGGGCACAAGATGTAGCTTGCCCCCAGTGTGGGCAAGCCCCGCTATGCCCCTGCGCATGTTTCTTTATGCATTGAGAAGATCAGGAGTGATGCCGTCTTGGATCTGGCAGCAGGAATGGAGAAGCAGGAATGGACTTGGGGGTGGGCACTTTGATTTCTGATTAGGGGGATGGGCTGATCTCTGAGCAGAGATCTAACTATGTCTGTTGACAAGTTATTGACGTTATGAGGGGCTGCAGACCTTTTCCTTTCATTTGGCCTACTGGGGAACCACTTGCTCCCCAAGGGGTCAATCTGGAGAAATAAAACACTCAAGATTCAAAGCAGCTTCTAGTTCAGTTATAGTTTTGTATGTTTCATTAGGAGCGATGGCTTCATGCACACAAATTGCTTCCACAAACCAGAGTGACTTCCAGATACTTCTGTGATGCATTTGGGGCCCACAAAGGTCAATGGATTGGGTTGTGCAGGAAGCCCCCAGATGCTCCCAAAAGTACTTTGCAATGGAACGTTGAGGACGAGGTGGGTCACAGTGAGAAAAAGCTTGGGAACCACTAGTCTAAGTTATGTGACGTACTTTGGCTGGCCATTTTTTTTTTAAATGTTATGTGACCTTTTCCAACTTATTTGGGGGTGTATTTTATATCAGTACATAAATACTGTTAATGACAGTAACAGCAGCAGCAGCAGCAACAACAACAACAACAAATATTTATCATTAATATTTCATCAATGCATCAAACACAACAAACCACTAGATTGTTCTTAAAAAATACATCTGGATGGCAATTTAGCTTTGTTATTTGACAAGCATTGTCATTGTTAATTTTCAAGAATTTTCCCTGAATAAAACTTCTACCATTCCCAGAAGCAGCAAAGCAAGTGTTGCATTATAGGGCTTTTTTCCCCTCCCACTCCTGCCAATCATATAATTCAAATACAATTGAATTATAGAAGATCTACAATTATTCAACCCAAAGAAAATTAAGAAGAAAATATACTAGCTAGTGTGAGAAGACTAGGGAAGGCAGGGTTATTTGTTACTGTGTTCCTTGGGCTTGTTTTTAGATATACACCATTTAGGAATAAATCAATAACAGAAATCCCAAGTATTTAAGTTTCACTAGTTCTTCCTAATTAGCTGTTCCTTGCAGTTCAATTCAGGCCTCAGAAGAATTATATAGCATTTGGGGGAAAAGATACAGCCTAGTAATCCAGCACTTGAAGCCAAGATAGAGAAGATCTCCACGGCCACCATGTACTTTCCTTTGGTGCTTGAGTAAGAAGGAACAAAAGACAACCAAACAGTGCAAAAGACCAACATGCTGAAAGTGATGAATTTGGCTTCATTGAAACTGTCTGGCAACTTCCTGGCTAGGAAAGCCAAGATGAAGCTGACAAGAGCCAAAAAGCCCAGGTAGCCCACAACACAATAAAACATCGAGACTGATCCTTCATTGCATTCTACTATGATTTCTTTAGCAAGACTGTGTGCGTCCCAGTCTGGGAATGGAGGAGCTATGCAAAGCCACATAGCAGAAATACTGACTTGGATCAGGTTGCAACCCAGAACAATACAGTTGGCCAGTCTTTTCCCCACCCATTTCCTCATCCTGCTTCCTGGCTTGGTGGCCAAGAAAGCCAGAACCACAGTGATGGTTTTGGCCAATACACAAGAAATAGCCATTGAGAAGGTCACACCAAAGATAATTTGCCGTAAATAGCAGGTCCATGTCCTAGGCCGGCCAATGAATAATAAAGAGGAAAGGAAGCACAGCAGCAGGGATATAAGCAGACAATAGGTGAGGTCCCTATTGTTGGCTTTGACAATGGGAGTGTTTTGGTTCATGATAAAAACTTGAAGCACCAAAGCTGTGATCAGAGAAAAGGACAAAGTCAGGAAAACGAAAGTGATACCCAATGGTTCAGTGAAAGTTAGGTAGTTTATGACCTTGAGAAGGCACTGAGTTCGATTCTTGTTAGGATATCCATCATCTGGACACTGGAAGCAAACATCCATGTCTAAAACATAGAACAGAAGTCTTTTTAATCTCAGTTACGACATCATTTATTGTACCTTCTTCCTTGAAATAATGCTTTGCTCAAAAGATGCAAATTGAGCAATTGTATTTTAAAACAAAGCTGTCATAAACATGTAAAAAGAAGTCTATAGTTTCCTCATGAGGAAGCTGCTTGAACCATTCATTAATGCAACTATGTCATATATCTGAAACATAGTCAATAGATGAGGATAGAAATATTGAGATTGGGCAATAGATGCTATTTTTGGAATCAGCACCCCAAATACACCCAGGAATAGGTCTAACTTTTAAGGTAGCAAAACGTGTATTACCGGGTGCAAGGGAGTGGCAACAGGATCCAAGCATCTTGTTGTCTCATGCCTCCCTGGGGCACCTGGTGGGGCCGCTGTGAGATACAGTGAGATACAGGAAGCTGGACAAGATGGGCCTTTGGCCTGATCCAGCAGGGATCTTCTTATGTTCTTATGTGTGATGCACACGTGTGGTGCCTGGGTGGGGCGATGACAAAATAAATCACTTCACCCCCCCCGCCCCATGCAGCCTCGCCACACCCCATTCTCCCAGAATAGCTCCATTCCAGAATGAAATGGAGGCAAGGGCAGGCAAGAGGTCCCCTCTCTGCTCCAGCTTTTCGCTGGCGTGCCCAGCCTTCTCGGCGGCGCCCATGGTAGGCGCAGCACCATGCAGCACGAGCGCTCTGGTATGCTGGCTTATGTAACCAATACCATGGGTAGACAGGGCAGCAAATAGACTGGCAGAGGTAAGTTGGACATCAGTTATAGCTGTAGATTTCTAGCCTTGAAGCACTGAGGAAGACCCACCTGGCCACAGTTAGTATAAAGGAGTCCAAACTTAGAGAATACAGCAGATGTAGGGCGACTGGGCTAAGGATGTGGGGTTTGGATCTGGCCTAAGTGCTGGAGACTGGGCCCACACCCTTGGCATGCTCCACCTTCCCCCACTACAATCCACCTTCCCTCCCTCCTCTTGTGCTGGCCCTCCCCTCCCCAATACAACATCACCATGCCGACCTAACTCCAGGTTAGGATTGCACCCTCAGGGTGCAGTCCTAAACCAGCAATGCACTTGCGCTGGCCCAATCCTGTCACAAACATGCTATAAGATTCTAGAGATATAAACACATTTTTTCCTTCATAGGCACCTGAATGGTGAAAACAGCAACGTGCTCAAGGCAGAGGTCTGCATTGAATGTATTCTGTATTAAATAATCCTAATTATTTGTAATCTGTATTAAATCTGTATTGTAATCCGTATGAGACGGCACATGTTGTCTCCTACCTTTCTTGTTTGAAATCTTCCCCTCTGGACATGGAGCACAATCATAGCAACAAAATGGCTGCCCTTCCTTTGTTTTTCTGCTGTAACCTGGATGACAGATATTGTTACACAAAGCAAGGGGTGGTACCTATCCAGAAAAAAAAGAGATTTTCTTAAATGTCCTGTGCAGTTGACCCAATACCCAGGGAAAATAAGTACACGGATTGAGAAATGGAGCTTGCCCCATTTCTGAGCTCACTACATGAATGGAGCCTCTGTGTGGAGCTGTCATATTGTAGACTCTGTGTGTGAAATCTAAACCTGTAGAGAAGGTTGACGATTAACATGCTGAGGCCAGAGATGAGGCCAGTGAATACAACCCTTTCTTGCACATGTGAATTGTACTGTGTGTGTGTGTGTGTGTGTGTGTGTGTGTGTGTGTGTGTGTCTTCCCCCCTGAATAGTGTCAACAGCCTCAAGCTAAATCCAGACTCACATTATTATAAATTAATATATTAAATTAATATATTATTAATTAATATATTAATATTATAAATTGTTGTTGTTGTTCAGTCACTAAGTCATGTCCGACTCTTTGTGACCCCATGGACCACAGCACACCAGGCCTCCCTGTCCTCCACTAGCTTCCGGAGTTCGCCCAATTTCATGTTCACAGCTTCGGTGACACCATCTAAGCATCTCATCCTCTGTCGCCCCCTACACCTTTTGCCTTCATTTTTCCCCAACATGAGGGTCTTTTCTAAAGAGTCCTCTCTTCTCATGAGGTGGCCAAAGTATTTGAGCTTCAGCTTCAGGATTTGTCCTTCCAAGGAGCAATCAGGCTTGACTTCCTGTAGGATTGCCTGATTTGATCTCCTTGCAGTCCAGGGGACTCTTAAGAGTCTTCTCCAACACCATAATTCAAAATATTATAAATTAATACATTATAAATTAATATGTCTGATTTATGATTAGAATCAAATGTTGAATAAGGGATTGGGAGGGCATCTGCTGCTCCTTCCCTTGACATACTTTTCAGTTGTCATCCAGGGCAGTGGTTTACAAACTGTGGATCAGGACCAGTGATGTCATCCGAGCGCGCCAGGTACCGGAACGCTCGGATGATTGACAGCCCTCCGCCCCTATGGCGGAGGGCTGCCACGCCCCCCCAAGCCTCACCGCGCCGGAATCGCTCCATTTTAGAGCGATTCCAAGCGCAAGGGAGGGCGGGCGGGCCCAGCAGCAGCTCGCCCGTCCTCCGAGGCAGCGGAGCGGCCCGGGACCTCCGCGGAGGAAACGGAACGGAGTTCCGGGCCGTTCCGGCTGAATGACACCACTGATCAGGACCCACCAGTGGGTTACAAAACTGGCAAGTTGATAGCCAACAAGGAAAATGTATTGAGCCCTATAGAAACTGAAACAGAGCAGCACATGCAAGTTTACTCACGAGTAGAATAGGGTGCCTCAGCTCTTATTGAAAGCCAGAAGGGGAAATCAAGACCACCAGAGTGTTCCTAATCCGATGGAGCTCAACAAATACTCCCTCTACCATAGTTTAAAAAGGGTAAGAACAGAGGCTTGGGTAAAGTGAAACTTTTTTTCAGAGTGCAATCCTAACCTGGATTGGCCAACAGTTAGGCCAACAAAGTTTGGCTGGCACAAGGGGTACCATAAAGTGGATTTGGACCACTCTCAGAGTCAACGAGGATGGCTCACGTCTGTGTGCTGGCCTCTCTGACTCCGAGAGTGGTCCAAACATTCTTTACAGTGTCCCTTGTGCCAGCCAAACTTTGCTGGGTTTACTGTGCCAGCCTAACTCCAGGTTAGGATTGTGCTCCCAGTCTTATAGAGAAGCATTTTAAAAAGTGGATCCTTGTGCTATAAAGTTTGGGATCCAATGATCTAGGGTGTAAAAAATAATACCTTGAATGCTACTCAAATAGTTTTCAATCAGCAAAACTTGAGGATTATTAAGGGCCAATGCTCAAATGCATTCCTATTTGGGTTTGTACATAAGAAGGTACAGTCAATTCGTCCCACCTCATCAAATATGTTGTGCCATGTGATGGCTGCCTCCTCAATTGTGAAATCTCCTTCTGGTAAAGGCATTGGATCCATCCTTCCTACTTTCACTCGTGAGAAGGACTGATTGGGTAAGATAACCCAGTTGATAATATCAAATCCGGATGCTAATTCCCTGTTCTCATCAAAAGACACCATGTCTCCAGCAGTGTTGTTAAATGAGATGCTTTTTAGGAAAGGGTGAAGCTAGATTGAAAGAGGCAAAGACCAATTTGTACAGAATGATTAATAGAGGGAAATGATTTTTATCCAGCAATTTAGGGGGTGCACTCTCTTCCCTTTGCCCCTCCCAAGATGGGTACTTCATTTATCTTGAAACTTCATTCTCCTAGCAGTGACAAAAGGGAAGAAATCTTTGTAGTCATAGAGAAATATCTCTTCGCACACTAACGGGGGGTTGCCCCCCTCTTAGAAGACTGACAGGCTGGGGGCTGGCAGCCGATTGGCTGCCGAATACTCTGGGGGTGGGCTGTTGCCTTGTGCATGGAGCATTCGCTCCGTGCCTCATTCCAGCTCCAGACGGCGACTGAGCAGGATGCGCATTCCAGAGCTCCTGGGAAGATGCCTGGTCAACCCCCCCCCCAGCCTTGGCCACAGCTGCACCGAGCGCTCCTGTCCACAGGGCTCTTTTGGAGTGTGACAGCAAGCAGGGAGTAGCTGTGGCATTGAGGGTGAGTACTGGTGGTGGGGGTTGGAACTCTTGTCTGGCAGCCAGAGGCCGTGAAGCAGCATCCCCCCCCAAGGGACACATTACTGGATGTCAAGGTCTCCTGGCCATGGGGCTCCTCCAGTGCACGGAGCATGCAGGGCAGAGCTGCGGCAATGCAGCGAGTGCTGGTGGTGGTGGGTGGACTCCCCAGCAGGTAGCCAAGCTGCAAAGTGCCCCCCCAAGGGACGCATTATGGGGCGGCAGAGATGGGGTCTGAGAGTGGCCTAGGCAGCTTAAGGAGGCAGCATGGAGAGCATGTAGGCGGCCTACCCAAGTGTGTCCACCAGGAAGGCACAACTCCCCTGCTCCTGTTTTTTTCTTCTTAAGCATTCATAAATACTGGGCATTTGCAGCAATAGTGGGCCGGGGCAAAAGAACTCAAAAGAAGGGAGGCAAGGCCCTCAAACAACCCCCACCCAGGCCTGAGCCAGCAACTTCCTCCTCAGACGAGTAGGATGATATGGGCAAGGTCCGGGCCTTTTTGGTTCGCATGGAGGGGCGACAGAGGGAGCGTGCACTTTGGAAAGCGGGCAGTGGGAATGGAGGTGATGTGTCGGTGCCCAGAGGCCCCCTAGGATGTCCTTCCAGTTGGGAAAAGGGGCGAAGCTTATGGACTATTTGTCTTCTAGGTGCACTGCAGCCAAGCCTATGGTCAGGGGTACTTCTCAACCTGGTGCCCGGCCCACAGCATGAGCTTTGGAACATGAGCTGGAGGAAGAAAATGTATCTGCTGTACTCGCTGCCACCCCACCTACAGTTCATCCAGGTGAGACCACACCTTTGGGGACACTTGATTTAGAGGCAGTGTGGGACGAGCGGGCTGATACACAGGCACCTCAGGTCACCCCCCCCAGAGCCAGCAGGTTGGGGTAATCAGGCAAGGGTGGCTGGTTTCAGCCAGGGTCTTCCACCACAATAGTGGTCTGGGGGCTATTATTTCCCCGCTCAGGGTGGTTCCATGGTAGGGGCGACCAAGGGCATGCCAGCCATGCAGCAGTGGCCTGGCTTCACCACCACCCCTCTTGGCTATTTTATGGGCCCGCTGCAAGGGATGGGCACCATGCATGGGCTGATCACCAAGCAAGGTGAGCGCCCGTGCATTGCATACAGAGACATGGCTCTCCCCTTGGGGGGCCACCTTGCACTCTCTGTAAAGGAAAAAAAATGGAAGGGTGAATATGTGGACATATTCAGCCTCCTGCATATGGAGCCCAAGCCTGTCCCAAAAATAGGGGACCTCATTTGGGACAAGGAGGCCATAAAGAAAAGAAAAATAGATAAAAATTGGTCCAACTGGCTGAATGGGTATTTGATCTATGCATCAGTGCTCCTGCAGATATACCCAGCCAAGGCCACTGCCCTCTTCAAATATTTAGGGCGTTCCAGGACTACATGGAAATGGCGTGGGTCTCCTATGACCAGCATTTCCAGTTGCATGTAGAGCACGACCTGGCCCTAGACTAGAGGATACCGCAATGGGAACTATGGTCCCAGCAGGTGGTACCTGCACATGCTGCTTGGGGAGATAGATCGTACAGTGGTCATCTAATTGACTGCAACAGGCCCGAACAGACGAAGGCACCTGGGGGTGCCCAGTGGGTTCAAAGCCCATGAACATGCTACCAGTTCAACTCGTCAGGCAGATGTACTAGATCTTATTGCTCCTTTTCCCACTCTTGTGGGCTGTGCGGAGCAAAGCAAGCAGTCTCGGCCTGCCACAAATTGGGAGGCAACAAACCAGGGGCAGCGCAACAATGGTAGAAAGGGCAGAAGCCAGCAACATGGTGCTGCCCTTCAAACAGGGCCCAACACCGATTAAGCTCAATGAGCTTTTGGTGTTTTTGGAGCTACCCAAATAGGCAGGCAGCAGAGCTCCTGGCTGTGGGATTCGGGGAAGGATTTTGGATCCCCGCACCACCTCTTCTTGGCCCCTCCTTTGCTGAGAACCTCCGCTCAGTGAGGGGTTTAGAGGACGTGGTGTACAAAAAGATTGACAAGGAGGTCAAGGCAGGCTGAATGGTGGGGCCATTCCACACATTACCGATAGCTAATCTACAGGTATCCCCCTTGGGCGTAGTGCCCAAGAAAGTAAAGGGCCAATATCAGTTGATCCACCACCTGTCATATCCGGATGGTTCCTCGGTTAATTCACAGATTCCACAAGAGCTGTGTTCTGTCAAATACACATCACTGGACCAAGCAGTCACCATAGTGCGACAATGTGGCAGGGGTGGCTTCTAGGCTGTTGCCAATTCATCCTGAGGACTTCTGCCACCTTCGTTTCCAGTTTGAAGGGCCTTCTACTATGACAGGGCTTTAGCAATGGGATGTGCCATTTCCTGCAGCCATTTTGAGGCCTTTATCTCTTTCCTAGAGTGGGTTCTTCAGGCGCAAGTGGGCAGGGCATCTACCGTGCACTACCTCGATGATTTTCTATTTGTAGGCCCAGGGGGCAGCAGGGAGTGCAAACTTTGGTTGCAAGGCTTCATCATGTTATGCAATAGAATGGGAGTGCCCTTAGCACATGACAAAACGGAGAGGCCTGCCACTTGCCTGACTTTCCTGGGGATAGAGTTGGACTCACAATTACAGCAGAGTAGGTTGCCACTGGCCAAGTTAGAAAAAGCAGTTGCCCTGCTCAGGCACCCGGCAGGCACCAAGAAAATCACGCTGCATGAACTTCAGGTGGTTGTGGGCCACTTCAATTTTGTGTGCCGAGTCATGGCCCCGGGCAGAGCATTTTTGAGGCAGCTATGCGATGCAATGGCGGGTGCTAGGCAGGCAACCCACAGAGTTAGAATCATGGCTCAGATGAGGGAAAATCTTGACCTCTGGCTCAGCTTCCTGCAGGTCTTTAATGGTCTGTCCTTTTGGAGGGAAACCATGCTGGTCAAGGCAGAGTTGGAAGTCCACTCTGATGCTTCAGGAGGGTTCGGTTTCAGAATATACTTTAGGGGCTGCTGGTGTGCTGAGCCGTGGCCAGAGAGCTGGAAGGAGGCACGCATTACAGCCAACTTGACATTCTTGGAACTCTTCCCTATTGTGGTTGCAGTACACATTTGGGCTTCCAGGTTTGCCAACTCATCAGTGAGGTTTTGGTGTGACAACCTCGCAGTTCTGCACATCATTAATCAACAGACATCAAATTCCCCAAGAGTCAGGTGTCTAGTGTGCGCTTTTGTGAGGCAGTGTCTATTAATTAACACACAGTTTGTGGCCGGGCATGTCCCCGGGGTTCAAAACAGCATAGCTGACACTCTCTCTCGTTTCCAGGGGGAGCGTTTTCGGCTATTGGCTCCAGAAGCATGGTCGGGATCCAGAGCCCATGCCTCTGTGGCTGTGGAGCCTTGGATGGGCCAAGCACAGAGGGCTATGTGGGAGACACTAGTGCCAGCAACCAGGGCCAGCTACTCAAGTAAGATCCAGGAATTTCATAAATTCAGGCACTTTTTCCATCTCCCTGAGGTTTGGCCGACACCTGTAAATCATCTGGTGCATTTTGTGTTGGAATTGAATGACCAGGGTCTTTTGGTCACGACCCTGCCAGTCTTCCTAGCTGCCATCTCTTTTCAGTCAAAGGTTCTTGGTTTAGCCAATAATACAGGGGACTTTAGAGTTAGGTGTATTATAGAGGGATTAAGAAGATAGGCCTCACCTGTCAAGGACAGGAGAAGGCCAGTGCCAGTGCACATTCTGTGTGGGTTAAGGCAGGAATTTCAGTTACTGTGTTCATCCCCCTTTGAAGTTAATCCTTCTGACATGGCTTGTTTAGTGTTCTTTTTGGGGGCATTTCACCCTTCCAAGTTGTTGGCTTTATCCCGCACCCTGCATGACAGGGCTTTGCAATGGGATGATTGTCTCTTGTGAGCTGACTCTCTCTACGTACATTTGAGGAGGTCCAAGACAGATCAGAGGGGTAGAGGGCACTGGATCCACCTTAGACGGGCAACCAGGGAGGATGTCTGCCCAGTTAGGGCTATGGAGCGTTATCAGGGGCAGCCCTTGTTTTGGCACTCGGATGCCTCGCCCTTGATGTTACATCAGTTCACTTCAGTGTACAAATGGGTCCTCAGGGATATGGGTTTTCCTGTGAATGATTTTGGCCTTCACTCATTCAGAATTGTAGCAGCGTCGGCTGTGGCCCAGCTGGGTTGGCTGGCTGCAAGCATTAGAAGAATTGGTCGTTGGCGCTCCAAGGCCTTCCGGAGTTATGTACGTACAAGAAAGTGACAGTTGCAGAAGGACTGAGTCCTTGAGTGATGTGCCGGAAGGCATTATAGGGTCTGCCCTGTGAGTTGGCTCCCCAAGTCAGGTTTGCCTGAGGCAGTGGCCTTATCGGAGGGTCTGTGTGCCCTGGTTGGTTAAGGGCCTGTTTCCCCTGAGGGCCTGTGTGCCCTGGCACCATGGGGCACCCTGTGTTTGTCTGTTGAGTTATCTTTGTGCTCTGTTGCACTTTCTCATCAAATTCTCTTTCTTAACAGGTTCGCAGTGGTGCTATCCAGTTCGGATCCTGATCTGCGGGCATTCAATCATGTTTTGGGCCAAGAAGAGGGATTTGAACTCTAGTTTCGGCACCCAGTTGGGATTGGGCAACATTGCCCGGGTCACTTGGTCCACCCGCAGAGGAATGAGGTGGGGCCAGCTGCTCACTGCCATTCACAAGCATGCGGCTTGCCGCAACCCCCCCCCAGGTAATCATTATTCATTTAGGAGAGAATGACCTGGGCAGTGAACCACCATCTCGCTGCGTCTTCAGGCCTGTCAGGATTTTGCCACCATCAGGGAATGGTTGCCGGGCATGGTGATTGTCTGGTCCAGCCTTTTACCTAGACGGGTGTGGCGCTGGGCTAAGAGCATCTGCCAGATTGATGTAGCGCACAAGTGGGTTAGCGATCACCTGGGGAGGGTTGTCATGGCACAAGGAGGAAGGGTGATAGGACACCCTGGCATTGTGTTCAATCAGCCCTCCTTGTTTCACAATGATGGGGTCCACTTGTCACCGTCTGGAAACTACTTGTTTTTGAGGGACTTGCAACAGGGGATTAGGGCCCTCTTGGGTGTTGGGGCTCAAGAAGGATAAACGCCAGGTTGTCCTTCTTGGTGGCATGAAAAGTGCGGGGTAAGGGCAGGTAGGGAAGCTCTCGATGTGCATGCCGGGGCAGCAAGGTGGAGGAGAATGGCTTGGCAGTTCAGATGATGCTCACCCAGCTCAAAGAATTGCATGGCCAGACCTAGCCACTGGTTGGCAAGGCTGAGAGGTTTGCCTTCAGCTGCGCTGGCCAGCTGCCCAGGTCCCCCTAAGGGGGGGGCAATGAAGACAGACAGGCTCAGCCAGATGGATGCACCTCCTCGAGTTGTTTGGTATGCCCAATGAGAAGTAGGGAGGGGCAGACAGCCAGGACGTCTCCCTCCCAACGGTAGGTAATGCCCTGCACCTGGTAAGGAAAAGATCTAGCCTTGCCAATAGTATTTTCCCTGTTGCAAGTTATTTAACCTGTCATTTTAATAAATGGCCAGTTTACATCCAGCTCCAGTCTTCTGTCTTTATTGAGTGTGTGTGGGTAATTGAAATGATGTAGTGATTCTGCGGTTGTACTTAGTCCTGGAAGATCCAAATTCAAATTCCTGCCCAGCCATGAAGCTTCCTGGATGAGCTTGAGCTAGTCATTATCTTTTAGCCAACATGACACAATTATTGTGAGGAAAAAAGGAAGGGAAGAACGATGTACCTCACCCTGAGCTCCTTGGAAGAAGGGAGGCATAAAAACATGAAATAAATAATCCATAAATGAGGTTTTTAACCAAGCCCTGCTTTCCACCTAGTGGGGACTGAAAGGCAACTATCTGAACATGGGGCAGATGGGAAATTGGAAGGAAGGGTGAATGTTGTTTGCATATGGGGGACTGTTATTGTCATTGATGTTGTAATCCCTGAATTAAGGGCACAATCCAGCCCTTGCACTGATGCAACGTCATAGCATTGGCGCAACCTAACTACTGCAAACCGGCACCCCCATGACAGCACTAAAGCTCTTGGGCCAATGCTATCAGTAGTGTTGGTTTGAGAGCGCTGAGCCACCCTTGTACCAGCTGAGCCTGGCTGGTGCAAGGGTGAGTCTGGGAGGTGGGAGGGAGGGCTGGAAGGAGGGAGGGACTAGGCAGGAGTTGGGCGTGCCAACCTGGGGAGGGGGCAGGGCTGGAATGAGCATCCAACATGGCCCCGATTCAGGCCTCGCAGCTTCCTCGGTCTGCTCCTGCTATTTACGTAGCCATTCCAGCACAACTTAGGCTTGCGGTCTAAATGTCATAATTCGACATGACAAAAGAGTTGCTTTACCTGCCAAGCTTGTAGAGCTGAAGGATCCAGTCTCCCTCTGTCGACCATGGCACTGACCTTTAGCCTGAACATAAACATCTTCTGTAAAGCATGTGCTATAGCATGCACTGCATTGTAGATGCTGTAGCTTTGGCCAGTCATGTGCATTTCAAAAAGAGTGCCAGGAATGTTCTGCAGCTTCTCTTTGCCTGTGCAGGCATCACTGTTCTCGTTGCTGTCATCGGAATCAGAAAATAGGCAGTCAAATGCCTGTTCCCAGAAAAACCTAAGAAAACCATCCCCTTCTGGTGAGTTAGGTTGAACGATCCGAAGGAAGTTTGGAAACTCCCGCACTTCATTCAAGTGAATTGCCATGGATAAGGCACCATGGAAGACACGCATGTCAAGATCCCTCTGCACTGTCTGTGATGAGAAATCCCAGTGGGCTGTCATAATCCACACCTTGCCTATCGGTGTTCCTGCAACCCCATTCAGTGTTGCATAATAGATCAACCATTTCAAACATGCCATTGTCTCTGGGTCTGCATTCACAACATACACATTGACATTGGAATTTGCTAGTGCAGTGGCCTTCACCAGGATGGCTTCCAGTGGTTGTGAGAGCTCAAAAATGTGTGACAGGAATGGCGTTCTTTCAATGAACGCCGTACAGATGCTATGTTGGGAAAGCATTGGTAAGAATGTCAATAGAAAATGTTCTCCTTTGTCATCATCTGCTGTAATGACCCCAGCCCAGATCCACTGGAAATGAACAAGTAAATGGACAATCCCTTTGTACTGATTCACTTCACTGGGGATAATCCGGTAAAAGGAAGGAAGCTGAGCGTTCACTTTCTTCACTGGTGCTGAAACACAATAGGCAATCTAAGCAAAAAGAAATTCGTTAACTTTATTGCTGTTGCTGTCGCTGTCGCTGTCGCTGTCGTTGTTGTTGTTGTTGTTGTTGTTGTTGTTCACATATACACAGTCAAAATGATAAAAAGATCACAAATATCACAGACTGGTCTTTTTATTGGCAATTCAAGCTCTAACCAAGAGCCTAAGAATTGTTCAAATATCTGTGTAAGATGTGTGATGTTCCCAACAGCATAGATTTTTGTAGGTCAGACGTTCTTATATCATTGATCTTCAAAGTTTCTAGACATTTTTGTAAATTTTTAAAAATAGATCCAAGTGCCCCAATGACAATTGGCACTACTTTGGATCGTTTTTGCCATAACCTTCCAATTTCAATTGTCAAGTCCCTATATTTTATAATTTTTTTCAAGTTCTTTGTCTTCAATTCTGCTATCACCCGGTATGGCGATGTCTATAAGCCATACTTTTTTTCTTTTCAACCACCATTATTTCTGGTGTGTTGTGTTCTAAATGCTGATCGTTTGAATTCTAAAATCCCATAAAATTTTTACATCCGCATTTTCACCAAGTTTTTCTACTTGATGGTCGTAGTAGTTTTTTGATACTTCTAAATTATATTTTCTACATAAGTTCCAATGAATCAAACTGGCCACTCAGTCATGCCTTTTTCAAATATTATTGTTATTGTTATTGTTATTGTTATTATTCAATTAAGACCAGAGATGATGCTAATTTGTGATTATATATCCCAACTATCTGATGAGATGGAACTCAACTCAGCTCACTGCAAATAAAATACAGGTAGATTATCCCTTATCCAGGTATCTGAAATCCAGATAAATATGAAATCCAGACACCCTTTGTTCTAAGGAGTCTGGATAAGGGATACTCCACCTATACTTTATAGGTAAGGAATTTGAGCTGATGGTATTTCTTGAGAATGGTTCCTGTGTTGGGGACTCCAGCTCCCACCACATAAATTTGCTATCCTTTTCCAAGCTCATTATTGGTTTTGTGGCAACAGTGCTACTTTTAGGCAACAATTCTGTACTCATGTTTGGGGGAGAAAGCCCTACTGATTTCAGTAAAATATTTCCAAGTAGATAGCCAGAGGATTTTACTGCACATGCATTTGTGTTTGAGGCCAATGACAGGTTTGAGGGGCTGTCATGGAGATGCTCTCTGGGACCCCTCCTCCTTCTTGGGTGGGACCCAGGAGTTTGAGGAACAGCTCATTAGAGCAGCACCTGCAGGCCATTTTTATGCAGTGGCTTATCTAAGGTCTGGCTAGTGGGGACATCTGCCCAGGTGCTAGTTTACAGGTGTGTTGGTACAGATTTACAGACAGTGGCAGAGAAACTTTGTACACCACCTTGAGCTCCATGGAGGAAGGTGGTGTATAAAGGTGGAAAAAATAGAAAATATAAATATTTCCCGCAAGCCAATTTTCTACCTGCCATAGGGCTATAGAACCAGACTGCTAAGTTGAAAGTACAGGTGTGCCCCAGTATCCACTGATTCTGTATCTATGGTTTCAGTAATACACTGATAGCAAG
Organism: Lerista edwardsae; assembly: GCA_029204185.1. Classification (NCBI taxonomy): domain Eukaryota; kingdom Metazoa; phylum Chordata; class Lepidosauria; order Squamata; family Scincidae; genus Lerista; species Lerista edwardsae. The sequence goes on along the minus strand of JAJKFI010011943.1, from coordinate 153,117 downwards.
GATACTGGGACACCTATTAAAAAATAGGTAAAAGTAAAGGTTTTTCCACAACCGAATGTCATGACCGACTGTAGGGGGTGGTGCTCATCTCCGTTTCTAAGCCTGTATAGCCAGCGTTTGTCCAAAGACAAGCCTCCGTGGTCATGTAATCGGCATGACTATATGCTGAGGTGTACAGAACGCCATTACCTTCCCACCAAAGTGGTACCTATTTGACTCGCATTGTTACTTGTGTTTTTGAACTGCTAGGTTGGCAGGAGCTGGCAGGAGCTCACTCTGTTGCGTGGTCTCTGGTTGGAAATTAAAAAATAGGGGAACTTTAAACAAATCTCTCTCTTTTTACCTTGTTGCCACAAAACCATGGATATTCCCCTATCTTTAAAAAGACACCCCCATGATCCACAATTTCAAGTATCCACAGTGGGGAATGGAACGGAACCCCAGCAGATACCAGGGCATGCTTGTATAAGAGAAATTTCCTAACAGTTAATTTCTCCAACTTCACAATCCCTTCTGTGTCCCCTGCCCCAACTTCTTATTTGTAGCTAGCAAAGCTTCACAGCCCTCACACACATGGCGTACCTGTGGGATCTTGTAGATGCCTAAGAGAGTAGCCATTTGGTGGGAAATTTCAGAGTCAAGACTTCCAATGATGGCCAGCAGTTTCCTTCGCTTGTCACAATTGAAATTAGGGACCATGCTTTCCTGGTTGAAAATAAGTTTCAGGGTATTCTGGTGAGTCATCCTTGCATTTGTGTAGCTGTCAAAAATGTCGAAACCCAGGCTGGTATTTTGTAACACTTTGGGGTTATCATTGATCTCTTTCACAGCAAACACCAATGACAGGACATGTTGGTAGTTTTTCGGGGTTGCTCTAAAATAAGCATTATGTTGAATTTAAGACAGTTGTTTTGCTTCTGATGGACTCCAGGATGTAAAACATTATGCTGAAATGAACGCTTTAGTCTAAGATTATATAAGATTGTTATTTTTGTTAACAATAGATAAATATAAGCGGCGACAATTTTGTAATATTAGTTTTAAATTGTATAGTCTTCTCTTGTTTCAAATGACAGGAGCAAGTCACATGCATTAGTTGTGTCCCTTCCGCCCCTAGCTCTGTTCAGTAGGCATATGAAATGTACAGTGTGGGTCGATTAGAGCAGTGTTATTCAAACTGTGGGTTGGAACCCCTTTGGTGGGTCACGACCTGATATCAGGTGGGTCGCGGAAAGCTAGGAGCAGGCATCTTAGAAACTGTAGACCTTACTCTTGCTATATTCCTTTTGTTCAGTGCTTTTACATACTATTTTGTCGTAATCTTGCTTTCTGTCAGGGATATTTCATGGTTATGCAATTGCTGCTGTCCAAGAATGCCAATTTGCATTTCAGGAGTGTCATTTTATTCTGTCACAGTGACAGCACTTCCTGCTTGATGATGTCACTTCCTGCCACAGCATCACTTCCAGGTTAATGACATCACTTCTGGTGGGTCCCGACATGAGTGCCATTCTCAAAAGTGGGTTCCAGCCTAAAACGTTTGAATGCCACTGTTCTGCATGATACCAATGTTTCTATACACCTGGCATCAGTTTGTGACCCACCCCACAGTTTGAATAACACTGATGTAGAATGAAAAAGAGGAGGGAAAAAAGCAAAATGAGGGAACATAGCAAGGTCATCGTTTATAAAGAAGTGCATCTATAACTGTATTAAGGTCACTAGTAAGCCAAAGTATGATTTGCAGACATAAATTCCCATCCTGTTTTCCTGCTGCTTCTTGGGGTGAGCAAATGGCTGAGGAGCAGAAAGCCTCTGCCATCTTTGGCATTTAGTTTTTTTTAAAGAAAAATTATTATTATTATTATTATTATTATTATTATTATTATTATTATTATTTAATTTTTATCCCGCCTTTCTGCCCATGGGCACCCAAGGCAGCTTAAAAACCAACACTTTAAAAATCACAAATATAACAATAAAACAATGTTAAGAACAATATTTAAAAAAAAGTTAAAAATTTAAACCAAGCAAGCCCGTGGATCCTTTAAAATATAGGATAAAAAATGTAAAATGCCAGCCAGCCTGTCAACAATTGAAGGCTTGTTTAAATAAAAAAGTCTTCAACCCCTGCCGGAATATTGCCAAAGAGGGAGCAGTTCTTAATTCTAAGGGGAGGGTATTCCATGATCTCAGGTAACAGTGCTGGGAACGATGGAGAGCCACTGGCATTTTCTATTGCACAGTGCTGGATTAGATGACCACCAGCATTTACTCCTAGGATCTCTTTGTCGTGGTTATGACTTGGCCAACTGCACATTACTAGTCAGGGAAAGCATATCAAATCCTTACATAAGTTCATCCACAAACTTGGTTTTGGGGTGTTCACTGAACGATATTTTATCAAATAGGCAGTCAAACTGAGTGGCAATGGCTCCGATGGTTATGCTGCCTGTCTGGTGATACTTGTATGGAATCTGGAAGGGATCCGACATGATGCACATCTCAGAGCATGCCTTGCCCGCCTTTGCCAGCAACAGCAGCAGCCCCAGAAATGTCCCTTCCATTTCAAGCTCCAGTCTCAACACAAAGCGTGCCACTTCTATCTAACTTCACCAAGAGTTTGACTCCCAGCCTTTCATAGGAAGCCTCCAGATTCCTATGATACAATGAACACATAACCTCTTCCTGTTTAAAGCCCATTATTTCAGCTTGAAATGGCACACAGAATCTTTTGTGTACCTTTTCAGATTTCATTCTTTGATTGTGTTGGTGGTCTCAGAAAATCCATATGAAGTTGGCAAGTCTGAGAATCAATCCTACTAATTTGAGATAATTATATGGTCCAGAGTCATCTCCCCAGAGGGTGATGTCAACAGAATGTTCAGCAGGAGAGAGAGAAAAAAACATGTTTGGTAGATTTCATCACAACTATTTTTTCTTTCTGCATGGGAGTGGGGAGGCTCATGGAATCAGTGTGAACTGAGCGGCAGGATAGCAGAACATTTGAAGATAGATAGTGAAAGTTAACTGATAATATTATTACCCCTATCTATATCAGGGGCATAGTGTATCCCAGTGCAGGGGGCAAAATGTTGTCCCGGAAATGAAGTCACAATAAGAATTGACATTTTTTTTTTGTTTTCTTTGGGTCTTTGGCCATAACCTTTGATCAAATGAAGATATACACTCTGGCTTGTTTCATTACATTCTGCAAGAAATTCCACATTAAATGATACATGACAGTATTATTCCTAATAACCATCTTTTTAATAAATTATAATATCATATGCATAGCCTGAACATAGTGCATGACTAGGGCTGTGTAGCCCTCCATTAACTTAATTTATTTTAATATATAACAGTACAGGTTGCCCAGCAAATCAGGAGTCAACAAAAAACCAGTGGCCAAATGGATGATACATGCAGCTAAAAATCAGCCCAATCCTGAGCTGCCTGGGCGCCATGGCAAATGGCTGTCATTGTATTCAGTGGAAGCCGGGTAGACAGGCAGCCGCCGGAGGCACCTTGGGAGAAGGGGACATTCATCCCCTTCCCCTGGGTAAGCCTGGAGACCTGCCAATGGGACTCTTCACTTCTGTGCTGGCCATTTTGTAGAGTAGGCGTGAGGGCTGCCAAGTTGGGCTGTGCAGCCTGACACAGAGAATGAGATCTGATGGCAGAGGTCTCTGAAAACCACTGGGGCCACCCCAGCCCCACTCCTCCCAGTTCAGTTCTCCCTCCCAACTGCCCAGACAGCGTGGAATGCCAGCAAATTCACTGCCCGCTGGCCCGGCATTGCCACCTCCAGGCACAGGGCTCAGACACTGGGGCAGTGTTGGTGATAAGCCCTTACTGCCCATACTGGGTATGCCTTACTTGCAACACCAGCACCCAGGGTATGAGGGCCAGAGACGAACGGAGCCCCGAGTGCGCCCATGGCAGGGTGACGAAACTGCGCCCCCTGCATGCCACCCCGCCCCCGTGTGTCACCCTGCCATGCCTCCCTGCGCCCGGAATAGCTCCATAACGGAGCGATACAGTTGCAAGGGAGGGGAGGGTGGGAGGGCCAAAAGCTGCGGGGGTTCTTCCGCGCAATGGCGCCTCGCTGCTGCTGGCACAGCGGTGTCCATGGCTCCTGCCACCCCTGGCTACACCCTTCCTCTGCCCCTGACGAGGGCTCAGGGATCACTGGAGCAGCTCAGAGACTGCTGCAGGACTCAGGATTGGGTCCTTAGTGTTCTAGTATTGGCTCTGATACATGGACATGAGAGCTGACTCATACTAACACCTTATCGGCTCTCTGCTGGCTCATAACAAAGATCAATCAGTCTCATTGATCAGTTTTGATTTAAAATATCCACTTTCTATTACATGTGGCAGCTGCAATTTCCTTTTTCTGGTTATTTGGCTACAACCTTTAATAGAATACAGATGTTCCTGTGCAGTTTCATTCATTACATTCTGCATGAAATTACCCATTTAACAAGATATGACATGACAGTATGATTCCAAAATACAAGATTTTCCAAATCTTTTAGCCAGTAGTGGTGTCATCCTCCTGAAAGCCCAATCTTATGCCTGTCTACACAGAAGTAAGGCCCATTTTAGTCAATGGGTCTTACTTCCACGTAAGTGTGGATAGGATTGCAGCCTGAGTGTGTTACTTAGAGTATAATCCTATGCATGTCTACTCAGAAGGAAATGCCATTGAATTCAGTGGGGGCATACTCCCAGGTAAGTATGCACAGGATTGCACCCCAGTGTGGTATGCACCTCCCACACTATCAACACCACTCTCTGCTTTTTTCCCCCTAAGAAGCTAAGCATTCTTCCCCTGTACACATTTCCTCTTCCTGTCTCTCTTCTCCTTCCAGGCCAGGGGCAGGAAGGAAGAGGAGGAGCTATGGAGGTAAGAAGGCAGATGATGATGGGCTGCTCCACTAATCTGCTGCCTGAGGCAACCATTTCAGTTGGTTCCATGAATGGACCAGCCCTGCTGTGTTGTGAGGAGGAGGAGGAGGGGGGGTGCAGTTCCAAGCTTGCTCCTGGACTCAGAATCTGGGCTGCTTCTCCAAAAATGGCCATTATTTTCGCACAACTAATTGTGCTGCATTTAACTTATTCTGTATCACCTCTCAAATCTGAGTTGGGTTGAAATTGTGCTGTTTGGTCAAGGGACACAAATGCTCATGTACATGGACAAAGCATTGCTGGGGTGGGGAAATCGCACATAGGATCAGATTGAGGGCGCAATCCGAAACTGGAGTTAGGCTGGCCCAGTTAGGCCAGCAAACCTTGACTGGCACAAGGGAAACCATAAAGTACAATATGTTTGGACCACTCCTGGAGACAGAGGCCAGCTCACAGACATGTGCTATCCCTCCTGACTCTGAGGGCACAATCCTAAACTGGATTAAACTGGATAGGCTGGCATAAACTAAGACAGGAAAGTTTGGCCAGCACAAGGTGTTGCAGTTTCACATCTCACAGTCTGGAAACTGGCATTCCGTCTCTCCGTCTGAGGATCAGATAGAGCACCTGTGAGTCCTTGAACAGGTCAGCTTCCCAGCTTGTTAGGGACAGTAGTTGTACTCCCTTTTAAGATAGTGTAGAATAAGCAGGCAGTTTCACACGGGAAGCCCTGGCTGGAAACACTGCACATTCCCATGAGCTCATAGTGTTCTAAGAGTCACCCCATTGGGCAAAATGGGGCACAAGGGGTCTTCAGGTATCCAACTACCAGATACACTCTGGCTGCATCCCTTTGTTCTGTTCTTAGAAGGAGTTTTTCACTGTGTGTGCTTAAGATGTAAAGCTGCACTGAAAACGGCCGCCTGCGAGCGGACCAAACCTCACCGGCTTCCCAGCCGGCAGATTGAACCTTTGTACCTTTCTTACTTTCGCTACAATAAAGAGACTTTGTTATGGAAATGTGCCGATTGCTTCAGTCCTTCGCATCGGAGCGCTAAGGCAAGCGCTAGAATGGGTCTCCAAGCCCCCAACTCTGCTACTATTTACACAAATACACAACAGGTTATGGTTTCAGGCGCACGCCGCGCTGCGGAAGAGTCAGCCGTAATCCTGCAGGGGCTCGCCGAGGACCCGATCCGCGGAGCAGAGCGGAGCGAAGACTGAACTGTGAATGCGGCTGCATCCTCCAACTCGCCGACACCCTGACAGATGTCGGATGAGGAGGGAGCGACCGGTGGAGTGAAGGAGGAGGAAGACCTCGAGAACGGATCCGAGGGAGAGGACGTTGGCGTCCCAGGGGAACCCGAGCAAAGCGAGGAGAGCGGAGAGGGCGAGTCGGAAGACGACGATCTCGGGCCTCTCCTTCCCCCAGCGGGGCCTCCCGACGGCCAAGCGCCCGCCCCGCCGCCGCCGCTCGTTCCCGGGCAGGGCGCTTTCCATCCTCTGCCACCGCCTCAAATTCCACCGTTGCAGCCCGCTGCGCCCGGGATTGTGATGGCGCAGCAACCCCCCGCCGCCACGACGGCGCCCTTTGGCGTTCAAGTTCCACTCCTCAACGACGGCAATTATGTGCAGTGGGCTCATAAAATGCAATTGCTGTTGGAACGCGAGGACTTGTGGCAACGCACGCAAGCGCTTCCTGCAGCCGGAGATGCCGCAGAGGCGGCCGCCGACAGGAAGGCGAAAGCCACTATTGGGCTTGCGATCTCTGAAGATCTTTTGGTTTACGTGAGGGGTCTTCAGCACGCCAAGCACTATTGGGACACTTTGAAGGAGCTGTTTGCCAGGGCAACTCTCACCTCCAGCATGGTTCTGACACGCAAGTTGTGGAGGGCGCGTCTAGAACCGGGAGGCGACTTGCGAGTCCACCTCAGGGCGATGCAGCAGAACCTCAAAGACCTAGAAGCTGTCGGGGAACACGTGGAGGAGCGCCTCAAAGTGTTTGCGATACTAAATTCCCTGGATGAAACGTGGGACGTGTTTACACTAACTTTGGAAAGCATCCCAGCAGGGCAATTGACTGTCACCTTTGTAGTCGCACGGCTTCTCGAGGAAGCAGACAAAAGGAAAGACAATCAGAGAGAACGTGAGTTCAGAAAAGGGAAAAACAACAATTCTGGGGAAAAGCAGCAGCAGCAGCAACCCAGAAATGAGTCCCAGGCACAGGTATGCTCCAGTGTGCGCCAGTGCTACGTGTGTGGTTCCATCCATCATCTTGCCCTTCAATGTCCCAAGAAGAAAGGAGGAGGAACCAAAAAGAAGAAAAAGCCCCATGATGAGCAGAGCACAGGGCAAGGAAAGCCTCATGCACAGCAACCCAAAGCGAGCATCGCGTTTGTGAGTTCAGCGGAAGGGGTGCGCACGCGAGAATCCTGGCTGCTCGACTCGGGAGCAAGTCATCACATTGTGACTTCTGCAGACTTACTCACGAGTAGGCGCGCGACAGACCGTGAAACTGTTGCTCTCGCAAATGGGAAAGCAGCTCCTGTGAGCTGCGCTGGAGACGTGTTTCTGCCTCAACTGCAGACCACCTTGAAAAATGTGCTGTGCGTGCCAACGATGTCCAGGAATCTGCTCAGCCTTGGAACTCTCCAGGAAGAAGGATTTACAATTACTTTCCAAGACAACACCTGCACTCTGAAAAGGGGGAGTCTCTGCGTGACCGTACCCAGAGTGTACCGGCTGTTTGTGCTTGGAGCGCAGGCGAAGGAGCAGCAGCAGGCAAGTGCGTTCTTCAATCAACCGAAGCACGGACTCTGCCCCCATCTGTGGCATTTGCGATTAGCACATCTGAACCATGAATACGTGAAGAAGACAGCTGAACTTGTGCGCGGAATGGACTTGAAAGAATGCGACGCCTTTGTAGACTGTGAGGTGTGCAAAATCACTAAATCACATCGCGCAAGCATCCCGAAGTTCAGCACACGCCAGACTCAGACCCCCTTCCAGTTGGTGCATATGGACTTGATTGGTCCAATGAAGAAGACAGTGGGGGGGGGCGCAATATGTTCTTACAGTTGTGGACGACGCAACCAGGTACAGCTTTGCATATTTGATGCGTCAAAAGTCTGAGGCGTTTAATAAAATTCGCAATTGGGTCAGGTGGGTGGAGAGACGGTTTGAACATCCCGTAGTGGCAATTCAAACCGACCGGGGAGGTGAATTTCTCAGTGGGGAAATGTCTCAATGGTTGGAAAGGCAGGGCATCACTCACAGACTCACTGCACCTCGCACCCCAGAACACAATGGGGTGGCGGAGAGAAAAAATGGGGAGCTCCAGAGCATGGTTAGAGCGCTGATGGAGCAATCAAAACTGCCCAAAGGGTTGTGGGGAGAAGCGATGAGATATGCTGTGTTCATTTCTAATCGTGTGTATCACCGTTCAATTGAAGGGATCCCCTACACCAAGCTATACGGTAAACCACCCGATCTCGCATTCCTAAAGACGTTTGGGTCACATGCTTTCGTCCATGCAGATCGGGAGACACGCAGGAAAAGCGAGCCGCGAGCCAAGAAGCTGCAATTCATTGGAGTAGAACCAAATTGCAAAGCGCTCAAATTTCTCAATCCTGACCACAGAACGGTCACCATTTCCAACTCTTATGATTTCTCTGAGCAAAGTATGCTGCCAGATCATGCTGAGCAAACAATCAGCATCCCCAGTGAGGCTGGAGAGAATGGGGGGGAGGCAAGATTAGAAAGCATCCCTGATCAGCCGGCAGCATCACCTCAGAGAACTCTAGAGAGTCCTGCCACACCAGCAAGCTCTAACAGGCTGCTGGAAGGGGGGGGAGCGGGGGAAGCCAGTCCAGGCTTGGACACAAGCACTTCCTCAGAGGAAACCACTCCAGCACCGGCTGTTCCGCCCAGACGCATCCTTCCTCCTAGGGCTTTGCGTGGAGTGCCACCTCAGAGATTAACCTATCAGGTGGAGGTGGGAAGGGTACCCCAGACATACCAAGATGTCTTGGAATTACCGCCACCCGAGAAGGAAGGATGGCTCCAGGCTATTCAAACTGAATTGAGGGCAATGCACAACCTGGAGGTTTTTGAACCAGCAAAATTACCAGCTGGAAAGCATGCAATTGATTCCAGATGGGTGTTTGTGCTAAAGGATCAGGAAGGTGCTGAGCCCTTAAAGATACACAACACAAGGGACACCGTAAAGTATGTTTGGACCACTACCAGAGTCAGAGAGGCCAGCACACAGATGTGAGCCATCCTCGCTGACTCCGAGAGTAGTCCAAAAATGCTTTGCAGTGGCCCTTGTGCTGGCCAAACTTTGCTTGCTTAGTTTATGCCGGCCTAACGCCAGTTTAGGATTGCGCTCTGAGCATGGTCCAAACACGCTTTACAGTGGCCCTTGTGCCAGTCAAACTTTGCTGACCTAACTGTGCTGACCTAACTCCAGGTTAGGATTGTACCCTCAGATAGCTCTTTTGCTGTAATTTGTAAATGCACAATTGTAGCATTGAGAAAAGATTTGGAAAAAGCACAAATTAAGTTAATGAAGTGAGGCCAACCTTGAAAGCAGAGCACTCTGTAACAATTGAAGGTTATCATTGGATCAGGGACTTTCTAACAATAAAACAGCGGTTTCCAAACTATGGCCCGAGGGCCAAATCTAGCATGCCACATGATTATTTCCTGCATGTAGCACCTTAAAATATTTGACATTTTTACTCATTATATATCACTAGCTTGTCCTTACCCGATGTTGCCCAAGTATTTATTTATCCCAAGCTTCTATTAGACAGGAAAAGGAATGAATTCTATCTATAGTGTAACGTTGAAGTAATTTTACCTACAGGAAATTATACTTTTAATTAAGTACAGTATAAAAATTATAAAAGGAATTAAGTACAGTATAAAAATTAGAAAGTAAAATCTTTTACAAATTTCTATAATATTAATTTAACTCAGAACTTGATTATAAACAACATTTGTAGTTTCACCTTCAGGAGCAAGAATACATAAATTCTTGGGTGAATCCACCCTTGAGCAAGCAACATAAAGTCATCCGTATGAGAAACATGGCAATCTCAAATCCACTCCACAGTACTTAATAGACTGCCCCTGGGACTTGTTGATCGTGATCGAGAATGCAAGTCTCACTGGAAATTGCAATCTCTTAAAATTAAAAGGGAGATCTGTTGGAACAAGTGTTATCCATGGGAAAAAACTGTTTCACCCTCTCCCTTTCTTGTTAAGATAGTCGCTTCAATTACAGTACCCAGCATCTTCTTGATACACAGCCTTGTGCCATTGCAAAGTTTGGCAGGTTGAGGTTCCATAGTAAAATAATTGGAGATCCCACTGTAAGTAAAAGACGATGTGGTGGCTATGCAGCCGGATCAAGTGAGTTTAGGAAGTCTGATGGGAAATTGACAACCTCAAAGGCATCTACTACAGTATTGATAGCCTTGTATTCAGTGACTATGCCTGGTAACACAGCAAGTATTTGATTGGAGTCTAAGACCGGAGCATAATCATTTCTAAAAATTTCCAGAAGGTTCTACAGAGTTCTATTCATTCTATTCAACTTCAGTTGAGCTTCAATGTCATTGGGACTGTCACCCATCAGCTTAGTGACCCCAAAAACTATGGATTTGACACTAATGTTGGTCATTTTGGACATTTTATTTTTCACCCCTTCTCACCCCCCATGCTGATGGGGGCTGAACGTGGACTTAAACGGCATTGGGAGTGTTACTATTCATTTCAGTGACCCCGAAGACTATGGATTTGACACTAATATCGGTCGTTTTTGACTATTTTTACATGTCACCCCCTTCCCACCCCCACCCCTAGAAATGCTAGGGGTGTCTCACC
>JAJKFI010011943.1:123600-137966 GCA_029204185.1 Lerista edwardsae | reverse complement strand
CATGGTCAGCTTTGCTGTGGCTTTCCTGGCCAGGAAGCTCCCTGACACCTTCAATGAAGCCAAGTTCATCACTTTCAGCATGTTGGTCTTTTGCAGCGTTTGGTTACTGTTCATTCCCACCTACCTGAGCTCTCGGGGAAAATCCATGGTGGCTGTAGAGATTTTCTCTATCCTAGCATCCAGTGCTGGATTGCTGGGTTGTATCTTTTTCCCCAAGTGTTGTATTATTTTATTGAGGCCAGAGTTGAATGTCAGAGAGCAACTTAGAAAAGGGAAGCACTGAAAGGGTTAAAATGATTCACTCCCTTAAGGGGAGTGGCCCAGTTATGGGCGTCCTGACGGCGTCACTATGATTGTGACATCATGGGACACCCAGGGGCTGTAGCACTTACCTGGGGGTCTCACTGATGTCTGAGGGGGTCTTGGAGGCCCCCAGCCTCCTCTGTGGATATGCATGATGCAGAGGAATGCGGGTCTCCCAGACCCCCTCAAACATCAGTGTGACCCCAGGTAAGCACTATAGCCCATAGATGTCCCGTGGCACTGCAATAGGAGCAGCACTGTCGGGATACCCCTGCAGCCTTAGGCCTCCCCCCACAAGCACTCACCACTGTTCTGTAGTATATCTGAATGGTCAGTACCTGGTGGCTAAGAGCATTCATGCACTGGCTGAGAAGCCAAAGGGTACCAGGCTGATTCAGCTGAACACATAGTACAAAGAATAAGCAATGGGTTGTGCTTACTCCCTCCAAACATGTTTATTTTAACAAGCCCAGAAAGAAATCCCAATTCAGAGAGGCGGATTTCCTCCCAACCCCATAATTTTTTCTTTAAATAACTGTAATTCTGCTCTCATTAGAGTCTGTGAAGGTCCAGTTATACCAGGAAAACTGAGTTTAACAAAGAGGTGATTGGGTGTGTACACATCTCCTGTACAATTCAAATTTTGATGTTGAGGACCTTGGAGCTAGCATTGCTTTGCTATTGGTTTGATCTCTGCTGAAAATGGTAATGTTCTTTCTTCAGGCTCTACTCTTGGATACTCAAAAAATGGCCTGGAAGCAAAGACCTTTGGGTCTCATGTGCTTCCTATGCAGATTTGGAGTGATTGTACTACTGCTCCCTTTGCTATGGAGGACCCATACAGCATACAAGACCCACAAACCCAAATGCAGCATTGGCAAGCCCCTCCCTATCCTTCACAGGTATTTTCAAGCAGGGGATCTCTACATTGGTGGAATCACTTCACAGATCACGGTGCTTGGTGATTTGATGAACTTCGATGAACACCCCCATCAGTCATGGACGGGAGATCTTCTGTAAGAAGCTTTTTTTGTTTGTTTTGTTTTGTTTTCCATTCCCCTTGCTTCAGAGTACAGTACCCAAGATCATATTGGCAAATAGGGGTATTCTGGAGAATTGTAATCATGGACTATTCCCCCCCCCCCGGCTAGACTGCAAATTAAATTTTAACACACCCTACTTGATCCCCTTTCCTTGTTGTGCTATTGAAGGGGGCTAGAGAGAGCTGTTGCAAATTGATATACTTGTGGTGAAGGAAAAAATGTAACCAATAGTACATTGGTGTAAGTTTACAGTAGAAGTGAGGGTGAGTACTAGCAAAGAGACTGCGAGTGCAATCCTAACCTGGAGTTAGGCTGGCACAGTTCGGCCAGCAAAGTTTTGCAGGCACAAAGGACACTGTCAAGTGTGTCTGGACCATTCTCAGAGTCAGAGAGGCCAACACACAGTTATGCGCCATCCTCCCTGACTCTGAGAGTGGTTCAAATGCATTTTATGGTGGCCCTTGTGCTGGCCAAACATTGCTGGCTTAGCTTTTGCCAGTCTAATTCTAGTTTAGGATTGCAGTCCCAAAAGTTTGGTATGGATTAAAAAACTATGGTAAAGGCATGCCCTGGTATCCACTGATCTGGTATCCACAGTTTCAGTTATCCACGGATACCGGGATACCTATTACAAAGTTAGGGGAACATTAAACAAATCTCTTGTTTTTTACCTTGTTGCAGCAAAACCACTGATGATCCCCTATCTTTAGAAAGGCGTCCCCAGCATCCAGTTTTCGGTATCCACAGTGGGGTCTGGAATGGGGCATGCCTGTATGAGTATAAATGGTACATATAAGTGAAAATTCATATTGATAGCGTGGGGATTTTCCCCTGACCTGTTCTGTCCTCAGCAAACATCCCAGCCAAGGCACAAACATATGTTAAGAGGCTGAGGGCCCAATCCTATCCAACTTTCCAATCCTATCCCTCGCCATTGTACATCATGCAACCTTCCTGCTGGAGTGTGCAATGCATCCAATGGTGAGGGGAATTTTGTCCACTTGTCTGTGGGTCTCCTTGAGCCCATGTCAGATATTTTGCTTGTGTAAGCCCAAGGAAAGGAAGTGGGCGAGGAAGGCAGGGAAATCAGGGATAAGATTGGCAGTGACGTTCCTACAGAACACTAAGAGTTGCAGGAGCCTGAGCTCCTGTCTAATGTGGTCTCTCCCTCTCGACCCTGAGCCCTTCACAGTGCAGAGAAGCAGCTTGGAGGCTTTGCTCTTTGAGTCGCAGATGGTTCTGGAGGAAAGGGGAAGGGCCAGTGTTACACAGGAACTCAAGCTCCTGCAACACTTAGCATTCCCACCCCGCAGGAATGCCACTGACAATCTACCACTGAGATCCACCCTCCCTCTTCAGCCTGCTCACAGTCCCCCTCCCCACCCTGAAAATCTGCTGACCCACCCATGTCTCATCCCTTGCCAGCCATGGCCATTGACTGACTTTGGTTGGCATCTGCTTGGCTCCATGGCAGTGGGCACACAGAGCCGACTGGTGGCTCCAAAATTCCCAACTACAGCACATCCACTGCATTTACACCAGGAGAAGGCAACGTACACGGTCCTACTCAATGGATAGGCTTCTATCTACTGTGTCTGCTTTTTCGCTAAGTCTGCTAACTTAGTCGCTAAGTCTGCTAACTTGTTCAGTTGCTAAGTCTGCTAACCCCTGCTAACTGAGCAAGAGGCACTTTTTCAAGTGGTGTCCTCTTATACTTAGCAGGGGGAGAGCAATTGTCCCTCTTCACCCCAGTGCAGTGTCTTTCTCATGGCTGTTGCTGGAGGTGTTCTCCATTCTTTTAGATTGTGAGCCCTTTTGGGACAGGGAGCCAGTTAACTTTAATATTATTCGCCTGTAAATCGCTTTGTGAACTTTGTGTTGAAAAGCGGTATATAAATACTAGTGATTGATTGATTGAAGTCATGTCCAACTCTTTGCAACCCCATGGACCACAGCACGCCAGGCCTCCCTATCTTCCACTAGCTTCCAGAGTTCCAGGTTCCTATGCAGTATTGTTCTTTGCAGCATCGTACTTTCCTTTCACTTCCAGACACATCCGCAGCTGAGCTTCCTTTTGGTTTTGGCCCAGCTACTTCACTCTTTCTGGAGCTACTAGTACTCGTGTTCTGCTCTTCCCCAGTAGCATAATGGACACCTTCCGACCTGAGGGGCTCATCTTCCAGTGTCATATTGTTTAGCCTTTTAGTTTTGTAATCCATGGGGTTTTCTTGGCAAGAGTACTGGAGTGGGTTGCCATTTCCTTCTCCAGCGGATCACATTTAGTCAGAACTCTCTACTGTGACCTGTCCATCTTGAGTAAACCTACATGGCATAGCTCACAGCTTCATTGAGCTACTCAAGCCCCTTCGCCACAACAAGGCAGTGATCCATGAAAGGGTTCTCAGAAATACGGACAGTCAAAAAGAAGACATAGGATACATGGCACAACCTATCTATTCTAAATATGTCCAATTGAGATGACAGTGAGCATCAAAATTTGGAGCTGATGCTCTTGTTTGAGCAGAAATGACCGGTCACAATTTTATGATGTGAACAATTTCCCTGTAATGCAACTCTCTTTGCAGTGCAGTCACGAAGAATTACCAGCATACTCTGGCCATGGTATTTGCTATTAAGGAGATCAATGAAGACCAGAGGATCTTAGCCAACATCACCTTGGGCTCCCACATCTATGAAAGCTATTTCAGTCCAAAGCGCACCTACCAGGCCACAATGGAACTTCTCTCAACGCAAAACAAATTTATCCCCAATTACAGGTGTGGCACCCAGAACAAGATGATTTCAGCTATTGGGGGGCTTTACTTTGCAGTTTCACTACACATGGCAACCATCCTGGGGATCGACAAAGTTCCACAGGTAGGATGTGTGTGTCCACTGTGAGAATGAAATTGGTTATACATACAGCACTTTCCAAGTTCCAGATGAACCTTTGTGATATGGGGAAAGAGACAGCAGTGACTGACATAAAACTTGCAGACTGGTCCTATTTAAATCTACCCAAAAGTACGTTCCATTGATTTCAATGGAACCTACAGCGCAATCCTATGGTGCCTGGGCACAACTACATAGTGTATGTATAGGATTGCAGCCATTCAGATTCATACATATACATGTTATAAACCAGAATAATTTCATTATTATTCTTTTAGAATGGGTTTTAGAATGGTTTTTAGGGTTTTAGAATGGGTTAGACCAGTGGCTCCCAAACTGTGAGTTGGGACCCACCAGTGAGTGGGTCAATTTCAGGTGGGTCGTGAACCACCTACGGCACCCATATTGAAAATACGGGAAGATGGGATGCTAGAAAAGGGGAAGGTCGTGTGGTTGTTTTAGTTGTTTTAGTTAGGCATTTTTTTTCTTCGTTTTGCTATTGGAAAATGACTCCGCAAAAACCCAACTTGTTGCTGCATTCTCAGGAAAGCTGCTCGAACCGCCACAGGAGCAAATGTGAGCAGCATTCAGACCACAACCCCCCCTATAGGATGCAAGAGAGCATGCACTAGTGCTGCTGCATCAGCAGGGTGGGGGGAGACTGGATGGGATTGGACTTGTTAGGCTGGGAAGCTATAACAGGCTTAAAGAGAAGACTAAGGAATTTTATAGCTTGGGAAATACAGAGAGAAGAGCTGCTAGTTAAGGCAAAAGAGCAGAGCTGTAGGCTGTGAGTACGTGCTGCAAGGCACACTCACCTGAAGTGAGTCAGCACTGCTGTGAATATAAGCAGTAACCAGAAGCTTCTCTCTGTGAGAGTCAGAGTGTGTCTGCTCCCTGTTTGGCAGTATCTGCCATGCTCTGTGACTGGCGAGTGCTGTGTAGCTGTGGTAGGAGACTGAAGACCAGCGTGTTGCAGTATTGAGTGTGAGTTAAGTCCATGGAATATGTAATATGAAGTACTATGAAATTGCTACTTCCTGCTTGATATATCTGTTTTCCTAACATGTTTGGACCTGGACTGTATTGCTGACTATTCTACCTGCCTAATCCATTGGAACTATTTTTAATACAAGTCTCAATTAAAGTACCATGCCTGTTTCTTGCCTCATTCGTTTGCTGATGTGGTTGCTGCTGTTCGTGGGCGCTTTTCTACTCTGCTGGCTTCCTGACTTCCACTAAGTTTGGCTAGCCGTGATAGGGCTGCCCATCGGCCAATGGCCTTTGTAGAAGTTGGGATTCCGAACAGGATAATGTGCAGGGGGCAGTCTTCTGTTTTGAAGAAAAAAATCAGAATGGCTTTTATTTTTACAGCTGGTGTATGGCTCTATTCCAGTGAATTCCGAGAGAACCGGGCTCGTTTCCTTCTTCCAGATGGTACCAAATGAAGCCTACCAGTATACAGGAATGGTCCAGTTGCTTCTGCACTTCAAATGGACCTGGGTAGGAGTCATTGCGAAAGAGGATGACAATGGAGAAATGTTTGTGCGGGCCATACAGGCAATATTTCCCACAAAGGGCATTTGTTTTGCATTCTTAAGAAGGATCAAAGCGAACCAGGCCAATAACTTTCTTAGTGACTTGGATTGGTTGGTGGGATTATATCATGTTGTCATGAACAGCAATGCCAACACAGTGGTCTTCTATGCAGAAGCGATGACAATGTTGAGGTGGCTGCTACAGCTCCCACAAATGGGCTGGGTAACCATGAAGCCGAAAGGGAAAGTGTGGCTTATGACAGCCCAGATGGAACTGAGACCACTGCCTTATCAAAGACATTGGGATATACAGGCCATCCATGGGTCTCTGTCTTTTGCCATTCAGTCCCATGAACTCCCCAGTTTCCAGAGGTTTCTCCAGCTGAGGAAGCCTTTCCTGACCCAAGAAGACGGCTTTATCAGGGACATCTGGCAACAGGCTTTCGATTGTGTGTTTCCAAACTCAAACCCAGCTGTAGACAGTCTGGATGGTGATATGTGCACTGGAGAGGAGAAGTTGGAGAGCCTGCCTGGGGCTCTTTTTGAAATGAGCATGACTGGCCACAGCTACAGCATCTACAATGCAGCCCATGCTGTAGCCCATGCTTTACATGCCATGCAGTCATGCGGATCGAACAACTGGATAATGCAGAAGAAAAGGAGATTGAATCTTTGGGATCAACAGCCTTGGCAGGTAATGGCCTGAACGTGCAACTTGGAGAGAATGCCACATTGAAAGAGCAATGACAGATTTGAATATATGTTTATAATGGTTTTCCTAGCAATTTTGCATGAATTTCACTTCTTTTCTATCCCCGCTTACCTAGGAGTAGACATCAGTGAATTCAATAAGTCTGATACCTGTGTAGAATTGCATAGAAGACAGGTGGCCAACTTTTCAATTTTAGAGCTCCTGGACCTTTCTAAATTGTGTAGAAATGGGAACTTCAGCAGGCGCCACTTTTCTTCTCACAGTAAACAAGCTGCATTTGCTTGAAATTTGCAAGTTTGAGGGCATAATCCTAACTTGGAGTTAAACCAGCCCAGTTAGGCCAGTAAGGTTTGGCTGGCACAAGGGACACGGTCAAGTATGTTTGGACCACTCTCGGAGTCAGGGAGGCCAGCACACAGATATGCGCCATCCTGCCTGACTCAGAGAAGGGTCCAATACAGTAGCCTTTATGCTGGTCGAACTTTGCTGGCCGAATTTTACCAGCCCAACTGCAGGTTAGGATTGCACTCTGAATATCAGCATGAATTGTTCCTCTTCTACACAATTGTTAAAGGTCCAGGACCCCTAAAGTTGAAACGTTGGCCACACCTGGCAGAGAATATGAGCTGTAGACACTGCCCTATTCATCTTTATAACAATGTAACATTGGGACTTTGGGAGACAATTGTTAGTGGGATTGCTGTAATAAAAGCAAAATGGCCTTTCCGTCCATCTTTTTCATCTTATAACCAGAGTAGAATCTGGAATGGGTCTAGACAGACCAGTGGTCTAAGGACGTGTCACATGTTATCTCTTTACATCTTTTGGAACTCCTTTGTGTTTTGCATTTTTAATCTAGCTCCATTACTTTCTGGAAAGAGTTTCGTTTAATAATAATGCTGGGGATGAAGTTTCTTTTGACCAGAACAGGGAATTAGTAGCTGGATTTGATATTATCAACTGGGTCACTTTCCCAAACCAGTCCTTTTCAAGAGTGAAAGTTGGAAGACTCAATCCCCAGAAATCCACTGACAATATGGTCTCCATTTATGATGATGCCATCACATGGCACAGCGGTTTTAACCAGGTAGGGTCTCAAATAATTTGAAATGTGTTTCAGTCTCTAAGGCATATTCCTATTTTTTACAGGAATAGGAGTAGAGTGTTTCTCATCAGAGTGTTAAAGCAAGTTAGAAGGTTGGCTTCCTTATTCTTAATATTAGTCCAATCATTCTTTATGCCTGATGCTCCTATTTGGGGGGAGAAATAACTGGTAGCTGGTTATGCCAATTCCTGCACATGCTGAGTACATGGGAAAAAAAACTGGTTAAAGCACACTGAAATGTTAACATAAGAAGAGCTCCACTGGATCAGGCCAAGGGCCCATGCTCCAGCTCCCCAACTAATTCTTAACCTATAAGAGAACCTGCCCTCTTATTCCCTGACTGTGAAGTTTTCCCAATAGCCTTTGGTGAGGGACCCTGTCAGACACATTCTGAAAATCCAGATAGATTATATCCACAGGTTTGCCAGTATCCACATGCCTGTTAACCTTTTCAAATAATAATCAAATAATAATTTCAAATAATTCTAAAAGGTTTGTGAGGCAAGACATACCCTTACAGAAGCCATGCTGACTTTCCTTCAGCAACGCTTGTTCTTCAATGTGTTTCAAGATTTTATCTTAGATGAGGCTTTCTACTTGATGTGCATGAAGTTTCAATTCCTAACATGCGCAGTGCAAAGAGAAGAACAACGTTCATTGCAGTTTTGGGGAAAAAAAAGTGCACCATAATATGCTGAAATGGTCATTCAATTTGGCAAAACTAGAGTACGTATCCCCTATACCAGAAAGGAAATAATGGTGGAAGAAGCATTGGCGCGACTCTGGATAAAATATAAATTAGGTATATGATTCATGCTATTGAACAATATTGCATCAGACTTTAATTTCGTAGTCAAAAAACTCAAAGTACAATGCACAAAATAATAATTGCTCTTTGCACTATGGAATCTCAATTCGACAATGACTGAGCACTAGCAACTCATTAGCTGAACTATAGATCAACTACTGATACTCACATCTCCAAACAACTACTAATATTTTCCTGTTTTCCATTTATGGAGCAGGCTTTGCCTCTTTCTGTCTGTACTGCCAGCTGTTCCCCTGGTTATAGGAGGAGAAAGCAGGAGGGGGAGCCCTTTTGCTGTTATGACTGCATCCCATGTCCGGAAGGGAAATTTTCAAGTCAGAGTGGTAAGCCACATCAAATTATGGTTATGACCATGGGTACGCATCCTTTATTGCTTTATTAATTATAATTTGCTTCATCAGAGTTACAGCCATGAATAAGAATTGGAAATTTGGAATTAAGGAAAACAAATCT
The DNA here is from genome assembly GCA_029204185.1 of Lerista edwardsae. Classification (NCBI taxonomy): domain Eukaryota; kingdom Metazoa; phylum Chordata; class Lepidosauria; order Squamata; family Scincidae; genus Lerista; species Lerista edwardsae. Next base: position 129,091 of record JAJKFI010011943.1, on the reverse strand, counting down.
TATGATTGTTGAGATTCAAAATATTTGTGCACAAGGAACAATATGATGTTTGCAATTACTGAGCCTAACATTTCATTTTTCAGACATGAATGACTGCTCCAAATGCCCAGATCATCAGTATCCAAACAAGAACAAAGATTTCTGCATTCCCAAGATTGTAAACTTTTTATCTTATGAAGAAACAATAGGAGCCAGTTTGGTCAGTTTAGCACTTTATTTTGCTTTGATTACAACCTTTGTGCTTGGAATATTTGTCAAGCACCACGAGACTCCCATCGTCAAAGCTAACAACCGGGACCTCACCTACACCCTCCTCATCTCCCTCCTGCTCTGCTTCCTTTGTACACTGCTATTCCTTGGGCGACCTGGGAAGGTGACCTGTCTCCTCCGACAAACTGCTTTTGGCATCATCTTCTCAGTGGCCATTTCTTGTATCCTGGCAAAAACCATCACTGTTGTTTTGGCCTTCATGGCCACCAAACCAGGAAGCAGGATGAGGAAGTGGGTGGGGAAAAGACTGTCCAACTCCATTGTTCTTTGCACTTCCTTGGTTCAAGGTGTCATTTGTACAGTGTGGCAGACAAGCTCTCCTCCATTCCCAGATACTGACATGGACTCGGTGCCTGAAGAGATGGTCCTGGAATGCAATGAAGGCTCTGTGACAATGTTCTACTGTGTCTTGGGCTACATGGGCTTCCTGGCCATGGTCAGCTTTGCTGTGGCTTTCCTGGCCAGGAAGCTCCCTGACAGCTTCAATGAAGCCAAGTTCATCACCTTCAGCATGTTGGTCTTTTGCAGCGTTTGGTTATTGTTCATTCCCACCTACCTGAGCTCTCGGGGAAAATCCATGGTGGCTGTAGAGATTTTCTCTATCTTGGCCTCCAGTGCTGGGTTGCTGGGTTGTATTTTTTTCCCCAAGTGTTATATTATAATATTGAAGCCAGAGTTGAATGTCAGGGAACAACTCAACAGGGGGAAGCGTTGAGAAGGTTCAAGTGATTCATAAATGTCTGCAAATGTTTGGAATATCCTGAGGCTACCTAGCTGAAGAGCTGCCACCTTCAAGCTCCCCCACAAATCTTTTAGGCCTCCATTGTGTTTGAAATGAGAGTTTATATTTAATTTAAATGGAAGATTCCATTTTACTTTTATATTGGCATGTAAAATTTGACACATTAAATTTTACTTTTACATTGACATTTAAAGTTGACACACACTAGCTTTTAAATTAGTCTTTGGGTTTACTTCTTTTGAGATCTGGACCAGTTTTCTGATTCTGCTTGCAATTTAAGGCATCAATGCCATGATTGGGTTCTCCAAGAAGCCTTATGCCTGGTTGAGTCCTCAGATTTTTAGAAAAACTAGAAGAGAGCACTGCTAGCCTTGTTTGGGCAACTTTGTTCTGAGAACTAGCATTAGATCTGTTATAAATCAGTGGATGCTTGCTCTGGTTTGTCCAGCCAAGGGAATTCTTATTGATAATGCAAATGTAGAAGGACAATTGCCAGATTTGATGAGAAGGTCAGTACTACTAATACTAATAAATATTTTAAAATGATACATTTGTAGTTCTGAAAGCAGCCACTTCGTTATTAATAATACATTGATGTATTAGTAATAATTAATGTATTAATAGTGCCTTCTGAGTATGCAAAATATTTTACATTTTATTTATTATTTATTTGAAGAATTTATACCCCGCCTTTCCCATGCCAAAGCAAATGCCCAAATCGGCTTACAGAGTACAAAAAAGTACAATGTAACCACAATAAGTAAAACACATTTAAAAACATTAAAAAAATAAAAAATTAAACATGAACACAGAGAACGTTCAAAAACAAAGCGAGACCCAATTCTTCTCATCAGGCCCTTTGAAGATTGGGAAACAATTGACCAGGGGAGTAAACAAACTATGACAGTATTCCGGAGGGACAGAGGCAGACAGCCAACCATCAATCAAAGTGCAGACAAAATTGGTACGATCTGAGCCCTCTCCAAAAAGCCATGAGGGACTGTGTCAATCTTAATTCTTCTGGAAGGGAATTCCATATTTGTGGAGTGACTACAGAGAAGGCTTGTCCCTGAGCTGCCATCCTTTTTACTTGGGACAGGGGGCGCATTTGAAGGAGAGCCCCTTTAGATGATCTAAGAGGGCGAACTGGTATGTATGGGAAAAGGTGGTCCTTTAGATAGGCTGGCCCTAAGTCATGAAGGGCCTTAACGGTCAGTACCATCATTTTAAGTGGTACATGTCTTATATTGACTTTATGTCAAATGTAGAACAGCTCAGCAAAGCAAGAATTATTCTCATATTGAAGTTGAGAATTGGAGGATTTCAGCCCAATTCTGTCTTGCATGTAAATGAATGGCAGTATTATTAAACGCTCAGCGGTGATGCCTTTATGCAATTTTTAAGGAAGTGTAGAAGTTAGTGTAGTACAGGGGAAGCAAGCTGCCACTGCCAAAAGAAAGACTTCCTTTTCTCTTCCTGCTTCCAGTAGCACAGCAGTAGCACAAACAAAATAACCTAAACCAGATTTCTCAGACTGTGGGATGGAACCTACTAGGCAGGTCATGAACCAATTTCAGGCAACCATCATGGAAAGGTGGGCACTGGAAAAGGAGAGGGCTATGTGGTTATTTTTCTTGTGTCAAAGTTGTAGACTTTTTTCCCCTTTCTGATTCATTTTACTATTGGGAAATGGCTGAGAAACAACTTACTGTTCCATCCTCAGGAACGCAGCAGACTCTGGCTTCACAATGATGGCGCCTCCAGCCATGACATCACTTCTGGTGGGTCCCGGACAGATAGTCATTCTAAAAAAGGGGGTCCCGGTGCTAAAGATTTGAGACCCACTGACCTAAACCAAGAGTGGCATACTTTTAATACATAGCACATGGATGCATAGCACATGAAAGCATATGGATGAAATTTGAATTGTGGCTATAATTGAAAATGGCCAAAAAAGAGATGAACATAAAGAGCACAAAAATCAGGGTATGTCCATAACCTAAGCAAAGAAACATGTATTCTCAATGCATCAACCCTTTGCAATGCAATTTAGGGTGCAGTCCTAACCTGGATTTAGGCCGGCACAAGGGACACGGCAAAGTATGTTTGGACCACTCTCAGAGTCAGAGAGGCCAGCACAGAGACGTGCACCATCCTCCCTGACTCTGAGAGTGGTCCACACATGCTTTACGGTGTCCCTTGTGCCAGCCAAACTTTGCTGGCCTAACTCCAGGTTAGGATTGCGCTCTAAGTTTGTCACTCAGTGCAGACATTGTTATGCAGCAAATGACTCCCATTACAGTGTCCTCGGGAAGAACTACCAGCATACTTTGGCTTTGGCTTTTGCTGTGAAGGAGGTGAATGCAAACCAGCTCTTACCCAACGTCACCTTCGGCTTCCACATCTGTGACAGCTACTCCCACGGGACACATCGTGCCACGATGGAACTTCTTTTTGCACACAAATCATTTCTTCCCAACTACAAGTGTGGGGTACAGAACAACTTGATAGCAGTCATTGGGGGTCTTTATTCTGTAATCTCTAATGACATGGCAATCTTCCTGGACACCTACAAAATCCCACAGGTAAGATATGTAGGGAGGCACATCGTGGGAACAAAATATTCATATTTAATTTGTCTTGTGAGATGTGGCATTGGGTGATGGAGCGTGAGCAATTTTTGGATTCTGCTTGCAACATGAAGTGGAAAAGTAATTATCTGTCTGGATGAGTCCTGTGTCAATGATAAATCTGGATGAGTCCTCAAATGGAGAAGACCCATTGCCGCAGGCTACATTCTGTCATGGTGTCGCCGGCGCCCCCCCCCCAGCCCCCCAGCCTCAGAGTACTTACCTCCGGCTGGGGGAAACGCCGCGCCGCTCCTGCCGGACCCCCGGGACAACACGGCTGAGCTCGCGCTGCTGCCGCGCGGGCCAGCCAGCCATGGGGGCGAGCTCGACGTGCCTGGCTGGGGGGGCACTTGGCCACACCGCCGCGCACCTCCGAGCATGCGCGGGGCCGAGTTGGCTGCCTCCCCGCCCGGCGCAGAACTCCAGCCGTGCCGACCAGGCCTCTGGCCTGGCCGGTCCGAGAGCTTGCGAGATTTCCCAAATCTCGCCGAAGTCTCGCAAGATTTGGGAAACGAGAGCTCGGGCCGAGGGGAGGGGCTTCCCGGCACTCGACCAGAGCTCATAAAGAGCTCGGCCGGGGAGGCGAGCGGAGGCTCCTCAGCACGGGGCGAACGTGCTCCCACCCTCCTCCCCACTCTGCCTCAGAGAGGACCCTTGGTAGGGGTCAGGGAGCACCTGACAGACCCCCATCCCTGGAGAGAGCCCCCCAGCGTCTTCCTCGGGGCCGGGGCCAGGGTTGGAGGGCGCTGCCATATTGGGACACGTCACCAGGCGGTGGAGTCCCACTGCGGGGTCTGGACCCCTTGCCCCCGAGTTGTTGGGGGGACATCCGCCTGCGGCCACACCCGCTCCCAAGCCAGCTCCTGCAGAAAGGGGACAGCCCAGACAGGCTCCCCCACGCCCCCGTCTCCCAAGTGTCTAATTACTGCCAGGAAGTCTAGGCACTTTGTGCCCCGGCGTTAGAGAGGGAAAGGCCCGTGACGTCAACATGGCCTCCCCCCCAGGGCAGGGCAGGGCCCTGATGAATGTAAAAACTCATCTAACATTAAAGTGTCTGAAAAGCCTTTCATTAACCTCACGCCTTTCTGTCAACCGGGAAAAGCGCCAATTGGAGCACGCCCGCCATAGGACAGCATGCACCGAGGCCCGGGGGACGTGCCCATGGATGATCCCGCCACACATGGGTAAAGGAGCAAACACTCCCTTGCCTCAAGCAGACTCCAGCGGCTGCCCTGGCCCCATTGAATTCAGCTGCAGCCATTTCTGCACCGTTGTACCCCTGGGCACTCCCATGACTCAGGATTGGGCAGTAACTTAATTGCTCTGATCAATTTTGTCATATGTGGTGTTAAAAAGTTTCCTGCTTGATGATGTCACTTTTGACCATCACGTCCATGTTAATGACATCGCTTCTGGTGGGTGCCAAAAGACTGTCATTCTAAAAAAAATGTTCCTGGTGGTAAAACATTTCGGAACCAAATTGCATTCATTTTTTACAGCTAACAGCACTTTCATAGAAAATAAAGTCATAGCCAATTATTTGGGGGATACTTAATCTTAAGAATGACTTGTGTATTTTCATGCATTATTATTCTCTGGGGAAAAGCTGGTGTGCTTTCTACCCCTGACTAAAGCATGGGGGCGCAATCCTAAACTGGAATTAGACTGGCACAGTTAGACCTAACTCCAAGTTAGGATTGTGCCCTAAATCTTCCTTATATGTTATGAATTTACTTCAGATGAAACCGACTATGGAATTAAAGACACAAATACTCATCACTATCTATCTATCTATCTATCTATCTATCTATCTATCTATCTATCTATCTATCTATCTATCTATCTATCT
>JAJKFI010011943.1:94435-118551 GCA_029204185.1 Lerista edwardsae | reverse complement strand
AAGAAGAAGAAGAAGAAGAAGAAGAAGAAGAAGAAGAAGAAGAAGAATGATACAGTTAGCACTGAATTACTAATTCAAATTCAAAAATTCAAATTCTAGGGGGAAAAAAAACCAGGTTTTTACCTTGCATAAAAAACATAGCAAGTTTAGGAAGCAGTAATCATTAGCGCTTTAAAAACTTTCAAAACAATATATAGAAACAACATAAACCACCTCAAAAGAGCCTGCAATGCAATTTTTAAGTCTATACTGCCTGCAGCTGTTTAAGTTTTCAAGAGGCTCTGCCATTTTGGGAGTTAATGAAAAGAGCTAGCAGCAGTTCTGACAAATGTAAACAATAAATTTATAAATAAATTTATAAATAAATAAATAAATAAATAAATAAATAAATAAATAAAACACAGTAAAGACTGTCTGCAGATGCAGATGCTTTGCAGACAATCAACAGGCAGCTGAAACCCTGCTCTTACCCTTGACTGACTCAGGAGCAGCGGCGGGCAGGAAAGCGGCAGAACATGGCATGACGCAACGGGCGGACTGCCGCTCAAAGGTAAGTCCCGCCCAGTGTACTGGGTGAATGATGCCGCTGCTCAGGAGATAAGGCAAGGAGGCAATTTATAGCTGATTTATTTGCAAAAAATTCTTGTCTTATAAATGGGTATCTATGTTAATATATCTTTGAATGAACTGAAGTTGATTGGAAATATCAGTATTACCCTATTTTACAGGCACATTCTGAGTGTTATGAACATGTTTTTGTTCTAAAGTATGTAATTTACATAAAGCGGTTTGAAGATTCTAAAAGCACTAAATAAATGCTAAAAGAATATGATTATCATTGCCATGTCACCTAAAGTTGAATGTTATGGATTTCTAAAACAGTTTGTGAAGAATCATGAGGTATTGGTATTCTTAGGAAGAACATCACATCTTTAACCTTGGAGTGCTAGAGATACTACTGTATGGCATGGATTAAGGGGAATTTGTGTGAGAAAAATAATGCTGATACATTTGATTTTTCATTAAGACAAAAATCCTTTCATCTTCAGATAGGGACGACTGCTCTAAATGCTCAGAAGAACAATATCCTAACAAAAAACAGGACCTATGCATCCACAAGATTATCAGCTTCATGTCTTATAGAGAACCTATGGGGATCTGTTTTGTTTCTGTTGCATTTTCCTTAACGTGCATCACAACACTCATTTTGGGAATGTTTATGAAGCATCGTGATACTCCTATTGTCAAGGCCAACAATAGGAACCTCACCTACACTCTTCTTGTCTCTCTCCTGCTCTGTTTCCTTTGCACAATGCTATTCATTGGACGTCCTGGGAAAGTGACATGTCTCCTCCGACAAACAGCTTTTGGCATCATCTTCTCAGTGGCTGTTTCTTGTGTGCTGGCCAAAACCATCACTGTCGTCGTGGCTTTCATGGCCACCAAACCAGGAAGCAGAATGAAGAAATGGGTGGGGAAAAGATTGGCTATTTCCATTGTTCTTTTCTGCTCCTGTTTCCAAGCAAGCATTTGTACTGTGTGGATGGTAACCTTCCCCCCATTCCCGGATTCTGATATGTATTCAGTGCTTGAAGAAATTATACTGGAATGCAATGAAGGGTCTACAACCATGTTTTCTTGTGTCCTGGGTTATATGGGCTTCCTGGCCATTGTCAGCTTCATTATAGCTTTTCTGGCCAGGAATCTGCCAGACACTTTCAATGAAACCAAATTCATCACTTTCAGCATGTTGGTGTTCTGTAGTGTGTGGTTATCCTTTGTACCGACATACCTGAGCACTAAAGGGAAGTACACGGTAGCTGTGGAGATCTTCTCTATCATGGCCTCCAGTGCTGGGCTGCTGGGTTGCATCTTTTCCCCAAAATGTTACATCATTGTGCTGAGGCCTGAACTAAATCATAAGGAACAACTTATAAGGAGACAACACTAAAAATATCCATGTAATTTAGGGTGCAGTCCTAACCCAGTGTTGTGCCGGTGCAGTACTGTTATGGTGAACCAGTGCTGTCGCAAATGTGCTGAAAGGCACATTTCCCAAAATATGGGAAAATCCAATATCCAAAAGGCTTCTGGTCCCAAGCCCATCAGATAAGATATGCCTTATGACCAGGGATGCCATTGACTTCTGCCATTGGCACAGGGTTCCATCATAAGTAGGGGTGTTTTTTTAACGATATTTTTTCCAGAATTTCTTGATTAAAATAGCAAATTGCGGTGTTATATGATTTTATTCTATATTCCCATTACAAATTCTTTTATTAACTTTAAATGCCGCCTTGAGTGCCTTCGGGCATAAAGGCGGGGTAAAAATCTTTTAAATAAATAAATAATAAATAAATAAATGCTTTCAAAGTGTACTGGATAGATGATGCAGGTGATATAGTGTCAGCAGATGCAGCCACAGTATTATTTCTAATTGGAAAAAATGCTGTAGTCTATTTTAATTTCTGGAAAATAACTTAAACATTAAAATGCAGTGTTTTGTGTTTTTATTCAGATATTTTAACTGCCAAAAGGTGGTTGTTAACACCAAAAAAGCCGTTTTCAAAAAAACAAAACAAAAAAAACACCCCTAATCATAAGAAAAAGTTCCCCCTCCCAAGTATATGTTACCAAGTGTCAGAAAAGCACACCTGGAAATTTTCATTAAAGGTATGTATGACCAGGCAAATTGATCACACTCAATAAGCCAGCAGACATTTTAGTGGAGAAAAGCCTTGGAAACAATAACTGATAATTACTATATGGTACCAAAGAATTATGATAATCAGTGCTTTTCAAAAGACTTACAAGCAGGGTACTTCCCAAATGGGAGAAAAGGGTTGAAATAAATGTATTGCTATACTTGAAGAAAGTCGATACAATTTTTTTTATTTCTGAAGCAAATTGTACAACCCAAAAGGAAAGAAGGTTGCAGTGACTGAAAATATCTCAGTGACAGATTGCCATCTCACGAAGTATCCAGTGATTATCTTGCAAACAAAAAGGACTGAAATAGAAAATTGTCAGCAATTAAGAGCACAATCCTAATCTAGAGTTAGACCGGTACAGTTAGGCCAGCAAAGTTTGGCTGGCATAAAGGACACTGTAAAGTATGTTTGTTTCTCTGGAGTAACCTGGAGTTAGGCCGGCACAAGTTAGGCCAACAAAGTTTGGCTAGCGCAAGGCCCACCGTAAAGCGAGTTTGGACCACACTAGGAGTCACACATCTGTGTGCTGGCCTCTCTGACTCCAAGAGTGGTCCAAACATACTTTATGGTGTCCCTTGTGCTAGCCAAACTTTTCTAACCTAACTAGTGCCAGCCTAACTCCAGGTTCGGATTGTGCTCTCAGAGTCAGAGAGGCCAGCACATCCAGAGAGGCCACACATGTGCCATCCTCCCTGACCCTGAGAGGGCCCAAACATGCTTTATGGTGGTGTCCTTGAATGGAAACGTGTTTATGGTGGCGTCCTTGAATGGATTGGTGAAGGCTGCTGCATAGCTAGGCCTAGGGCCTTCACTATCTACCTTCCTCAACCCTTCTGGGTTGAGCCAGAACTGCTCAATATTGAACATAGATTAAAGTCAGGTGGTATGCCCAATAGCACTGGGAGAGGTAGATGGCTAGAGCTCTTTCCCTCACAGTACTTGCACTTAAGCATTGTTGTCCTGCTGCGGTTGTCATAATTCTTCTAATAATAAAGTGGCCTAGTGAAATTCCAAGCCTGTCGCCAATGTCTTTATTGTGCTGCATGGGTAAATAGGAGAGAATTGCATTGTCTGTCTGTTCAAGACAAATGTGAACTGTCAAATTCCTCCAACTCCACGGGATGGACTTGGGCTGCAGTCTTATACACATGTAAAAGGTAAAGGTTTCCCCATGACCGAATGGTCTAGTCATGACTGACTGTAGGGGGCAGTGTTCATCTCCGTTTCTAAGCCTGTAGAGCTGGTGTTTGTCCGAGGACAAGCTTCCGTGGTCATGTGGCCGGCATGACTATACGCGAAAGCGCACAGAATGCCATTACCTTCTCACCGAAGTGGTACCGATATATCTACTTGCATTTTAGGTGCTTTCGAATGGCTAGGTTGGCAGGAGCTGGGCCAAGCGACGGGAGCTCACACTATTGCAGGGTCTTGAACTCCCAACCTTCCAGTCGGAAAACCCACAGTGCCACCACGTCCCCTGATACACAAAAATCTAGGAGGCCAGAAAAAAAGAACAGAAGCATGCATAATTCAACCCAACTGAACCCAGCTTTCTCACACACTATGGCTTCCACTGCCGAAAATCTGCATCAGTGAACTACAGTTGTACCAACAGATTTTGATGGTGTTTTTCTCTTCACCAGCTGATCTCTTTGATTCAGGTCAGGCCTCAGCACAATAATGTAGCACTTAGGGAAGAAAATGCAAACCAGCAACCCGCATGTGGAGGCTAAGAGAGAGAAGATCTCCACCAACACCATAGATCTGCCCCTAGTGCTCAGATAGGTTGGGACAAAGGATAACCAAACACTGCAGAAGACCAGCATGCTGAAAGTGATGAACTTGGCTTCATTGAAGTTGTCAGGGAGCTTCCTGGCCAGGAAGGCCACAGTAAAGCTCACCATAGCCAGCAGACCCATGTAGCCCAAGACACAATAGAACATGGTCACAGAGCCCTCATTGCATTCCAGAACCATTTCTTCAACTACTGAGTGGTAGTCGACATCTGGGAATGGGGGGGAGGTTGCCAGCCACAGAACACAAATGCCCGCTTGAATAAGGGAGCAGCCAAGAACAATGGAGGTGGCCATTTTCTGCCCCACCCATTTTCTCATGTAGCTTCCTGGTTTTGTGGCCATGAAAGCCAGGACCACTGTGATAGTTTTGGCCAACACGCAAGAGATAGCCACTGAGAAGACCATGCCAAAGGCCATTTGTCGGAAGAGGCACACCAGCTTGTCTGGCTGCCCAATGAAGAGTAAGACACAAAGGAAGCAGAGCAGGAGGGAGACGAGGAGAGTGTAGGTGAGGTTCTGGTTGTTGGCCTTGACGATGGGAGTCCTGTGATGCTTCAGAAAGGTTCCTAGCACCAGAGATGTGATCCAAGACAACAGAATGGATGAGATGGCTAAACCCATCCCCAATGGTTCTTCATAAGTCAAGAATGTTATTGCCTTGGGAATGCACTGGTTTTGTTTTTTGTTTGGATAATAATCTTTTTGACACTTGTTGCAGAAATCCATGTCTGAGAAGAGAAGAGATTCCATTTCAGAGTAGATTCCAAAATAAGATAGCATCACGGCAGTCTTATTCCTTTTATGTCAACCTGATTGATACACAGGTGTACATTTAGGAATACTAGCAACCTTTGTCCAAAGGAAAATTGTAGATCAGTAGTTCTAAAAACTTTTAGACTGGGACCCACTTTTTAGAGTGGCATCCGTGTTGAAACCCCCCAGAAGTGATATCATTACCCTGGAAGTGAGGTCAAAGCTGGAACCAACATCATTGAGCAGGAAGTATATTCATTAAGAGAACATAAAATGAAACACCTTGAATGCATTGGACTACCATTAACGTGCACAACCATGAAACATCCCTGACAGAAAGCAAGATTAGAGCACAATATTATGTAAAAGCATTGTAAAAGCACTATTTTTTTAAAAAACAACAACAACAAACCCTCAGTTGAATATTCTGCAACTTCCAAGATGGCTACTTCCAGCTTTCCGTTACTCACTTAACATCAGGTTGCAACCCACCAAGTGGCTCCTGACCTACAGTTTGAGAAACACCGTTGTAGTGTTTCTAATGATGTAGAAACATCATTGACAGGCATTCCCAGCCTCTTCACCAAATAGACTTTTTCCACATACTTATGGAATAAAACTGGAGAAACGATAGTAAATCAGATCTCGAGAATGACATAGTCTACCTGTCTGGCCCGCCACCTTCCCTTCAGGACATGGGACACAATCATAGCAGCAAAACGGCTCAGTTTCCTTCTTTTTCTTATGAGAACCAGGATGGCAGTTGTCATTACAGAGAGAAAGGGGTGTCACCTAGCCGTAATGATATACAGTATGATGTATGTTATATATCATATGATATATGCTAGCACTAAGAAAAGATGTTTTAAATGCAATTTTAAGGATAAAAGAAATGAGAGTATGTGAAACATATGATTGCTGTTAATTGTCATGCTTCTATTGTAGTGAGGCTTTACAGTGTATGTAATGCTAAACCATGATGGCGATGGTGTTGTCACGTTTTCCTCCTAAATGCTAATGAACGTGATTATGCCAGTTCTGACCTCAGTGCTGAAGAAGGAACTCCTAGAATTTCCTGGGATTACACCCTCCCCTTATTTGGAAGAGAAGGACTCTGGGTGCAGAAATCCCCTTCCTGCCTCAGAGCTCTGTGGCCAGGTCTGACCTAGAGGGGTGGCAACCCAGCAATCTTCCTTAACCCTCTGGCAAGGCCTGGAGTGGTCCCGTCCAGCTTGCGCACTAACTCCCCACTCAGTAGCATATTGCATGAGGGGGCGGCGAACTACATTTTGCAGGTGCTTCAATGTGTTGTCTAAGTGGCCCCTTCTCCTCACCTTCAGAGCCATTCCAGGCAGTGAGAGTAGTGAAGTAAAGCAAAATAGATAATCAACACTGGTGCGAATAACCATTTACATTTTATAGATAAAAACACTCAGTTTTGTCAATAATACATTGAAGTGCCTGCAAAATACAGTATGCCACCTCCTTTCGGGGTATGGGACTATTCCCAGCCTTTGTGATGGACAAACCCACCATGAAGTATCTAGAAGGAGAATCAACAAGATGTGAATAACAATTCACATATTATAGAGGGGAAAACTCAATATTATGGAATGCTGTGTTCTTTTCCACTGCTTTCCATCTCTAACTACTGTCCCTGCTCCAGCATTTGTGTTTTAAAAATCCTCCCCCACTTAAGGGATGATGGTGAGTGGTGGAGATCTGTAGGCAATGACCATGGCCATCACTTTGGGGCTCTCCCTGCCATTGCTGCTGATGACAGGGAGGTAGGAATGTGGTTTTATTGTCATGGCTGCAGTGGGGACTATCTAGAAGTGATTGTCGCTTTCACCTGCAGGTCCTCTGAAGGTTCCCAAACCTGTCTTAAAGAGGCAGGAGGTTTGGAGCCATTGTTAATAGACAGTGCAATCAGATCACATACAATCAATGTAAACCAACATACATATTGGGCCAAAGGTGGTGGAAATGTGTTATCCAAAAGCCTACAATATAATATATCTCCCTTTCTGTGTAGTCCCACCTGGTTAAAGCTTCTGTGCCACAAGATGGCATTCTCATCAATGCCAAAATCGTTGCCTGACCGAGCCCAGGGATTCATCCTTCCAACCGTCACTCTAAGAAAGGAGTTATTTGGGAAAGTGACGACATTGGTAATATCAAAGCCCGTCATAAATTCTGCATTCTCATTGAGTTGGATGGTTTCCCCAGCACTGTTGTTAAATGACATGGTCCTCAGAAAGCCATGGAGCTGGGTTGGAAAGATAAAATGAAAAGCAAATCCCTGGCGCCACTTTCAGTGGAATGTTACAAGATCTTCAGGACGAGGAAGGGGGGTGATTTCACCCCCTTCCCTGGCCATTGCTGAGGTTGGTTCCATTCCTCTGCATCCTGAGAAGGACCCTTGTGTCCTTGTCCTGGAGGCTTCACCTGCTCTGCCAGCAGCAATCCTGGCCAAGCAGACAGAGCACTGACCTCTTGCCTCCCCAACCGTCCAGCTTTCAATTTAGGGGGAGAAATGGGGTTTGAAAGTGCTTGTTTTGTAGAGTACAGGAGAAGAAACTGAATCAGTGTAATGCTGCCTTTACAGTCTCCAGCTACCAGCCACAGTGCCAAACGCTGAATCAGGTCAAATTCACTTTTTGATAATATAATGATAGCATAGCAGCATATTCAGATGTCAACACATTAATGGTAGATGCTGCAAGACTGCATCTTGGGGGGGGCATGCCATGGCAGCAGGACGACCCTTATGCTTTGATATCTCTAGAGCTTGGATTAGCAGTGTGCACTGGTTCCTCAGAGGCAGTTTCCCGCTGCTGTAACACAGAGATGTGGACAGCGGTGTCATTCAAATGATTTAGGAACAGGAACTCACTTTTGAGTTCAAATTCAAATGTTGAGAGGAAAAAAAAAAACCCGGAAGCAGCCACAGAGCCCGTTAGGATCTGTAATGCCCGTTCTGGTCCATTCCCCTTGAATGACATCACTGGATGTGGAGGGTATTCATTGGGTTGTTGGAATCTGCATACCTGTGATCGGGTGGGCTGGCAATTCTTTGTTGGGGTATATAAAGGTGTGATTGTAGGCTAGGGGGCAGATACATGCACTTGCTATGTGCATCTCTCCTTGATGCATCAAAATGAACCTCTTTTGAACTGTTTCGTGTACCTCTGCTGATCGAACCTGAGCAGGGTGGAAATTCCCAGACAGTAGATTGGAAACAAGAGGAATGTTCTAACACACTAGGAGAGTGGTTCTGGAAGGATTTAGCACTGGGACCCACTTTTTTAGAATGACTATCCTAAGGAAATTGTGCTGGCTGCTTTCTGATTGTGACCCTTTTGTCACATATAGAACACAGTGGTGTTTCTGCAGGGATGGCAAAGCTCTAAGTTTTGCAAGAAGCCTTACCTTGCAGTGGAAATCACTCCTCTCCTGCACCGTTTTAGCCAATCTTGGCGTTGCTTACTGGCTGCAGCAGCAAGGGAGAGGAGGGATTTACATGACAGGGTAAGGCTTCTTCCAAAACTTAGAGCTTTGCCATCCCTGTAGAAATGCCTCTGATGGAAAGTGCTGTTTGCCAAAGCTGCCAGAACTATCCGTGCTAACTATTTGGGAGAAATTGCCGTAGACTGTAAAGGGGATTCCCTAACTTGAAGGGTGTGCGTGTTCAGTTGTGATTGATCTTAACTTTATGTGCTTTTTAAAACCTTAATGTTTCTGCATCCTGTTTTGTATCTGGATTTTGTATTTTAAATTTGATTGTGATGGCTTTTAGCTAATACAATAAACAATTCTGATCTGATTTAGAATGACTATCATTCTGGGACCCAGCAGAAGTGCTGTCATGTCTGGAAGTGCCGTCATTATGACTCCAGAACTTGCTGTTTTCCTGAGAATGCAGCAATAAGTTGGGTTGTTTCTCAGGATGCAATCCTAACCTGGAATTAGGCTGGCACAGTGAGGCCAGCCAAGTTTGGCTGGCACAAGGGCCACCATAAAGTGGGGTTGAACCACACTTGGAGTCAGGGAGGATGGTGCATGGCTGTGTGCTGGCCTCTCTGACACCAAAAGTGGTCCAAACATACTTTACAGTATCCCTTGTGCCAGACAAACTTGGTGGACCTAAGTGTGCCAGCCTAACTCCAGGTTAGGATGGCACCCTCAGTTATTTTCCAATAGCAAAAGTGAATCAGATTCACTTTTAAGGGCTGTTTTAACAAGATTCCTGTTAAGAAACGATAAGTCCTCTAGTTTTGGGTGTAAAGGGGAGTGAAAGTCTGGGGGAAGCTCAAGGATATGGGAACATATCAGTTTTCTGCAGTACTAGAACCTGAAATTGTACAGATGGGACACACTGACAACAAGGAGATGTCGAAGGAAGGGACTCAACTAATTCAATGGTGGCCAGATAGTATGCACTCTCTATCAGTCTATAATGATGACAGATGATAGCAAAGTGAATCAGATATGTACATAAAGCTTATTTAAAATTTATATAAAGCCTATTTACAACCTTGACACAAGCAAAACCACCACACAGCCCTCCCCCATTCTAGCATCCCAACTTCCCATATTTCCAATATGGCTGCTCTAGGGGCTCTGCGACCAACCTGAAATTGGCTCACAACCCACTGGTGGGCCCCAATACACAACTTGGGAACCGACTGCAGTAGGATAGTGTACTCCGAGTCCTTTTCTATTCTGGAAACATTTTCCCATAAAATATAGTACCTTCCATGCCTTAATGTCCTGATACTCAAGCCTGCTTCTATCTCCTGTTACTCTGAATTTTGCTTTGGATGAGTAAAAGCCCTGTAGAGCATATGCCACCGCATAGACGGCATTGTAGATACTATAGCTGTAGCCGGTCATACTCATCTCAAAGAAAGGTCCAGGAATGCTCTCCAGTTTCTCTTGCCCTGTGCAGATCTCGTCCTCATCCATATCAAAATTGGGATTCGGAAAGGAGCATCCAAAAGCTTGCTCCCAGAATTTGTGGATGAAACCATCTCCTTTTGCCAAACGAGGGCTCACATTCTGAAGGAAGTGTTGGAATCCCTGCACGGCCTTTGCATGAGTTGTGAAGGCCAAAGCACCATGGAAGCTCTCAATGCTCCAATCCCTTTGCATGGGCACTGCTGAAAAGTCTAATTGGGCTGTCATAATCCACACTTTACCATCCGCTGTCCCGTAGTCATTTTCTCCTTGGCGCGGTAACCATCTCAAGCAGGTCATGGTCAGAGTTTCTCCATGGACAAGAACAGCATTGGCTTTACTTCTCATTACCACAGAAAATGTCTTCTTCCAGCTTTCTTGCGCATCAAAGAAGTCATCGAAAAGGCTGAATGTGGCAATCCTTTCGGTGAAGGCAGCACAGATTCCACTCTGAGAAAATATTGGGAAGAGGTTCTTCAGGAAAAGTTCTCCACTCTCACCCTTTAAGGTCATCAGACCCACCCATTTCCATGCAAAGTGCAGAAGTAATTTGACAATCCCGCTGTACTGATGGACTTCTGTTGGGACCATCCGGTATAAAGGAATGAAATGCGACAGGCCCCGCAGCGTGGGGGCAAAATCACCATAGCTGAACTAAAAGACAAAAGCCAATGGTTTTATAAAAATGAATTCAAAGCCCCTTTTCAATGCTTGAACACACGCAACTTTGCCTTGAAGAACATAAGAACATAAGAAGAGCCCTGCTGGATCAGGCCAAAGGCCCATCCAGTCCAGCTTCCTGTATCTCACAGCGGCCCACCAGGTGCCCCAGGGAGGCATGAGACAAGAAGATGCTTGGATCGGGTTGCCACTCCCTTGCACCTGGTACTCTGAAGTAGCCCACCACCATTGTAAGGAGGTTGCACACTCCATCAAGGCCTATAGCCCACGATGGACCTTTCCTGCAGAAATCCATCCAATCCCCTCTTAAAGGCATCCAGACCAGATGCCATCACCACCTCCTGTGGCAAAGAGTTCTACAGATTAACTACCCACTGGGTAAAAAAGTACTTCCTTTTATCTGTTTTAACTCTCCCAACCCTCAGTTTTAGTGGATGCCCCCTGGTTCTGGAGTTTTGAGAGAGGGAAAAGAACATCCCTTTATTGCCCCTATCCCTTCCGTGTATAATTTTGTATGTCTCAATCATGTCCCCCCTCAGGTGCCTTTTTTCTAGGTTGAAGAACCACAAACGCTGCAGTCTTTTTTCATAAGGGAGGTGCCCCAGCTCCATAATCATTTTTGTCACTCTCTTCTGCACCGTTTCCAGCTCCACTATGTCCTTTTTGAGGTGCAGCGACCAGAACTGTACACCATATTCCAGGTGCGGCCATACCATTGATTTGTACAATGGCATGATAATATTGGCTCAACCCCTTCTTTAATGACCCCAAGCATGGAATTGGCCTTCTTAATTGCTGCCGCACACTGGGTCGACACCTTCATTGAATTGTCCACCAGCACCACAAGATCTCTCTCTAAGCTGTCACAGACAGCTCAGAACCCATTAGCCTATAGGTGAAGTTTTGGGTTTTTGCCCCAATGTGCACCACTTTACACTTGTCTACGTTGAAATGCATCTGCCATTTTGCTGCCCATTCCCCCAACTTGGAGAGATCCGTCTGGAGCTCCTCACAATCCCTTCTGGTCTTCACCACCCAGAAAAGTTTTCTGTCATCCGCAAACCTGGCCACCTCGCTGCTTATCCCTGTCTCCAGGTCATTTATGAACAAGTTGAAAAGCACCGGCCCGAAAGGAAGATCCCTGGGGGATTTTGCTTTTCACCTCTCTCCATTGTGAAAATTGCCCATTGACCCCCACTCTCTGTTTCCTGGCCTTCAACCAATTCTGGATCCATAAGAGGACCTCCCCTCTTATTCCCTGACTGAAGTTTCTTCAGCAGCCTTTGGTGGGGGCTGTGTCAAACGCCTTCTGAAAATCCAGGTATATGATATCCACAGGTTCACCCACATCCACGTGCCTGTTGACCTTTTCAAAGAATTCCAAAAGGTTCATGAGGCAAGACTTAGCCTTACAGAAGCCACGCTGACTTTCCTTCAGCAGTATTTGTTCCTCTATGTGTTTTAGAATTTTATCTTTGATGAGGCTTTCCACCATCTTACCTGGAACAGATGTTAGGCTGACCAGCCTGTAGTTTCCAGGTTCCCCCCTTCTCCCTTTTTTAAAGATTGGCGTGACATTGGCTATCCTCCAATCCTCTGGCACCGTGGCTATTTGAAGGGACAAGTTGCATACTCTAGTTAAGAGGTCAGCAACTTCGTTCTTTAGTTCCTTAATAACACTTGGGTGTATACCATCTGGGCCAGGTGACTTATTTATATGTAGTTTATCAATTTGATCTAAAACACCTTCTTTATTAACCATTATCTGATTTAATTTCTTAGTTAGGAAGGGCTGTTCAGGCTTCGGTATCTGCCCAAGTTCTTCTGCCGTGAAGACGGATGCAAAGAATTCATTTAATTTCTCTGCCATCTTCTTATCTCCTCTTTCCCTCCCTCACCATCCAGCAGGCCAACCACCTCTCTGGTTTCCTGCTTCTAACATATTTGCTTTCTAACATGCTTTCCAAAGGGACCGTAGTGGGGTGGCAGCCCAGGGTGGAGGGGGAAACCTGAAGCTCAGTCCACACTACGGAGAAGTTTAGTTGGTTTGGGCCATCCTAACCAACTCTCCAGCACCAGGGTAAGGGCAATGCAGCTCTGAGGTAAGAGAACAAATATTCCCCTATCTTGAGGAGGCCTCTGTGACTCTCCCTCAACTGCAGGATGCAGCACATACCCCAGTGCAACAGCTACATCAGTGCTGGAAAGTTGACTAGGATTGTGCCCTTAGGACCAAAGCCAATCCAAATTTCCAGCCCTCCTCAAGATAAGGGAATGTTTGTTCCCTGCCTCAGGGAAGCACAGCCATTGCCTCCATGCTAGAAATGTGGATGGGATTCGGCCCTCAGTTGGTTGCACTGTCCTACATAAAGACACCATTTATCCTATGTCTCTCCTTCAACACCTGGAGGGACATGATTGATGGAGATACGCACTAGATTCAACTAGATTATATCCATTTTATCCTGTCTGGTCCACATCTACAAAAAAAAAAAAAAAAAAAAGGAGGATATATCTGGTATTCATTTTTCTTGTCAAATATGATTCCCTTCTCTCAACACTGGGCATATTCCCAATAGTTGTGTCAGCCAGTTTTACTCTGAATACACATACATGTATCAAATGATCAAACGTTTCCAAAAAGGTGAAGGAAGTGTTATTACTGTGTCCCATTTCGAAATCACCCTCTACCTGTGGCAGCTTGTATTGATCCAAAATGGCAGACAAATGGTGCGAGGTTTTAAAACCCAGTCCCCCAATGACTGCGATCAGGTTGTTCTGTGTGCCACATTTATAGTTGGGGACAACCCTATGCTGTGTGGAGAAAAATTCCATTGCAGTAAGATAAACCCTCCTTGGTAAGAAATAGTTCTCAGAGACATGGAATCCCAAAGAGACATTGGATAAGATCTTGGGATTTTCATTGATTTCATTGACCACAAATGTCAAGGCCAAAATCTGTTGGTAATTCTTTGTAACGATCCTGCAGCAACAACAAAAACAACACATGATGTTTCACAGAATGTACTGTATGCATCAGGTTCTGAAGTACTTCACTTTTGGACCAGCTACAATTCCCATCATCTTTTTACCAGGTTATAGCATAACAAAAAGCTGTATACCTTCTGCCACGTTTTAATCAAATTCATTTTAATTTTGGCACTTGATATCTAATCTTGTGTATATAGATGTTTCAAAAGGAGCAGGTAACCCATAAGAGGAGGCACTGATCATTTCCACGAGAGATTTCTGTTAAGAAGGAAACCAAGGCTATAGCTTCAGAAAGGAGAGGGTGGGAGAGAGTGGATGCAATCCCAACCTGGAGTTAGGCTGGCAAAGGTAGACCAGCAAATTTGGCTGGCAAAGAAGACACCATAAAGTATGTTTGGACCACTCTCGGAGTAAGAAAGGCCAGCACACAGACATCCGCCATCGTCCCTGAGTGTGAGAGCGCTCCAAAGGCGCTTTACGGTGGTCCTTGTGACAGCCAAATTTTCCTGGCCTAACTCCAGGATTGCACCTAAAATATTCCTTATGAAAAATCAAACGTCACAAAGAAGAGTGGCTTAGTTGCAATTGTGCAGTTGAAGCTGACAAACTTCCTGTGAAGCAGGGAAACCCATATTAATAACAGGAACAAAACGGAGGGGGTGAAAATAGGATGGAATTTGTAGATAATCAACGATGGGTTGGAAAGGAATGGAAAAACTGGGAAGATGGAAGGGGAAAAAGTAAAGGGAAAGTGGAACACAATTAGAAAAAAATTAATGATCAACCCTATGTCAATAGGCATACAATGGAAAAAAAAAACGTACGTGGGAGAGTCAGAATAAGGAATATGGTATTGTTTAAAATTCAACGGATCAGCAAATACCAAAGTCTGAGATGCAGCCACGCCAATCATGAAGTGACCGGCTTTGTGGTACTTATAAGGACTCTCCAAGGGGTCACGCACCCCACAACGAGCAGACTCTTGCTGGAGCTCAGTGTAAGAAATCAGCTGCAAGAACAGAAGCACTTCCAGCATCACTACCCGCATTTTGATGGTCCCTACCTTGATGCCGGCCCCACTGTTCGTACCGACAACTATGCTATCATTGATCTGCCTGTAACAGCCTGTCTTGAAAATGCTTTGTCCTTCTCGGTACCATATATGGATCCCTTGCCTGATCACCTGTGTGTTGTCATGCTTCTGAAAATCCATAAGGGACACTGACAAAAAGGAGAATTATAGGGCAGATGTAAGTGAGGTGTCCAGATGGAGTCTTGTTTAAAATTATAGGGTATAGTACTTGGACTGACAAGGGATAGAATTTCCTCCTCAAGAAAATAGGCCTTTAGTGGTATAGTTCCTGATAAAGGCAAATATATTGACCACAGCTATTTTCTGTAGTAAAGTAAATGGAAAAGCATTATGGCTACAAAGGAACAAAAGAAGAGCCCTGTGGGATCAGGCCAAAGGCCCATCTAGTCTAACTTCCTGTATCTCATAGGGGTCCACCAGATGCAACAGGATGCACAAAGACAACATCCTGTTTCCTCTCTGTTGCATCTGGCATTCTGAGGTTTCCTACTTCTAAAACCAGGGGGTTCCCTGGGGCCAACGCTACCTGTAGCATCAGCCCAAGAATACCGACAGGAAGCCTCCCATGTGCCAGCCGAACTCAACTGGCCCAGAGGAGATTTTGGGATGGGGCAGGGCAAGGAGATGGGCAGTTCTGGGCAGGAGATGGGTGGGGAGTGGTCAGGCCAGCAGGCCAGCCGCCAGTATGCCACATCCAAGGCCCTGTCAGGAGGCCACCCATCGGCTTCCTCGGTTCTGTGCCTGCTAAACAGCAGGAGCAGATCCAAGAAAGCCCATGGAGTGGCCGGAGCCTCCCCTGGGACAAGTGGACGAACCTAAGGAGCATTGGACTTCGTGCAGGCCCGCCGGCCTCCCCAATCTAGCACACTTTAGTATGGCGCTCCCAATCTCGCTCGGATCAGTTTCAATGCACCCCATCTCCCCATTCCCCATTGCTCTCCACCATGCTTTCCTCTCTGTTTCTTTTTCTCCATCCAAGTACGGTACACTCCCCATGCATGCACCCTCTCAAATAATACAACATAGACTGCGGCTATGAGTTTAATCTGGGCCATTTTATTATCAACAACGTAAGAATGCAGCAGGTTAGCTGGTTACACAGGCCTGCAAATGTATGTGAGGTACTTAACCTGTGGAAACGGATCTGTCTGCCTGTGTTCCCCAAGCAATCTCCTGGCCAGCCTAAGGGAGCAATCCTAACCTGGAGTTAGGCTGGTGGTAAAGTATGTTTGGACCACTCTCAGAGTCAGAGAGGCCAGCACACAGACATGTGCCATCCTCCCTGACTCCAAGAGTAATCCAAACCCACCTCATGGTGGCCCTTGTGCCAGTCAAACTTGGCTGGCCTAACTGTGCCTGCCTAACTCCAGGTTAGGATTGCATCCTGAGAAACAACCCAACTTCTTGCACTGTTAGTCCAATAGTCTGAACCAGCATATCATAGTTGCCCCCGAAGGGTCAAGGCAGCAGAACTGCTTAGCATGCAGGATGAACCTTGCCCAGCCTTGCAAGTTCAGTGAAGGGTGTGCATGGTCAGTCCACCACTTCAACCCAGTAAGGCATCATCAGATATTCTTGCTTTTCTCTTTTCCTTGCGGCCTCAGATTGGGCACCGAGAGCATTCCTACTGACCCTACCCCACTCGCCTCCTGCAAAAGGACCAAAACCAAACTTCAACACTACTCAACAAAGCCACCTGTGGACCACCCCTGATCAGTCTGGGGTAGGCGAAGAACCCACCTGCCAAGGCCAATCAGGCAGCTGGTTAAAAAACAATCGCTGTTGTCGTGGCTTTCATGGCCACCAAACCAGGAAGCAGAATGAAGAAATGGGTGGGGAAAAGGTTGGCTATTTCCATTGTTCTTTTCTGCTCCTGTTTCCAAGCAAGCATTTGTATAGTGTGGATGGTAACCTTTCCCCCCTTTCCCGGATTGTGATATGTATTCAGTGCTTGAAGAAATTATACTGGAATGCAATGAAGGGTCTACAACCATGTTTTCTTGTGTCCTGGGTTATATGGGCTTCCTGGCCATTGTCAGCTTCATTATAGCTTTTCTGGCCAGGAATCTGCCAGACACTTTCAATGAAACCAAATTCATCACTTTCAGCATGTTGGTGTTCTGTAGTGTGTGGTTATCCTCTGTACCGACATACCTGAGCACTAAAGGGAAGTACATGGTAGCTGTGGAGATCTTCTCTATAGTGGCTTCCAGTGCTGGGCTGCTGGGTTGCATCTTTTCCCCAAAATGTTACATCATTTTGCTGAGGCCTGAACTAAATCATAAGGAACAACTCATAAGGAGACAACACTAAAAATCTCCATGACATTTTGGGTGCAGTCCTAACCCAGTGTTGTGCCGGTGCAGTGCTGTTATGCTGAACCAGTGCCGTTGCAAATGTGCCGAAAGGCACATCTGCAGAACAGGTTTGGTTGCTGGGCCGGCACAGGTAGCAGTGCTGGCTCATGGATGCCGCGCAGCCCAACAGCTTCAGTGGCTGAGTGCAGGCCTAGTTCTGCCAAGGCCGCCCATGCCCAGGTTGTGCTGGAAGTGGACAGGAGGCGTAATGGGGTGGAGGCAGCGGCGTCATGCAGCCGGAACACTGGGCGGGAGGAACGGGTGAGCGGCAGCCTGCCCGTTGCGTTCCAGTCCGTTTCGCCGTCTTCCCACCCCTGTGGGGGCGGGGAAGATGGCAAAACAGACCGGTACGCAACGGGCGGGCTGCCGCTCACCCATTCCTCCCACCCAGCATTCCGGTTGCATGATGCCGCTGGGTGGAGGGAGGCAGATCTATTGTTGCACTGGCCTGGAGAAGGAGGAGGAGATTGTGCACAGCCATTAGGCTGTATCCTATCCCCTACCCTCGGGTTGGGCAGCTCCAATTCCAGCCACTCCTGACTGCAAGGATTTGTGCCTTCTAGTTTGTGGGCACAGATCCGTGCAGCCCCATAGGGCTGGTTGGGGATTACCCCGGGGCAAAGGTAAAAAAGCCCCATGCCCCAAGGTAAGCCGCCGCTGCCTACAAGCCTGCTTTCGGATACAGTGCAGGCCAGCCATCCTGCCTGCTTCAGAGCATGTTAGGATTGGGCTGCCCTAAGACTACTGTCGACCTGTATGTACTTGGAAGTGTTCTTTCAGCTTGTGGAACGTTCTCAAAATGCTTCCTAAATTCCCATTAAAAAAGAAAAAAGTTCAAAAGTCAGATTGGAAGTGGTTAAAATCCAGATTAATATGCTTCCAGATTAACTTCAGAGAAATGCTGTACCTTGGGACTCCTGGGCACATGATCATGGAGCACACTGCTGTACGCTTGTTCCTATTGTTTCCCAAACCTTTTAGCTTCAAGACCCACCTAAAAAAAACACTTTCTCAGCTACTTAAGCCTCTGTGGCTATAATAGTGAGTAGGCAGCTGAGCTTCCCCCATGTAGCAGGTTGTTTGGCTCTATGAGTTTCATGGACCGCCAAAAATTGGGGTGTGACCCATTGGTGGGCCATGGACCCATAGTTGCCTCTATACAAAACACAAAAATACAAAATACAGAAAATACAAAATTGGTGAAAGAAGCAGCTAGGGATAGGGAAAAAATTAAAGTAAAGCTTCACGAGGTGGAATCGGATTTAGGGGAAGTGAAAATAGAACAAGACATGCTTTTGAGTCATCTCAGACAAGAAATGGAAAGAGCCGCTTATAAGATATGTCTGCAAAACTATCCTGAACAGGAGAATGAACAGGTGTTTGCGGACATTTTGAAATGGCTAGTTACAGAAACAGAATTGAATGAAGATATATAGAGAGATGGTATTGATATTATTTACAGGATTGATTGTAGATTTGCCAGACAAAACCAGAGGCCCAGAGAGATTATGATCAGATTTATTAGAAGAACATTGAGAGATGAGGTGTTAAAGATTTTAGAAAAACAAGATCGGTTTGTGGCAGAGAATAAAATCCTGATCTTACGTGAAATTCCCTTTGAGGTTCGGAAGCAAAGAAGACCATATAAAGAACTTGCAGCTTTATTAAGAGAGAGATCAGTCAGATATAGATGGAATCTTCTGCAAGGTCTAACATTTACTTATAAAGGAAACAGACAGAACATAAACTCAGTACACAAATTACAGCAATTTATGGATAAATTTGGAGAGGACCTTGGAGAAGATTAGTCGAAAAGGAAAGAAAGGGAAGAGCTGGCTGAACGGGCACTAATGCAACAAGGAAATCAAAGTAGTCTAGAAGAAAGTGAAAAGGATTCTGATAGTAGAGAAGAGGAAGAGGACCTGCAAGAAGATTTGGAAGAAAAAGGAGCATTGGCACCGAAGGAGGATAGAATTGTGACAAGGAGAAGGAGGAGGCAAGAAGAGGAAAAGAAGAAAGGAAGTAGAGCAAAGTAAATTAATTAATTACAGCAATGGCGACTAAACAAAGGAAGATTCTGTCATTGAACATTAATGGATTGAACCATTTGAAAAACATAGAAGAACTTTTAATCAATTGAAAAAAATAAATTTAGATGTGATTTGTATCCAGGAAGCACATATTAGAAGAAATCAAAAGAAATATTTGGAGAATGAGAAACTGGGAATTTTATTTAAAGCATTAGATTTGGAAAAGAGAAAAAGAGGTGTGGTTACATATATAAGAGCAGATTTACAACCGGAATTAAAATGGAGTGATGATGGTAGGATATTAGTAGTTCAAATTCAAATTGAAGATAAGAAAATTTTAATAATTAATGTATATGCGCCGAATAAAAATCAAGAGGAATTTTTCAAAAATTTACATTTAAGATTAGCAGGTGATAATCACTTGGAAATGATTCTGCTGGGAGATTTCAATGCGGTTTTTGAAAGTAAGTTGGACAGGAAGTCAAACGGGAAGTTTACCAAGGTAGGTCTACTCCCAAGATCCTTTTTAGATATGGTAGAAGAATTTAACCTGATAGATGCATGGAGAACTTTGGATCCTCAGAAGAAAGAGTTTACCTGCTTTTCAGCAAGATATAAATCATGGTCAAGAATAGATATGTGTTGGATGTCTGCTTTGGGAACGGATACCCAATTTGATGTTGAGATATTACCAAATACTTTTGCAGATCACAATCCAATAATGTTGACGTTAAACAAAAGACTAAAAATGTGGAGTTGGAGAATGGATAATTCCCAATTGGACAATCAGACGTTTGTTGACTATGTAAAAACGGAAATGGATTGGTTTTTTAAACTTAATTACAGCAGGAAGTTTCAAAACAGATAGTCTGGGATGCAAGTAAAGCTTATTTTAGAGGTTTGATCATAACACAGACAAGAAAGCAAAAAATAAATCCAGAAGAAATTGAAAGAATTATTGCAAAAATTGAAGAAAGAAGAAAATAATTCACACGATAACCCAACAAATCCTAAAATAAGACTGAGAATTAAAAAATTACATGAAATTAATATTATACAGTCTGAAGAGATGAAAAAAAGTTAAAAATGGTGAGACAAAACTTTTTTTGAAAATGCTAATAAACCAGGGAAATGGTTGGCTTATAAACTTAAAAAGGAGAGGCAAATTGGATTAATAATTTAAAAGATGAAGGAAATCAAGTTAAAACTAAGCTGGAAGACATTAAAAAGATTATTCAACAATTTTATAAAAAAAATATATGAAAAAAGACATAATGATTCAAAAACAACATGACTATATTAAAGAAAATAATAGATTGAAACTGACGGAGGAACAGAAAAAGATTTTGGATGGGCAGATTACAATGATAGAAATAAGAGAAGCATTTGCTAAGCAGAAGATAAATAAAGCACCTGGAACAGATGGTCTTTCAGCAATTTATAAGAAATTTGAAGAAGTTTTGCTTGCACCATTTAAGGATTTAATAGATGAGATATGGGAATCTGGAGTAATACCTAACTCATGGAAGGAAGCTAGGATAACTCTGATTCACACAGCAGGAACGGAAAATGATGAAATTAAAAATTACAGACCTATATCGTTATTGAATGTGGACTATAAAATTTACGTAACAATATTGGCGGCAAGGTTGAAAATTTTTTTGGGATCCCTGATTCATCATGATCAGGCGGGCTTTTTGCCAAATAGATATTTAAAGAAAAATATAAGGACAATTATTAATGTTTTGGAATATTATGAGAACTACACAACAAAAAAAATTGGGTTTGGTGTTTTGGGATGCACAAAAAGCGTGTGATACTGTCAATTGGAACTTTATGTTGTTACAATTAGAAGAAATGGATTTTGGACAAAATTTTCTTAGGGCAATGAGAGGAATCTACACGAGGCAAATGGCCAGAATTAAAGTGAATGGGGATTTAACTGATGAGATACAAATTCAACAAGGGACGAGACAAGGATGTCCACTTTCACCACTGCTTTTTATACTAGTATTGGAAATGCTGAATAATAAAATTAGGGAAGATCCAAGGATAAAAGGTTTAAAGATCCAAGGTGAAGAATACAAATTACAAGCATACGCAGATGATGTGGTATTTATATTAGAAGACCCTAATGAATCAGTTAGGGACGTGGTGGCGCAGTGAGTTAATCCGCTGTCGCTGGGCTTTCAACCGCAAGGTTGGGAGTTCGAGACTGCGTGACGGAGTGAGCTCCCGTTGCTTGTCCCAGCTCCTGCCAACCTAGCAGTTTGAAAGCACCTAAAATGCAAGTAGATAAATAGGGACCACTTTGGTGGGAAGGTAACGGCGTTCCGTGCGCTACGGCGTAGAATCATGCTGGCCACCATGATCGGACAAAAACGCCGGCTCACAGGCTTTGAAACGGAGATGAGCACCGCCCCCTACAGTCGGTCACGACTAGACCATTCGGTCGTGGGGAAACCTTTACCTTTAATGAATCAATAGAATTTTTAATGGAAAATTTGAGAAATTATGGTGATGTGGCTGGTTTGAAAATTAATTACCAGAACACTAAATTATTACTTAAAAATGTGAAGCAATCAGAAAAGGAAGAGCTGGAAAAATGGGGCCTTCCGCAAACACAGAAAGTTAAATACTTAGGGATTGTAATGACAAATAAAAATAGTACTTTGATGGAAGATAATTATTATAGATTATTAAGAGAAATACAAAAAGATTGTGAAAGATGGAGTAAATTACAATTGTCACTGTTGGGAAGAGTGGCAATGATTAAGATGAATATATTACCGAAATTGCTTTTCCTTTTCCAGACTATCCCAGTGATATTGAAAAAATCTTTTCTTCAGGAAATAGACAAAATTTCCTCTAAATTTGTTTGGCAGGGGAAAAAAACAAGAATCTGTTTAAAATTACTTCAGGATGTGAAGGAGAGAGCAGGATTTGGGTTCCCTGATTGGTTATTATATTATCAGGCAACGGCATTGAACTGGCTGAGGGAATGGGCGAGCCCAACTGATTATAGAACTTTAAAATTAGAGATGATTTGCAGATAGGACTTCATGCCTTTTTATTGTATGATAAAGCTAAATATTATAGTAATTTTAAGCAACATCTTTTGAGGAGAGCTTTATTATGGATTTGGGACCAGGTGAGATATCAGATCTATGTGAAAATACCGATTTGGACAAGACCTTTAGAAATTGGAACCAATCCAGAATGGTTTAGAGAGGACCAGAATAGATCATATGCAGAATTGGTGGATAACGAGGGTAATTTGTTGTCTAAAGAACAATTACAAAAGAAACATATTATCCTGGATAGGTGGTCGGAACTACAGATTAAATCAAGATTAAAAGAGGATAAAAAGTGTGGTCTATACCTTGATATGACCGAATTTGATAAAAAAATTAGAAGATAAAGGGAAATATGTCAAAATAATGTATAGAACTTTGTTGGATTTGAAAACACAGGATGAAGAAGTTAAAGAGTCTATGATTAAATGGGCAAAAAATTTTGGATATACAATTCCTCTGGAAGAATGGGAGAAGATATGGAAAACAAATATTAAAATTACTAAAGCATCATCTTTTAAAGAAAATATTTATAAAATGTTTTATAGGTGGCATATTACACCTGGGAAATTGGCTAAAATGTATAAGAATTTGTTGAATAAATGTTGGAAATGTAAAAATTTAGAAGTAAAGGCACTTATTATCATATGTGGTGGACATGTCCAAAGGCTAAAAAATTTTGGGAACAAGTTTGGCAGATGTTGATGGAAATATTTATTTATTTATTTATTTATTTATTTATTAAATTTTTACCCCGCCTTTCTGCCTAAAAGGCATTCAAGGCGGCAATACAAAAACAGAGTTAAAAACAGAATAAAATACATCAAATTAAAAAGCAGTAAATTAAAAACAATATAAAAATACAATATAATAATACAACGGTCATCCCATGGATCATAAAAAAATACAAAGACCAGCCAGCCTGTCAGCAACTAAAAGCCTGCTTAAACAAAAAGGTCTTCAGTCCCTGCCGAAATACCACCAACGAGGGAGCAGTTCTTAACTCTAAGGGGAGGGTATTCCAAAGTTGGGGTGCCACCGCCGAGAAGGCTCTCCTGCTGGCCGCCACCCCTCTCACCTCTCCTGGTGGCGGCACAGTCAAAAGGGCCCCCCCAGATGACCTCAGAGTACGGGTAGGGTTATATGGGAGGAGGCGGTCCCTCAAATACCCTGGGCCCGAGCCATAAAGGGCTTTAAAGGTCAAAACCAGCACTTTGAATTTGGCCCAGAACAGAACCGGCAGCCAGTGTAGTCGCCGAAGCAACGGCTCGACAGAGTCAAACCGCTGTGCCCCAGCAACCACCCGAGCAGCCGCATTCTGTACTAGTTGTAATTTCCGGACCATCTTCAAAGGCAGCCCCACATAGAGCGCATATCACTATTGAATATAGTAATCCCGTTTAAGCCAGAAATATTTTTATTAAATACTAGCTTTTTGTTACCCGGCGTTGCCCAGTAAGTGTCTTGTCTAGTGGCTGTTGCTGGTGTTGTTCTGCATTTTTTTCTTTAGATTGTGAGTACTTTTGGGACAGGGAACAATTTAACTTTATATTATTTACCTGTAAACCACTTTGTGAACTTTTTGTTGAAAAATGGTATATAAATACGATTGATTGATTGATTGATTGATTGATTGATTGATTGATTGATTGATTGATTGATTGATTGATT
>JAJKFI010011943.1:81702-94159 GCA_029204185.1 Lerista edwardsae | reverse complement strand
AGAGAGAGAGAGAGAGAGAGAGAGAGAGAGAGAGAGAGAGAGAGAGAAGAAATATCCATCACAATTTACAGACTATGATGACTATGTGCAACCTGCTGGTTTTAGAAGTAGGAAACCTCAGAATGCCAGATGCAAGGGAGAGGCAACAGGATGTTGTCTTTGTGCACCCTGGGGCATCTGGTGGGCCCCTATGAGATACAGGAAGTCAGACTAGATGGGCCTTTGGTCTGATCCCACAGGGCTCTTCTTTTGTTCCTTTGTAGCCATAATGCTTTTCCATTTACTTACTAACAGAAAATAGCTGTGGTCAACAAATTTGCCTTCATCAGGAACTATGCCACTGAAGGACCATTTTCTTGAGGAGGAATTAATTCTATCCCTTGTCAGTCCAAGTACTATACCCTGTAATTTTCAACAGGACTCCATCTGGACACCTCACTTACATCTGCCCTATAATTCTCCTTTTCGTCAGTGTCCCTTATGGACCTTCAGAGGCATGACAACACACCAACCAGGATGCACAGGTGTTTTAAACATCTAGCTTTGAGATTCAGAAGCATTGGAGACTCCATCCCCCCAGTTTCTGATCATGTTCTGCTTGGGAATTCCAAAAGGCAGGGGATCCATATATGGTACCCTCAAGGACAAAGCATTTTCAAGACAGGCTGTTACAGGCAGATCAATGATAGCATAGTAGTTTTGTACAAACAGTGGGGCCAACATCAAGATAGGGACCATCAAAATGAGGGTAGTGATGCTGGAAGTGCTTCTGTTCTTGCAGCTGATTTCTTACACTGAGCTCCAGCAAGAGTCTGCTCGTTGTGGGGTGCGTGACCCCTTGGAGAGTCCTTATAAGTACCACAAAGCCGGTCACTTCATGATTGGCGTGGCTGCATCTCAGACTTTGGTATTTGCTGATCCGTTGACTTTTAAACAATACCATATTCCTTATTCTGACTCTCCCACGTATGTTTTTTTTTTCCATTGTATGCCTATTGACGTAGGGTTGATCATTAATTTTTTTCTAATTGTGTTCCACTTTCCTTTTACCATGTAATTTCCCTTCCATCCTTCCCAGTTTTTCCATTCCTTTCCAACCCATCGTTGATTATCTACAAATTCCATCCTATTTTCACCCCCTCCGTTTTGTTCCTGTTATTAATATGGGTTTCCCTGCTTCACAGGAAGTTTGTCAGCTTCGACTGCACAATTGCAACTAAGCCACCCTCCTTTGTGATGTTTGATTTTTCATTAGGAATATTTTAGGTGCAATCCTGGAGTTAGGCCAGGAAAATTTGGCTGTCACAAGGACCACCGTAAAGCGCCTTTGGAGCGCTCTCACACTCAGGGACGATGGCGGATGTCTGTGTGCTGGCCTTTCTTACTCCGAGAGTGGTCCAAACATACTTTATGGTGTCTTCTTTGCCAGCCAAATTTGCTGGTCTACCTTTGCCAGCCTAACTCCAGGTTGGGATTGCATCCACTCTCTCCCACCCTCTCCTTTCTGAAGCTATAGCCTTGGTTTCCTTCTTAACAGAAATCTCTCGTGGAAATGATCAGTGCCTCCTCTTATGGGTTACCTGCTCCTTTTGAAACATCTATATACACAAGATTAGATATCAAGTGCCAAAATTAAAATGAATTTGATTAAAACATGGCAGAAGGGTATACAGCTTTTTGTTATGCTATAAGCTAGTAAAAAGATGATGGGAATTGTAGCTGGTCCAAGAGCGAAGTACTTCAGAACCTGATGCATACAGTACATTCTGTGAAACATCATGTGTTGTTTTTGTTGTTGCTGCAGGATCGTTACAAAGAATTACCAACAGATTTTGGCCTTGACATTTGTGGTCAATGAAATCAATGAAAATCCCAAGATCTTATCCAATGTCTCTTTGGGATTCCATGTCTCTGAGATCTATTTCTCACCAAAGAGGGTCTATCATACTGCAATGGAATTTTTCTCCACACAGCATAGGGTTGTCCCCGACTATAAATGTGGCACTCAGAACAACCTGATTGCAGTCATTGGGGGACTGGGTTCTGAAACCTCGCACCATTTGTCTACCATTTTGGATCAATACAAGCTGCCACAGGTAGAGGATGATTTCAGAAATGGGACACAGTAATAACACTTCCTTCACCTTTTTGGAAGTGTAGTTTGTGATACATGTACAGTATGTGTATGCAGAATAAACTGACTGACACAACTATTGGGACTATGCCCAATGTTGAGAGAAGGGAATCACATTTTTTTTTTTGTACACATGTACACATTTTTTTGTACACATTTTGTACACACTTCTACCAAGGTAGATGGATAAAATCTAGTTGCTTCCAGGCTGATTTACATGTATCCACAATGGCATGTCTGAACAGCGTATTTCCACCAATCATGTCCCTCCTGGTGTTGAAGGAGAAACATAGGATAAACGGTGTCTTTATATAGGTCAGTGCAACCAACTAAGGGCCGAATCCCATCCACTTTTCTAGCATGGAGGCAATGGCTGTGCTTCCCTGAGGCAGGGAACAAACATTATTTTGTTTTGTTATCTTCAGGAGGGCTGGAAAGTTGGGTCGGCTTTGGTCCTAAGGGCACAATCCTAGTCAACTTTCCAGCACTGATGTAGCTGTTGGAATGGGACATGTGCTGCATCCTGCAGTTGAGGGAGAGTCACAGAGGCTTCCTCAAGATAGGGGAATATTTGTTCTCTTACCTCAGATCTGCATTGCCCTTACCCTGCTGCTGGAGAGATGGTTAGGATGGCCCAAACCAACTAAACTTCTCTGTAGTGTGGACTGAGCTTCAGGTTTCCCCTTCCACCCTGGGCTGCCACCCCACTACGGTCCCTTTGGAAAGCAAAGGCAAAGTTGCGTGTGTTCAAGCATTCAAAAGGAGCTTTGAATTCATTTTTATAAAACCATTGGCTTTTGTCTTTTAGTTCAGCTATGGTGATTTTGCCCCCACGCTGCAGGGCCAGTCGCATTTCATTCCTTTATACCGGATGGTCCCAACAGAAGTCCATCAGTACAGTGGGATTGTCAAATTACTTCTGCACTTTGCATGGAAATGGGTGGGTCTGATGACCTTAAAGGGTGAGAGTGGAGAACTTTTCCTGAAGAACCTCTTCCCAATATTTTCTCAGAGTGGAATCTGTGCTGCCTTCACCGAAAGGATTGCCACGTTCAGCCTTTTCGATGACTTCTTTGATGCACAAGAAAGCTGGAAGAAGACATTTTCTGTGGTAATGAGAAGTAAAGCCAATGCTGTGGTTGTCCATGGAGAAACCCAAACCATGACCTGCTTGAGATGGTTACTGCGCCAAGGAGAAAATGACTATGGGACAGCGGATGGTAAAGTGTGGATTATGGCGGCCCAGTTAGACTTTTCAGCAGTGCCCATGCAAAGGGATTGGAGCATTGAGAGCTTCCATGGTGCTTTGGCCTTCACAACTCATGCAAAGGCCGTGCAGGGATTCCAACACTTCCTTCAGAATGTGAGTCCTCGTTTGGCAAAAGGAGATGGTTTCATCCACAAATTCTGGGAGCAAGCTTTTGGATGCTCCTTTCCAAATCCCAATTTTGATATGGATGAGGACGAGATCTGCACAGGGCAAGAGAAACTGGAGAGCATTCCCGGACCTTTCTTTGAGATGAGCATGACCGGCCACAGCTATAGTATCTACAATGCCGTCTATGCGGTGGCATATGCTCTACAGGGGTTTTACTCATCCAAAGCAAAATTCAGAGTAACAGGAGACAGAAGGAGGCTTGAGTATCAGGACATTAAGGCATGGAAGGTACTATATTTTATGGGAAAATTTTTCCAGAATAGAAAAGGACTCGGAGTACACTATCCTACTGCAGTCAGTTCCCAAGCTGTGTGTCAGGGCCCACCAGTGGGTTGTGAGCCAATTTCAGGTTGGTCGCAGAGCCCCTAGAGCAGCCATATTGAAAATATGGGAAGATGGGATGCATGAAGGGGGAGGGCTGTGTGGTTGTTTTGCTTGTGTCAAGGTTGTAAATAGGCTTTATATAAATTTTAAATAAGCTTTATGTACATATCTGATTCACTTTGCTATTGGAAAATAACTGAGGGTGCCAATCTAACCTGGAGTTAGGCTGGCACACTTAGGTCAGCTCTGATATAGAGAGACAAGATGATCTCGCTAGATCTCCAGGCTTTTCATTAAGTGTAGAACGTAGGTATTTAGTTCGACCTGCTCCGTATTTAGCTAATATTGAAGTTCCCAAATACCGAAGGGCTTTTACTTTGGCTAGATGCCATTGCCTTCCATCTGCTGTACTTGAGGGAAGATTTAATAAGATCCCTTTTGAGAACAGATTGTGCCCTTACGGAGCTGAAACGCCCGAATCAACTACGCATATTCTTTTATATCGCCCATTTTATAGTGAGCTACGTGATTCTTTATTAACTCATCTGATTAAATCAGTACATATGGATTCAGTTAGAACCACTGACTTCCTATTAGATTATAGTAATTTTGTAAATTCATTGGCAGTTGCCCAGTTTTGTTCAAGGGCTATAGTGATTCGGAACCAAATAAGACATGATATAAATTTAATCCACGTTTGAGGGTTTAATATTTTAATGTATCCTATATTAAATGGGGTTGGTTAGTAATTGAAATATGTTGTGATATTTTGATGCCAGAGAACTAATTAAGAGTCTTAATTTATTTTTTTAATTAGGTTGTTTGTTTAGTATATTCGGCCCATGTAGACTCTCTATTGTATGTCTTAACTTTTGTGCTGGTCCTTGACCGTAAATAAAGATTACTACTACTACTACAGTCAGGTCAGCCAAGTTTGTCTGGCACAAGGGCTACTGTAAATTATGTTTGGACCACTTTTGGAGTCAGAGAGGCCAGCACACAGCCATGCACCATCCTCCCTGACCCCAAGTGTGGTTCAAACCCACTTTATGGTGGCCCTTGTGCCAGCCAAACTTGGCTGGCCTAACTGTGCAAGCCTAACTCCAGATTATAAGGGTCGTCCTGCATAAGGGTCGTCCTGCTGTCATGGCATTCCCCCCCCTCCAAGATGCAGTCTTGCAACATCTACCATTAATGTGATGGTAGCACTTTCAAACCCCATTTCTCCCCCTAAATTGAAAGCTGGACGGTTGGGGCGGCAAGTGGTCACTGCTCTGGCTGCTTGGCCAGGATTGCTGCTGGCAGAGCAGGTGAAGCCTCCAGGACAAGGACACAAGGGTCCTTCTCAGGATGCAGAGGAATGGAACCAACCTCAGCAATGGCCAGGGAAGGGGGTGAAATCACCCCCCTTCCTCGTCCTGAAGATCTTGTAACATTCCACTGAAAGTGGCGCCAGGGATTTGCTTTTCATTTTATCTTTCCAACCTAGCTCCATGGCTTTCTGAGGACCATGTCATTTAACAACAGTGCTGGGGAAACCATCCAACTCAATGAGAATGCGGAATTTATGATGGGCTTTGATATTACCAATGTCATCACTTTCCCAAATAACTCCTTTCTTAGAGTGACGGTTGGAAGGATGAATCCCTGGGCTCCGACAGGCAATGATTTTGGCATTAATGAGAATGCCATCTTGTGGCACAGAAGCTTTAACCAGGTGGGACTACACAGAAAGGGAGACATACTATATTTTAGGCTTTTTTATAACACATTTCCACCACCTTTGGCCCAATATGTATGTTGGTTTACATTGATTGTATGTGATCTGATTGCACTGTCTATTAACAATGGCTCCAAACCTCCTGCCTCTTTAAGACAGGTTTGGGAACCTTCAGAGGACCTGCAGGTGAAAGCGGCAATCACTTCTAGGTAGTCCCCACTGCTGCCATGACATTAAAACCACTTTCCTACCTCCCTGTCATCAGCAGCAATGACAGGGAGAACCCCAAAGTGATGGCCACGTTCATTGCCTACAGATCTCCACCACTCACCATCATCCCTTAAGTGGGAGAGGATTTTTAAAACCCAAGTGCTGGGGCAGGGACAGTAGTTAGAGATGGAAAGCAGTGGAAAAGAACACAGTATTCCATAATATTGAGTTTTCCCCTCTATAATATGTGAATTGTTATTCACATCTTGTTGATTCTCCTTCTAGATACTTCATGCTCACTGTTCATGGTGGGTTTGTCCATCACTAAGGCTGGGAATAGTCCCGTACCCTGAAAGGAGGTGGCATACTGTGTTTTGCAGGCACTTCAATTATTATTGACAAAACTGAGTTTTTTTATCTATAAAATGTAAATGGTTATTTGCACCTTAGTGTTGATTTTCTATTTTGCTTTACTTCACTATACACCAGGATCCCCCTTAATGGTGGGTCTGTCTCTCACCAAAGGTGGGAATAGTAGCGTAGCCTGAGAGGGGGTGGTGTACTTTGTTTTTCAGGCACCTCAATGCATTGTGTAAGTAGCCCCTCACCCTTGGAACCATTTAGGGCAGTGAAATGCAGCAGCATAACCTCTGCATTACTCTCACCGCCTGGAATGGCTCTGAAGGTGAGGAGAAGGAGCCACTTAGACAACACATTGAAGTGTCTGCAAAATGTAGTTTGCCACCCCCCTCATGCTATATGCTACTGGGAGTTAGTGCCCAAGCTGGATGGGACCACTCCAGGCCTTGCCAGAGGCTTAAGGAAGATTGCTGGGTTGCCACCTCTCTAGGTCAGACCTGGCCACAGAGCTCTGAGGCAGGAAGGGGATTTCTGCACCCAAACAGGGGGAGAGTGTAATCCTAGGAAATTCCAGGCCTTCAGCACTGGGGTCAGAACTGGCATAATCACGTTTATTAGTATTTAGGAGGAAAATATGACAACACCATCACCATCATGGTTTAGCATTACATACAGGCAGTGGTGGCATTCAGCCAGTTCTCACCTATTCTGCAGAACCGGTCGCTAATTTTAGGTTGGGCAAGGGAAGAAAGGCAGTGGCCGCCCTGAAGGACATAGAACCGGTTGTTAATTTATTTGAATCCCACCACTGCATACAAGGTAAAGCCTAACTACAGTAGAAGCATGACAATTAATAGCAATCATATGTTTCACATACTCTCATTTCTTTTACCCTTAAAATTGTATTTAAAACATCTTTTCTTAGTGCTAGCATATATCATATATCATTATACGATATATAACATACATCATATATTATTACGGCTAGGTGACACCCCTTTCTCTCTGTAATGACAACTGCCATCCTGGTTCTCATAAGAAAAAGAAGGAAAATGAGCCGTTTTGCTGCTATGATTGTGTCCCATGTCCTGAAGGGAAGGTGGCGGGCCAGACAGGTAGACTATGTCATTCTCGAGATCTGATTTACTATCGTTTCTCCATTTTTATTCCATAAGTATGTGGGAAAAGTCTATTTGGTGAAGAAGCTGGGAATGCCTGTCAATGATGTTTCTACAACATTAGAAACACTACAACGGTGTTTCTCAAACTGTAGGTCAGGAGCCACTTGGTGGGTTGCAACCTGATGTTAAGTGAGTAACGGAAAGCTGGAAGTAGCCATCTTGGAATGTTGCAGAATATTCAACTGAGGGTTTTGTGCTTTTTTTAGTTCTTAGTTCAATGCTTTTACATAATATTGTGTTCTAATCTTGCTTTCTGTCAGGGATGTTTCATGGTTGTGCACTTGTCCACAACTCAAGTGCACTCAAGGTGTTTCATTTTATGTTCTCATAATGAAAATACTTCCTGCTCAATGATGTTGGTTCCAGCTTTGTCCTCACATCTAGGGTAATGATATCACTTCTGGTGAGTTTCAACATGGGTGCCATTCTGAAAAGTGGGTCCTGGACTAAAAGTTTTTAGAACAACTGGTCTACAATTTTTCTTTGGACAAAGGTTGCTAGTGTTCCTAAAAGTACTCCTGTGTATCAATCAGGTTGACATAAAAAGAATAAGACTGCCATGTTGCTATCTTATTTTGGAATCTACTCTGAAATGGAATCTCTTCTCTTCTCAGACATGGATTTCTGCAACAAGTGTAAAAAATATTATTATCCAAACAAAAAACAAAACCAGTGCATTCTCAAGGCAATAACATTCTTGACTTATGAAGAACCATTG
Organism: Lerista edwardsae; assembly: GCA_029204185.1. Classification (NCBI taxonomy): domain Eukaryota; kingdom Metazoa; phylum Chordata; class Lepidosauria; order Squamata; family Scincidae; genus Lerista; species Lerista edwardsae. Next base: position 86,074 of record JAJKFI010011943.1, on the reverse strand, counting down.
GGGATGAGTTTAGCCATGTCATCCATTCTGTTATCTTGGATCACATCTCTGGTGCTAGGAACCTTTCTGAAGCATCACAGGACTCCCATCGTCAAGGCCAACAACCAGAACCTCACCTACACTCTCCTCGTCTCCCTCCTGCTCTGCTTCCTTTGTGTCTTACTCTTCATTGGGCAGCCAGACAAGCTGGTGTGCCTCTTCCGACAAATGGCCTTTGGCATGGTCTTCTCAGTGGCTATCTCTTGCGTGTTGGCCAAAACTATCACAGTGGTCCTGGCTTTCATGGCCACAAAACCAGGAAGCCACATGAGAAAATGGGTGGGGCAGAAAATGGCCATCTCCATTGTTCTTGGCTGCTCCCTTATTCAAGCGGGCATTTGTGTTCTGTGGCTGGCAACCTCTCCCCCATTCCCAGATGTCGACTACCACTCAGTAGTTGAAGAAATGGTTCTGGAATGCAATGAGGGCTCTGTGACCATGTTCTACTGTGTCTTGGGCTACATGGGTCTGCTGGCTCTGGTGAGCTTTACTGTGGCTTTCCTGGCCAGGAAGCTCCCTGACAGCTTCAATGAAGCCAAGTTCATCACTTTCAGCATGCTGGTCTTCTGCAGTGTTTGGTTATCCTTTGTCCCAACCTATCTGAGCACTAGGGGCAGATCTATGGTGTTGGTGGAGATCTTCTCTCTCTTAGCCTCCACATGCGGGTTGCTGGTTTGCATTTTCTTCCCTAAGTGCTACATTATTGTGCTGAGGCCTGACCTGAATCAAAGAGATCAGCTGGTGAAGAGAAAAACACCATCAAAATCTGATTGTACAACTGTAGTTCACTAATGCAGACTTTCTCCAATATGTCGCCTGGATCCAGGCAGCAGAGTAGTGTCCATATGCCTCATTTTGCACTTCAGCAAAACCATCAATTTACCATTAGAGAGGTTACCCAAGATGCATTTATGCATCACAGTCAACTATTAGGGTTCTTTTTTTTTCCTGTGATCAACACAGAACACTAAATAATGAGAATTTCTACTGTAAACGCTATCTAGTTTAGGTCAAAACGTGATCAAAACACCGCTTTTGCTTATTTTTGACAGAGTTTGACACAAATTTAGATCAATTTCACAAAAATAACACCATTTTTTTTGTTTTTGACACAGTTTTGAGGAATCTACAAATAGTTTTTATTAAGGAATCAGGAGGAGGAGTGGCAGAAACAGGAGGAAGCTTGCTTAATCTATGAACATGCATGTTCATAGTTCACAGTGCATGCTGGGTGACATTAATGGAAGGTGGAAGCTGTAAATATCAGTTTCTTGACGCGGCAATCAGCAATCAGAATGCAACTTGGAAATTTTTCAGCAGGTTATTTCAGGCCGGGGTGTGTGTATGCCCATAATTGCTTGCTTTTGTTGGCCCATTCACTCTTATTTATTGCGCTGTTTGTACAATTTGCAATAAAAATTTATGTGATAAAACCACTTAACACCACAATTTGCTATTTTAGTGAAGAATTTTTGGGAAAAAAAATCACCCCCAAAACCCACCCCTACCAATGATGCATTTGTGCACCATGTCAGGGTACCTGTAAACAGAGCCAAATGCCTTGAACAAAATTCAATATGTTTCCATATGCCTGAAACAGAGGAGTTGCAAACGTGCAATGCAGGAAAGCTGCAGTGTGAGTGGTTTTACTACTGCCCTTGGTGCTGATGTATTGATTTTTATCTAACTTATACAAAAAATACAGAATCAAATCTGAAAAAAATAGTTTCACTAAGCACAGAGCTTAGCTATTAGTGCCCCTTGCAGAAGACGACTCACAGCGCAATCCTGCACTGCCCGTCGCGCTAATGCTACATCATAGCATAGGAGTGACAGCCCTAGCGTTGACGCGGGAACACTGCGAACCGGTCGGTGCGATGGAGCCTCCGCCGAAAGCAGCACAGGGATTGGTGGGTGGGAGGGAGGCGGGGACAGGACTTGGGTGGTACGTGGGCGGGTTTGAGACGTGGCCGTATGACCACATCCTAAGCCCGTCCATGAGGCAGCGCGGCCCCAATTCAGGTTGCGCGGTCTCGTCGGATCTGTGCCTGCTCTTTAGCAGGTGCAGATCCAAGGAGCACATAGGGGAGGCTGGAGCCTCCCCTACGGTAAGGGAGCACATGCTTCCTTGCTGCAGGAAGCTCCCGCCTCCACTTACCCAGCGCTAGATATGGTGCTGGCCGGCCGGCCGTGCTATTCCAGCGCTAGGTAGGATTGCACCCTCAAATGGATTTCTTTCTTTACTGTCCTCAGGCTGCAGCAACAGCAATTTAGGAATTTTCCAGGGTTGTAACACAGCTTGCTACGTATCATCAAACCCAGCTAATCATCTTTGCTCCCCCAATGTTTAGTACAGGGTTCTATAAGTTTTTTGGAATGAGGGCCACATTGTATTTCTTGCCATTCTGTCAAGAAAATAAATAAATAAATTTTAATGAATTTTAATAAAGACGTAAATAATAACTAAACTAGAGATGGAACGTAGATGAATGTATATGTTTTATTCTGATCTTTTTAGTACTCACCCTATGATACTGAACATTTCAGGCTTGGAGAACCTAGGCACTGAAAGTTTGATTGAGGGTGCAATCTCCTGGAGTTAGGCCGGCACAGTTAGGCCAGCAAAGTTTGCCTAGCACAAAGGACAGCGTAAAATATGTTTGGACCACTCTCAGAGTCAGAGGGGCCAACACATAGATGTGCAACATCCTCACTGGGAGTCAGTGTCCAAATCCGCTTTATGATGGCCCGCTTTACGATGGGTCAAATTCTCCAGTGCCTGCATGTGAACCGGGACCCGCATGTGGACCATGGGCCGGGTTTTGGAGACCCCTGGTTTAGTGGTCATCACACTAACTGGTAATATAGAGATGCAGTGAAAAAGGCAAGGTCTCCATGACTTACCAACTAGCAAATTTGTTCACATGACAATAGAGGTGATAAATTCCTTCTCACTGAGGCCAGAGACAAACTCTGAAACCGTGAGGCAGACTCACAGTTCTGTTCAGCAAATTTTGGTTTTTGTTCACCACATTTTGCTCATCAAATTTACCTGTTAGTTATAACCAGCAAAATTCCCAAGAAACAGAAGGGAATTATGAGAAGTAAAGAAAAAGGAATGAATAAGGATGCACAACACCCCCCCTTTTTTTACTTGCATTCCTTTCATGCAACAGTGTGTTTAAAAAATGAGTACAGGCATTTACCTGTAACTGAGGTGCTGCAAACCAAGTGGATCTCCAAGTGTTGTCTCTTACTATAAAAAAGTGTGCCAAAGTTTGATTTTTAATTACAGTGGGGGAGGGAGATACCCAGCAAACAATTACAGTGCCCAAATTTACCTAAAAGATAATCTTTGCCCTTCTGGCAAGTAAAAGTGGCTGAGTGTAATGCTCTGGAAACAATGCAGGAGCATACTTTCATCTCTCCACCTCACACAGAAAAAAATTCAGATGAATTGGTGGGAGAAGCTTTAGAGGAGCCCACCCTTTGCACCTGTTGCGTGACCATATCTCAGGTAAAAAGATGGGTTCTAAACAGGCCTGTAAATATGTTTGAGGTGCTCAAGCAGGAGAAACGAATCTGGCTGCCTATGTTCCCCAAGCAATCTCATTGGGCCTACCATCCACCTCCGGGCCAGCCTAAGTCCAACATGCTGAGGCACCGCAGCGGCGTTACTCAGGGTAAGGGAGGAAACACCCCAAGGGGACTCTGGCGGCAGCCTCAGTGGCCTTTGTATGCAGCGATCGCCATGTTGGCAGTGCTGCTCCTCCATAAGCCACCATGTATAGGATTGGGCTGTCAGTATCGAACGCAATAGCTAGAGGAGTTCACAGCCAAAGGTTTAGCACAGCATTTCAACGCGCTCCTTCGGAGTCATTCTGTGTGGCTAGAGCAAAATGGAGGCGATTTTGCTCCGTTTTGCCTCTGTTTTGCTCTAGCTGCTAGGAAGGGCTAGCAGCTAGAATGGCCAAAAGGGGAGGGAGAGGGAATTTTTGCTTGGCAAGTTCAGGCACCATGCAAAATTAAATGCTGTGACCCTCCTCTAGCTATGCTACTGTTTGTATGGCTGGCTAAAAGGACAGGGAAACTTCTCAAATGAGATGGGAGAATAAAAAAAGAGAATCCTCTGAATCCTCAATCAGCAGCGCAGTTGCTTAGCTGTAATATTTATGGTTCCGTAAGTTCAGTTGCCTAGTGCTGAGTGTCATATTCAGTTCTCCGGAAAATTCTAATGGCTCTCAATTTCAATCAAAACCAGGCTGAAGCGAGACAGAAATGGAGGACTATGTTTCAGATATATGGATACTTGGAAGAAAAATAAAATAAACAA
>JAJKFI010011943.1:11900-46702 GCA_029204185.1 Lerista edwardsae | reverse complement strand
CTATGCAACAACTTCTGAGAATCCACAGACTGTGAATTGGAAAACAAAAAGGCCTACAATTGAGGGAATCCAAAGGGAATATGGATTTGAATAACAAAGTTATACAGTATAATTTGAAAAGACCAGACATGTGATTAGTTTCTCCAAGAAAGTGAGGCCTTAGGACCCAATCCTGAAACCAGTGATAGCTGTTACCACTGGCTCTGGTGTTGTAAACATGCTGCAAAGCATGCTTTTTGGCACCACTGAAGGTCCTGGTCCTGGGTGCTGGGTATTGGTACTGGGCCTGCATCCACGGCACAGACCTCAGAACTCAGGAGTGACCTCAGTACCACCCACCATGGTGGGACTGTTCCTCAGCGAAGCCACATTTGGGGCAGGGGAGGGCATGGGAAACAAGAAAGGCATGGAGGAGGAAGGCATAGATTGGCCACTGGAGGGGGTGGGATTGCTGGACACACTCGCTGCTATGTGGGGCTTGGACACCTGAAACAAGGATGGTCCACTGGTGAAATTGCCACCAGAAACTTGATTAGCCCCATTGTGGGGACTGGGGCTTTCCCTAGTGGAAAGGGGCGAATGTCCCCTTTCCCTGAGAATACTTCTGCAGCTGCTTGGCTTCTGCCGGATCCAACAGTAGCCATTGTGGTACCACTGCTCCAACAAGACCAACAGGAGCCCGTGACATCATATATAGCACAGTCCAAAATTAAATCTAAATATGTTGATCAGGTATGCCACAACTACACTCTGTTCCGTAGGGCGCAATCGTCATCTGGCGTTAGGCCAGTATAGTTAGGCCAGCAAAGTATGGCCAGCCCAAGGGCCATCATAAAGCATGCTTGGACCACACTTGGAGTCAGGGAGGATGGTGCATGTCTGAGTGCAGGCCTCTTTTACTCCGACAGTGGTCCAAACAGACTGTATGGTGGCCCTTGTGCTGGCCAAACACATAAAAATGATGGACAACAGCTGACATAGGTGTCTAATTCATAGTTTCCGGGGTAGATGAGACGATCAGCGATGCTCCCGACACCATTTGAGTCCAGATTCGGGCCACCTTGGTGTGGGGGGCGAGAAGGGGTGCAAAACAAAATGTCCACCATGCCCTGCTGGAACGCCTGGAGCGATTCACACCAAAGTTGGTACACATATGCCTTGCTGTTTGGCGACAAATACTGCGGGGGTATGGCCCCCCTAGTACTCCCAGGGGTGTGGGTGTCATGGGGGTGCCACATAAAAATGATCGAAAATGGCCCACATTGGTGTTGAATCCAAAGTTTTCAGGGTCGCCGAGACGAGCGGTGACGCTCCCGATGCCGTTTGAGTCTGGGTTCAGCTCCCATTGGCTTGGGGGGTGAGAGGGGGTGAACAATACAATGTCCAAAATGACTGGCATTCATGTCAAATCCATAGTTTTCGGTGTCGCTAAGCTGATGGGCGACAGTCCCGATGACATTTACGCCCAAGTGTAGTTGAATAGAACGAATAGAACTCTGTGGAACCTTCTGGAAATTTTTAGAAATCATTATGCCTCAGTCTTGGACTCCAATCAAATACTTGCCATGTTACCAGGCGTAGTCACTGAATAGAAGTCTATCAATATCATAGTAGATACCTATGAGGTCGTCAATTGCCCATTAGACTTCCTAAACTCACCTGATCTGGCTGCATTCCCACCACATCGTCTTTTACTTACAGTGGGATCTCTAATTATTTTACTACAGAACCTCGACCCGCCAATACTTTGCAACAGCCCAGGGCTGTGTGTCAAGAAGATGCCAGGTACTGTAATTGAAGCGACTATCTTAACAAGAAAGGGAGAGGGTGAAACAGTTTTTATCCCAATGATAACACTCATTCCAACGGATCTCCCTTTTTACTTTAAGAGATTGCAATTTCCAGTGAGACTTGCATTCTCGATCACGATCAACAATCACAGGGGCAGTCTATTAAGTACTGTGGAGTGAACCATGTTTCTCCCACGGACAACTTTATGTTGCTTGCTCAAGGGTGGGTTCACCGAAGAATTTATGTATTCTTGCTGCTGGAGGTGAAACTAAAAATGTGGTTTATAATCAAGTTCTGAGTTAAATTAATATTATAGTGAACTAGCTTTTTGTTACCCGGTGTTGCCCGGGTAACAAAATGAACTTCCAGAGTTTATGAGTTTTGCACCCCTTCTCACCCCCCATGCTGATGGGGGCCGAACCTGGACTTCAACCGCGTCAGGAGCATCGCCGCTCACCACAGTGGCCCCGGAAACTATGGTTCCGACGCTGATTTTGACCGTTTTTGACCGTTTTCACATGGGGCCCCCTGTGTACCCCACCCCTGGGTGCACTGGGGCCCCCTGACCCACGCAGTGTTTGTCGCCAGGCCGCAAGGCACATGCATGCCGAGTCTGGCACCAATCGCCCCAGGCATTCCAGCATGGCATAGCAGACATCTTGTTTCGCACCCCTTCTCACCCCCATGTTGGGGGGGGCTGAACCCGAACTCCCACAGCGTCGGGAGCATCGCCACACGCCTCGGCGACCCTGGAAACTACGGATCTGACGCTGATTTTCTCCGTTTTCGACCATTCTCACACGGGGGCCACCACGCACTCACGCCCCGGGGGCTCTAGGGGGGCCTGACCCCCGCAGTGTTTGTCACCAGGCCGCAAGGCACGCACATGCCGAGTCTGCCTCCAATCGCTCCAGGCATCGCAGTGGGGCATGGTGGACATCTTGTTTCGCACCCTTTCTCACCCCCTATGCCGAGGGGGGGGGGGGCAAACCTGGACTCCATCCATATCGGGAGCATCACCATTTGTCTCAGCGACCCGAGAAACTTCATGTGGGGCCCCCTGCACACCCCCACTCCCGGGGGCAATGGGGGGGGCTGACCCCTGCAGTGTTTGTCACCAGGCCACAAGGCACGTGCGTGCTGAGTTTGGCTCCAATCGCGCCAGGCGTCACAGCAGGGCATGGCGGACGCCTTGTTTCGCACCCCTTCCCACCCCCCACATCAAGGGGCGCCAAATCCGAACTCCCACAGCATCGGGAGCGTCGCCACTCGCCCCGGCGACCCCAGAAACTACAGATTTGATGCCTATTTTGGCGATTTTTGACTGTTTTCATGCAGGGACCCCCCTGTACCCCCACCCCCAGGGGCGCCAGGGGGGCCTGGCCCCTGCAGTGTTTGTCGCCAGGCCGCAAGGAACGTGCATGCCAGGTTTGGTGCACATCGCTCCAGGCGTTCCAGCACGGCATGGGGGAAGTTTTGTTTCGCGCCCCTTCTGGCCCCCCATGCCGAGGGGGCCCCGAACCCAGACTCCAACCGCATCGGGCGCATCACCGGTTGCATCGGTGTCACCGGTCGCATCGGCGACCCCGCAAACTATGGACTCGATGCCAATTTCGCCCATTTTCTGCCATCTTCACTTCAGGCCCCCTACCTCGGCCCCCTACCTCAGGCCTCGGCGACCCCGGAAACGATGGGTCTGATGCCGATTTCGTCTGTTTTTGACTGTTCTCTCGCAGGGGCCCCCGCGCACCCCGCGCCCTGGGGGCGGTAGTGGGGCCTGACCCCGGAGATTTTGTTGCCAGGCCTCAAGGCACGAGCGTGCCGAGTCGGGTGCCAATCGCTCCAGGCATCGCAGCAGGGCATGGCGGACATCTTGTTTTGCACCCCTCCCACCCCCCACGGTGAGGGGGGCTGAACCCAGACTCCCATGGCATCGGGAGCGTCGCCACTCACCTCGGCGACCCCGGAAACTACAGATTCAATGTCGATTATGGCTGTTTTCAACCGATTTATGCAGGGCCCCATGTGTACCACCACCCCAGGATCACTGGGGGGGGGCTGACCCCCGCAGTGTTTGTCGCCAGGCTGCAAGGCACGCACGTGCCAGGTTTCGTGCGCATTGCTCCAGGCGTTCCAGCACGGCATGGTGGACATTTCGTTTCGCACCCCTTCTTGTCCCCCATGCCAAGGGGGGCAGAACCCGGACTTCAACAGCATCGGGAGCATCGCCGCTCGTCCAGGCGACCCTGGAAACTACGGATTCGATGCCGATTTCGGCCGTTTTCGGCCGTCTTCACGCGGGGACTCCCACGTACCCCACCCCGGGGGCGCTAGGGGCCCCCGCCCCCCGCAGTGTTTGTGGCCATGCCGCCAGGCTTCCGCATGCCAAGTTTGGTGCCAATCGGTACAGGCGTCACAGCAGGGCATGGCGGATGTCTTGTCTCGCACCCCTTCTCGCCCCCACGTCGAGGGGGGGCTGAACCCGGACTCCGATGGCATCGGGGGCGTCGCTATTCATCTCGGCGACCCTGGAAACTGGATTTGACGTCGATCTTGGCCGTTTTTGACCATCTTCATGCGGGGACCCCTGTGTACCCCTACCCCCAGGGGCGCTAGGGGGCCCCAAACCCCGCAGTGCTTGTGGCCAGGCCGCTAGGCTTCTGCATGCTGAGTTTGGGGCCAGTCGGTCCAGGCGTTCCAGTAGGGCATGGCGGACATTGTGTTTTGCACCCCTTCTCACCCCCACGTTGAGGGGGGGCTGAACCCGGACTCCGACGGCGTCGGGAGCATTGCTGCTCATCTCGGCGACGCCGGAAACTGTGGATTTGACACCTATTTCGGCCGTTTTTGGCCGTTGTCACACGGGGACCCCGCGTACCCCCACCCCTGGGGGTGCTAGGGGGGCCCAACCCCCGCAGTGTTTGTGGCCAGGCCACTAGGCTTCTGCATGCTGAGTCTGGCGCCAATCGGTCCAGGCATTCCAGCGGGCCATGGTGGATGTTGTGTTTCGCACCCCTTCTGGCCCCCCACATCGACTGAGGGCCAAACCCAGACTCCAACAGCATCAGGAGCGGCACCGCTCATCTCGGCGACCCCGGAAACTGTGGATTTGACACTGATTTTGGCCGTTTTTGACCGTTTTCACGCGGGGACCCCCGCGTACCCCCACCCACGGGGGCGCTAGGGGGGCCCGACCCCTGCAGTGTTTGTCGCCCAGCCGCAAGGTGTATGCGTGCCGAGTTTCGTGCCGATCGCTCCAGGCGTTGAGGAGCCTATGCGACACACACACACACACACACACACACACACACACACACACACACACAGGCTCTTCTTTATATAGATAGATGTGTAAAAGATTGTTATACTGTACTTATACTTTTCATTTCCTGTACATCAAATTATTTTGATTTTGCACTATAGATAGAATTCATTCCTTTTCCTGTCTAATAGAAGCTTGGGATACATAAATACCCAGGCAACGCTGGGTAAGGACAAGCTAGTAAGAAACAAAAACCCAATGATATAAGTAGATATTATTTATACTTTTCTGTCTGGGGAGGTCTGTATTGCTGGCCCTTGTGGGCCATACTCTGGAGCCCCTGATTTTGTCATTGCTAGGTCTGTTAGGGCAAGGTCGGCTGGCTGACACAGTCAGTGACCAGCCCCACAAACACCCCAGGTTCACGAGGGGATGTTGGGACTGCTGTGGCCCCCCTCCCCTCAAGAACAGGCCAACCATATGGTCACCCAGCCACAGCCTAGATGACCTGCCAATATAGCTGGCAGGACAACCAGGCAATGCCTCCCTTCAGGATCAAGACCCGGGAAGGAAGCAGCCCTTACACAAGGCAGGGTGGCAGGGGGGAAACTAAAGGTGCTTGCATGTAAAGACTTCTCGGAAGCCAATGAAGAGCTCAGTGGAGACTAGGCCTCCACCGGTTAGGGTGGCAATCTGTGACCCCTGGCGGGAGGAAAACAACAACAACAGGAGGAGAAAGCTGGGTGGTTTAATCCCGCTCCCTGTGCTCTTTGGATTTTGCTCTTGACTCTTGGCAAGGCTCTAGTTACCATCTGGGCTCCTCTCCCTCCCTGCTAGAGGAATCCTCAACGGAGCAGACATTATTATTATTATTATTATTATTATTATTATTATTGTCGTCGTCGTCGTCGTCGTCGTCGTCGTCACCATCATCATTATCTTCATCATCATCAACAACAACACTATTCAGTTAAAAGTTTACAATTTTCTGACAAAATCAAATAACTCAATGGCTCCCTGTCCCCCAAAAGGCTCACAATCTAATAAAAAAGCAGAACTCCCACCAGCAGCAGCCACCAGAAAAGAAACTGTGCTGGAATGAATGATGTTTACTGTCCCCCTGCTTAAAACACTTTTTCTACCATTGGCGGATTTGAGACCCAAATTATTATTTAGAGCAGGGGTAGGCAACCTTAAATACTCCAAGAGCGATTTGGACCCGTTTTCTGGAGAAAAGAAAACCTCGGGAGCCACAAAACCCTTTTGACATCTAAAATGAAGATAATACTGCATATATAGGTTGTTTTTACCTTTATGCTATGTATAAAAAAACTATAGGGAGTGGCAACAGGATGCAAGAATTTTGTTGTCTCATGCCTCCCTGGGGCACCTGGTGGGCCACTCTGAGATACAGGAAGCTGGACTAGATGGGCCTTTGGCCTGATCCAGCAGGGCTCTTCTGTTCTTATGAGCAATCGCAGCTGAAAATCAGGTCTCGACATTCGTCATTTGCTGCCTCCAGCTTTCTCTCTCTCCCACCCCCAACCCTGCTGCCAATCCTCCACAGCCTTCCAATTGCGCGTAAAAAAACGAACGGCAGAACAAAAACCAGCCACCACGCTGCACCTTGCAAGGCAACGTGGCAGATTGCCTGTTTGCAAAGAGCACATGCAACAAGCAGCAGCAGGATGGGCGGGCAGGGCAGACCCCAGAGCCAAGCCGAGCAGCTGCCCATGCAACTGCTGCCACTATGGGGTGTGTTGTTGTTGTTTTTCAAAACGGTGGAGGATTTTTTTATTTTTAGGTTTGCAAAAGGAGGATTCCAGGCTCGTGCACAGGAACTTTTGCAACTTGCACGCCATCGATGCAAACAATCCCTCCACGTTGCAGAAAGTAGGACTGGGCAAAAGATCCTGGAAAACGGGCGGGGGACACACACACACAACTGTGAGACCCAGCGCTTTCCGTGCTTGTAAGCAGGAGCTGCCCCAACGTGTGCAAAACCAGGGGCAAGTTTGCAACCCAACTGAGAGTGAGCCAGAAAGTTTTCCCCACTGGCTCTCTGCTGCACGCCACCACCCCCCGCCACGCTCCATCCCAGCTCTGCATACGAAGCAATGCAAACACATGGAACAGTCAACACAAAAAGCCACGCATCCTTCCAGCCAGCGGATCAGCTCTGGAGCTTCGCGGGTTGCCTTCTGCACAAGGCTATCCATGGACTGAGCGGGAGCCCAGCTGCCGCCACTGCCAACATGCTCTCCCCGCTTCCCAGAGCAGCGTGTAGCGCAGGACTGGTGCCAAGTGGAGAGGCGCTCTCGGTAGCAGCTCCCGGCTCGGGGGGCTCGGAGGGAAGGGGAGAAAAGGGGGCGATTCCCAACCTGCAGCCCTGAGCACAGTGCAGCCTACCGGGAGGGAGAGGAAGCCCACTGTCGCAGCCAATGCTGGGCGCCTCCTTTGCTACTTTCACCCGGACTCCGGAGCCGCAGCAGACGGCTAAAAGAGCCACATGCGGCTCCAGAATCATAGGTTGCTGACCCCAGATTTAGAGATTTTCAAAAAGTGGCTCCACCAAATGACCTGAAACTTGCACTGTAAACAGTGTAAGGATAGACCTTTTTAGAGGTACAATTTTTTTTCTGTCCACCCATGTCATCATTTAAGAAACAGGGGCAGACGTTGCGGGTTTTTTTGTTTTATGGGGGGCTGTTTCTGAATCTAATTGGGGGCCCTCAAATCTGGAATGAAAGTTGCCATTTTGGCTTCCTGTGTTAGGGCAGGAACCTTTCTCACTGTGTCCACTTTAAAGCTTTCAGATACAATTAGCACCTGTAATAATTTTTTAAATAATTGGCGGGCAAATCCACGGATGGTAGTTCGCACGTCTCCTTCCATTCAAACTGTGTTTCTTTTAGGCTAACTACCTTTTTACTTTAGTTACTTTAGTTTACTTTTTACAAGTTAGGTGAAAACATAGAGGAAACACATATCTCCTAACCTTTGTCTTGTGTTATTTCTGATGTTCTGATATGTCTTGCCTTTTTTAGTTTTTAGATTTGGAATGTTGCAGGTAAATTCACAGAATGTGAATAAATTATTGTGTGTGGCAACAGAGACAATGTTTTTTTATACTCCACAAAACATTAGACACAAAACAGTAGAAGGCAACTCCAAGATCAAATATCATAAGGCTGTATGACCTCTCACCAACCTCACAGGTTTGCTGGGTGCAGGCAGACAATCAACTGCAATCTCACCTGATGGTTGATTTTTAGCTAGGTGATTAGCTAGTTGAGGATAATTACCAGGGGCAGAAATCTGCAAAATGCTCTCCTGTTGTTTACCTTTCCCAAAGCTATTTAGAATGGGATTTAGGACAATTACCCAATTACTTTAGGGAGAAAAAATCTAGATAAAGCTCTCCTATTCACTCTAATCACTGAGAATTCCCAAGCCATTTAGAAAGTCAGGTGTTACAATCTAGTCACCAAAACAAACCTCACTGCCTTGCCCTGATTCACACTGTGAGGGTCATCCTGTTTCTTGTACCATGGCAGCAAGCTTTACTGGGGCATAGCCAACATGCACACTAAGGGCTCCCTTCCCCTCTGCAGGGACATATTAGCATATGTAATTTACACAATCTGTAATGCATCTTTGCTTTCAGTCATCAACTGCTTTACCATTTACCTATTGGCTGAGGGAAAACAGAGACAGTGTTTTTTATACTCCACAAAACATTAGACACAAAACATTAGAAGGCATCTTTGCACCCCAAGTGCCTAGAGAAATACCACACAAAATAGTACCTCAAAAGTACAGCTTCTCTATGGGACTGCAGTAACCCTATCAATATATAACTTATTGTGGAGTATGTGGCTTCCTGTTTTCCATACCCATGTTCATTTTTATTGCCAACTAGCTTTTTGTTACCCGGCGTTGCCCGGGTAACAAAATGATCTTCCACAGTTTATGCATTTTGCACCCCTTCTTGCCCCCCCACGTCGACGGGGGCCGAACCCGGACTCCAACTGTGTCGGGAGCGTCACCGGTCGCCTCGGCGACTCCGGAAACTATGGACTCGATGCCAATTTCGCCCATTTTTGGCCGTCTTCACTTCAGGCCCCCTATGCACCCCCACCCCCGGGGGCGCTAGGGTGGCCTGACCCCCAGAGTGTCTGTCGCCAGGCCGCAAGGCACGCGCATGCCGAGTTTAGTGCACGTCGCTCCAGGCGTTCCAGCAGGGCATGGCGGACGTTGTGTCTTGCACCCCTTCTCGCATCCCATGCTGATGGGGGTGAACCAGACTCCGACGGTGTTGGGAGCATCGCCGCTCGTCCCGGCAACCCCGGAAACTGGATTCGACGCCAATTTCGGCCATTTTCGACCATTTTCATGTGGGGACCCCCATGTACCCCCACCCTCGGGGGCGCTAGGGGGCTCTGACCCCTGCAGTGTTTGTCGTCAGGCCGCAAGGTGTATGCGTGCCAAGTTTTGTTTCGATCGGTCCAGACGTTCCAGCAGGGCATGGCAGACGTTTTGTTTCACACCCCTTCTTGCACCCCATGCCAAGGGGGGGCAAACCCAGACTCCAACGGCATCTGGAGCCTCGCCGCTCATCCCGGTGACCCCGGAAACTGTGGATTTGACACAGATTTTGGCCATTTTTGACCGTTTTCACGTGGGGACCCCGCGTACCCCCACCCCCGGGGGTGCTAGGGGGCCCCGCCACCCACAGTGTTTGTGGCCAGGCCGCTAGGCTTCCGCATGCCGAGTCTGGTGCCAATCGGTCCAGGCGTTCCAGCAGGGCACGGCGGAAGTTAAATTTCGCAACCCTTCTGGCCCCCCACATCGAGGGGGGGCCAAACCCAGACTCCCACAGCATCGAGAGCGGCACCGCTCATCTCTGCGACCCTGGAAACTGTGGATTTGATGCTGATATTGGCCGTTTTTGACCGTTTTCACGTGGGGACCTCGCGTACCCCCACCCCCAGGGGCACTAGGGGCCCCTGCCCCCCACAGTGTTTGTGGCCAGGCCGCTAGGCTTCTGCATGCCGAGTCTGGTGCCAATCGGTCCAGGCGTCCCAGCAGGGCATGGCGGATGTTGTGTTTCACACCTGTTCTGGCCCCCCACGTCGAGGGGGGGGCAAACCCAGACTCCCACAGCATCGGGAGTGGCACCGCTCATCTCGGCGACACTGGAAACTGTGGATTTGATGCAGATATTGGCCGTTTTTGACCATGTTCACGCAGGGACCCCCACGTACCCCCACCCCCAGGGGTGCTAGGGGGCCCCAACCCCCGCAGTGTTTGTGGCCAGGCCGCATGGCTTCCGCATGCCGAGTTTGGTGCCAATCGGTCCAGGCGTCACAGAGGGGAATGGTGGACATTTTGTTTTGCACCCCTTCTTGCCCTCCATGTCGAGGGGGGGCTGAACCCGGACTCCGACGGCATCGGGACCGTCGCCGCTCATCTCGGCGACCCCGGAAACTGTGGATTTGGCACATATTTAGGCCGTTTGCGGCCATCTTCAAGCGGGGACCCCCGCGTACCCCCACCCCCAGGGGTGCTAGGGGCCCCCGACCCCCGCAGTGTTTGTCGCCAGGCCGCAAGGTGTGTGTGTGCCGAGTTTCATGCCGATCAGTCCAGGTGTTGCGGAGCCTATGCGAAACATACATACACACACACACACACACATACCCAGGCTCTTCTTTATATATATAGACTAGCTTTTTGTTACCCGGCGTTGCCCGGGTAACAAAATGATCTTCCACAGTTTATGAGTTTTGCACCTCTTCTCGCCCCCCCATGCCGATGGGGGCCGAACCCGGACTCCAACCGCGTCGGGAGCATCACCAGTCGCCTTGGTGACCCCGGAAACTATGGACTCGATGCCAATTTTGCCCGTTTTCGGCCATCTTCACTTCAGGCCCCTATGCACCCCCACCCCCGGGGGCGCTAGGGTGGCCTGACCCCGGAGTGTCTGTCGCCAGGCCGCTAAGCACGCGCATGCCGAGTTTGGTGCGTGTCGCTCCAGGCGGTCCAGCAGGGCATGGCGGACGTTGTGTCTCGCACCTCTTCTCGCACCCCATGCCAAGGGGGGGCGAACTGGACTCCGATGGTGTCGGGAGCATCGCCGCTCATCCTGGCAACCCCAGAAACTGGAGTTGACGCCGATTTAGGCCATTTTCAACCATTTTCAGGTGGGGACCCCCGTGTACCCCCACCCCGGGGGCGCTAGGGGGGTCTGACCCCTGCAGTGTTTGTCGTCAGGCCGCAAGGTGTATGCGTGCCAAGTTTCGTGCTGATCGGTCCAGGTGTTCCAGCGGGGCATGGCGGACATTTTGTTTCGCACCCCTTCTTGCACCCCACGCCAAGTGGGGGCCGAACCCAGACTCCAACGGCATTGGGAGCATCACCGCTCATCCCGGTGACCCCGGAACCTATGGATTCAACACCGATTTTTGCCATTTTCGACCATTTTCACGTGGGGACCCCTGCATACCCCCACCCCCGGGGGTGCTACGGGGGCCCGACCCCCGCAGTGTTTGTGGCCAGCCTGCTAGGCTTCCGCATGCCGAGTTTGGTGCCGATCGCTCCAGGCGTTACAGCAGGGCATTGCGGATGTAGTGTTTTGCACCCCTTCTTGCGCCCCACATCGAGGGGGGGCCAAACCGAGACTCCAACGGCATCGGGAGCGTTGCCACTCATCTCGGCAACCCCGGAAACTGTGGATTTGACGCCGATATTGTATTGGCCGTTTTTGAGCGTTTTCACGCGGGGACCCCCGCGTACCCCCACCCCCGGGGGCTCTAGGGGGCCCGACCCCCGCAGTGTTTGTCGCCAGGCCGCTAGGCTTCCACATGCCGCGTTTGGCGCCAATCGGTCCGGGAGTTCCAGCGGGGAATGGCGGACGTTTTCTTTCGCACCCCTTCTTGCCCCCCACATCGAGGGAGGGCTGATCCCGGACTCCAACGGCATCGGGAGCGGCACCGCTCATCTCGGCGATCCCGGAAACTGTGGATTTGATGCCGATATTGGCCAGTTTTGACCGTTTTCACGCAGGGCCCCCCGCGTACCCCCACCCCCAGGGGTGATAGGGCCCCCCGACTCCCGCAGTGTTTATTGCCAGGCCGCTAGGCTTCCACATGCCGTGTTTGGCGCCAATCGGTCCAGGCGTCACAGCGGGGCATGGCGGACATTTTGTTTCGCACCCCTTCTTGCCCCCCACGTCAAGGGGGGGCTGAACCCGGACTCTTATGGCGTCGGGAGCGTCGTCACTCATCTCGGTGACCCCGGAAACTGTGGATTTGACGCCGATTTTGGCCGTTTTTGACCGTTTTCAAGTGGGGACCCCCGCGTACCCCACCCCCAGGGGCGCTAGGGGCCCCCAACCCCCGCAGTGTTTGTCGCCAGGCCGCAAGGTGTATGCGTGCCGAGTTTCGTGCCGATCGCTCCAGGCGTTGCGGAGCCTATGCGAGACATACATACACACACACACACACACACACACATACACACCCAGGCTCTTCTTTATATATATAGATTTCATTGTATTTTCACTTAGGCTTCCAGTGAATTGCACTAACCACTTGTTTTCTATCTTTCCTATTCTGATTTTTAGTTTGTTTAGTGAATAAATTAGTTTTTGTTGCCTTGTCAGTAAAGCCACTGTTTTCCTCGTAATATGGCAAAAAAGTACAGAAATACACACAGCTATCCATATGTTGGGACCTCAGACTACAGTGGTAAATGTATCACCTAAGGTTACTTGCTCACTTGGTTTCTACAAACCTCTGAGCACAAGCAGATTTGGGTCTGTGTGTGCATCTCCACTCACCCAAAGCAATTGATCTGGATATCTCACTGCAGACAAATTACTTTTCTCACAAAGCTGTGCATGCTGTGAGGGTCATCCTGTTTCTTGCACCATGGCAGCAAACTTTACTGGGGCATAGCCAACATGCACACTCAGGGCTCCCTTCCCCACCGCAGGGACATATTAGCATATGTAATGCACACAATCTGTAAAGCATCTTTGCTTTCAGTCATCAACTGCTTTACCATTTACCTACTGGCTGAAGGAAAAAACAACAACATGGTGCTTCAGTGCAGCCATGACCCAGGTTCACAGGTTGCAGGCACTGGCATGAATACCTAGGGCCCAATCCTATCCAACTTTCCAGTGGTGATCCAGCTGTACCAGTGAGGCATGTGCTGCATCCTGTAGTGTGAGGACAGTCATAGAGGTCTCCTTAAGGTAAGGGCACGAGTATTCTCTTACCTTGGGGTTTCATTGTGGCTGCCTCAGCACTGAAAACTTGAATAGGATTGGGCACTTAGTCGCTTCACTAGAGCATGGAGGCCTCATAGAGTTCCTCAGGCTATAGTCCCTCAAAGAAAACCTAAAATGACCCACTCAGTGACACAAGAACAGGAACATACTAGTAATAAATTATATTAGTTGTACAAGCACAAACAGTGTGGTACAGTCTTGTCAATGGTGCAAGAACACAGAATAAGATTCAAATAATATTCCTCCAAGTCAGCACTCTGGACACTGTCCAATAGCAACTGAAGAGTCATGTTTCCATCTCATAGTGGGGTTTTGCTTTGTTTCACATAGGAGACATCCTTCCAGCAACTAAAGCGTTTATGAAAGGTGATTTCTTGCCTCTGTAGCTGCTAGAGAAGACAAATCAATGAGAAAGATACTTTTTTTCTTCAACTGTTCACAGCTTCTTCTAGAGCTGGGGTGGGAGGGAACCTCTAAAGGTGAAAGGTTCGCCTTATATCAGTATATGGGAAGCTGCAAGCTGCAGAATCCAGCTCTATTAAAAATAGGGTTTTTTTTCAAGATGTTTATAAAGCAGAGAAGGGTCAAGGAAGTTCCAGAAGACTTCTGTCTCCAGCTAATTAGAGGGGGTGCAAAACAAGAAGCAGAAGCCTGCAAAACAGCTCATTTAGCTTGACAGCAGTCAAAGCTATGCCAAAAATTCAGTATTGCAAGAATGAACTTCTTACTTCAGGATTCACACTCTAGCTCCCCCTTCTGCAAATTCCTGAAGTAAGCAAGCTGTGTGCCCCGTGAACAATGTGTTTTCTAAAGATGTTCTGGGGTAAAGGTAGCTTTTTCCCCAATCTTTCCATGGAAATTGATACACAGCACCATGGATAGCGCACCATTTTTGCACAGTAAAAATTACGCTTTCAGTACCATCGGCGGGCAAAGGACCCAATTTCAGTTCAGGTATATGGGAACATTTTGACATGGTTCCAAACAGATATTTACCAGAGACAGGGGGCCCTGTACATGTTTCAAAATGCAACAGAAAAAGTGTTGCGCTAACGCGCCTACGAGAGGAAATGGGATTTAATAAGAGGAACAGTATAAGAAGACATGCCTCTTGCCCAATTAGCAGGAGATATTAGATCACCGTTCTCTTTATTAGATGATCTCTTTGGTTCAGTTCAGGCCTCAGCACAATTATGTAGCACTTAGGAAAGAAGATGCAACCCAGCAACCCTAACGTGGAGGCTAAGATGGAGAAGATCTCCACAGCGACCATGGACTTCCCCTTAGTGCTCAGGTAGGTTGGAACAAAGGACAGCCAAACACTGCAGAAGACCAGCATGCTGAAAGTGATGAACTTGGCTTCATTGAAGCTGTCAGGGAGCTTCCTGGCCAGGAAGGCCACAGAAAAACTCACAACAACCAGCAAGCCCATGTAGCCCAAGACACAGTAGAACATGGTCACAGAGCCCTCATTGCATTCCAGGACCATTCCTTCAACCACCGACCGGTAGTCGACATCTGGGAATGGGGGAAATGTTGCCAGCCACACAGCACAAATGCCTGCTTGAACAAGGGAACAGCCAAAAACAATGGAAGTGGCCATCTTCCTCCCCACCCATTTTCTCATGCTGCTTCCTGGCTTGGTGGCCATGAAAGCCAGGACCACAGTGATGGTTTTGGCCAACACACACGATATAGCCACTGAGAAGACCATGCCAAAAGCCATCTGTCTGAAGAGACACCCCAGCTTGTCCGGTTTCCCAATGAACAGTAGGGCACAAAGGAAGCAGAGGAGGAGGGAGAGGAGGAGAGTATAGGTGAGGTTCCGATTGTTGGCTTTGACGATGGGAGTGTTGTGGTGCTTCACAAAGGTTCCAAGCACTAGAGTTGTGATCAAAGAAAACAATAGAGCAAAAAGTTCTAAACTCATCCCCAATGGTTCTTTGTACGTCAAGAATGTTACTGCCTTCCGAATGCACTGACTTTGTTCTTGGTTTGGATAGTGATCTTCTTGACACATGGTACACAAATCTGCATCTGAAAATAGAAGAGAAATCACTTTCAGAGCTGATTCAAGTGCATTTGTGCATGAGCAGGTGTGTTCATATGTGTGTTCTACAGTTCTGCAAGTATTCTTTTTTATTCCATATATTCTATTGCAGTGGTTCTCAAATTTTTTAGCATCAGGACCCACTTTTTAGAAGGACAATCTCTCCGGGACCCAAAAGAAATGATGTCATGGCCAGAAGTGCCACCATTGTGACACCAGAACCTGATGTCATTTCCTGGGAATGCATCAGGAATTTCGGTTATTTCTCAGCCATTTTCCAATACCAAAGTGAATCAGAAAGAAAAAAGCTTATTTTCAACCTCGACACAAGCAAAACAACCACAGCCCTCCCCCTTTCCCGCATCCAATCAATTTCAATAAGGCTTCTCTAAGATGCTTCGCGACCCACCTATCAGTGGTACTTCTTTTGACAAAAAAAGCAATTCAAACATTTCTATTTTATTCAGGAGTCAATATACTCTATTGCAGTGTTATTCACACTGTGGGTCGGGATCCACTTGGTGGGTTGCGACCTGATGTCAGGTGGGTTGTGGAAAGCTGGGAGCAGCCATCTTGGAATCTGCAGACCTTGCTCCTTTTATATGCCTTTTGTGAGTGTTAACAGTTTGAACTTTCAAGTGAGGGTTTTTTTTAAAAAAAAAATTGTTTCTAGTTCAGTGTTTTTATGTCAAATATAGTCCTAATTGTGCTTTCTGTCAGGGATGTTTCACGGTTGTACAATTACTGCAGTCCAAGAATGCCAAGTTGCATTTCAGGAGTGTCATCTTATTATGTTACAGTGACAACACTTCCTGCTTGATGACATCATTTCCTGTCACAGTATCACTTCCAGGTTAATGACATCACTTCTGGTGGGTCCTAACACGAGTTCCGTTCTAAAAAATGGGTCTCAGACTAAAAGGTTTGAATACCACTGCTCGATTGTGTGCTACAATCAACAGCCACGTATAGTAGGTGCTCTACCTGTCTGATCAGATATCTTGCCTTCTGGGCACGAAACACAATTGTAGCAGCAAAATGGCTCCTCTTCCTTCTTTTTCTTATGAGAACCGGGATAGCACTTGTCGTTGCACAGAGAAATGGGTCTTGCCTAGTCATAGAGCATATGAAGTTTTAACACTAAGAGGGGGAAAAATGACTTACAATGCTTAGTTGTAGCGAAGTCCAATGTGCTGTTTTGTTTTTGAAAAAACTGAAAAATACGACTGACTTTCAAGGAAAGCCAGAGGTGGCTGGAGGGTAACACGGGGTGGGGGGAGGTGGAGGGAGGGAAGTGTGGCAGGCCCTGCGTGTTTTTCATCCCCTTAATGGAGCTATTCCAGGCATGGGGAGGTGTAGCTGGGCCACATAGGGGCAGGACGATTGTGCTGGGGGCGCATTGATGTCACCGTGCCCCAGGCGCACTGTGAGCCACGAATGGCTCTGAGCAACACACAAAGGAAGATGAAAGAAAAGCAATGTTATTCCTCTAAAAGATTTATATCCTGCCTGTTACTCTAAACTTCAGGAGGTCTACAATAAGATAAGCAATGAAATAGTAAAACGTTAGTGAAAAACAAACAGCGCCGATATTAAAATATACCAGCATATCTGAAATTAACGGGTGCAGAAGCCAGCCAGAAGGTCAGGAAGGGACACTGGTGGACAAGAGAGCAGCCAAGAACAATAGAAGTGTTTATTCCTTTCACCACCCATTTTCTCATTCTACTTCCTGGTCTGGTGCCCACGGCAAAGGAGGGATCCTTACCTCTTCTCCAGCCAAATCACTACCCACTTAAACACCAGCTCCTGCATATGCCCTGCCACGTGCAAAGGGGCACAAATAATCTCAGGCATGTGGCCATGAGAACGATATATAAACTGGGTTGAAAACCTGAGCTGGTTATATAACTGGGGGCCCTATTGTATGCATTGTAGTCCCCAATCCACAGTTTAGGGCACACCAATGGCACACTAGAGGCCAACCTGCTGAGCTCAGGAAGGGACGTTGTTGGGCAGCAAGTCAGGGAATTTTAATCCTGTTTCACTCATTCAGCATCACACTTCAACCTGGAGGACCAACTGGAATTGGGAGGGGAATAGTATCAAAATAGACCATCACAACTCTGCCTCCCTGCCCTTGCAGCAGCTGTTGCAACCCCTGGAAAGCTGGTGGGCAACTTCATTGCCCAATGGGCAATAAATGCCGGGTCAGCACTCACTTCCTAGATTAAGTTGTGAGACACCTAGGGAACTTTGGTCTCAATCTGGTTTCTACCTCTAATTCCAACCAACCCCCCCCCCCCAAAAAAAAAAAAAAGTTTGATTGTATACCATAATCATAGTGACAGTACAATGGGATATGGCCTAATTGACGAAGTATTCCGAATACAGAAGATCAATGGGTCTAAATGTAGAATGATAAATACAGTGGATTAAAGACTGTAGTACCATGGCCATATAACACAACAGGCTCTACAATAAAATATGTATAATATACAGCATCATCCCACCTGGTTAAAGCTTTTGTGCCACACAATGGCATTCTCATCAATGCTGAAATCCTTGCCGGAAGGAGCCCAGGGATTCATCCTTCCAACTTTCACTCTAACAAAGGAGTGGTTTGCGAACGTGACAATGTTGGTCAGATCAAAGCCCGCAGTAAATTCCCCATTCTGATTTAAAAGTATGGTTTCTCCAACGCTGTTGTTGAACGAGATGTTCCTCAGGCACTGATACAGCTAGGTGAAAATGCAAAAGGGAAACAAAGAACACGTCTGTGGTGTCACATACAAATTGGAAAGAGATTATGTGGAAAGAATATCATTGCACTACCCAAACCTGCGCTCCCAAAGTATCCATAATGAATATGAATGCGCTATAACCAGTGGGGAGGAAGATTTGGAGGAGGAAGGCTAATTACTCATTACCATTCTGTAAGTCTTCCTCTCTACAATGGTTACAGCTACAGCTACAAAGGACAGAAGGAGGCAGAGAGGTGGTCAAAGCAGGGGGATAGGATCCAGGATGCACCATTGCTGCCAATTCCACCCACTCCCTTGGCTTCTCCATTCCCATTTTTCCTCCATCATTGCCCAGTTTCCCTGACCACCTCCACCATTGGTTTACCTTCTCCAGAGGGTACAGTGAGGTATGGCAATGGTTTTGGTTCCCTGTTGGCAGTCACTTCCACTTTCATAAGAGGCTCTGCATGATAGCTGAATCCGCAATAGGATTGGGCTATAAGGTGTATTGTTTGTCTTGAGAAACCTTCTACATTTCTGTATTCCTTTCCAATCGTGGCAACTTGTTAGAAGTAGTGGGAGACAACCATGAGACTGAACCTGCCTGTCATCTATGAGACCTGCTTCAGACCTTGTGGGCTCCTGGCTTTGGAATGGCTGATGCCCCAGCAAAGGGACGATGTCCCTGGACCAACCCGAAGCATAGTTTGCTGACTTTGACCTATAGTGGGAGTTAGCCTGGGAGCAGGAAGGCCCAGCTGATGCCACCTCCCCACCCCTGCTGGGACAACAGCAATGCCTGGCCTAGACAGGACCAGACCACACACACCTCCTTCAACCAGCGGAGACCTTCTTCAGCCCATTGGCAGACATTTCAGTTAAGTCAACCACTTCGGAAAAGCAATGAAGAGACTCATAACTCCCTAATTATTAAGAGCCTCAATTATCAGACCTCTTTGTTTCTCTCCAATGCTTGATCTCACTTGATGTTAATATCATGTGCGCGTATCCTGGGAGGAGATATCACACAACTAAGGTTCAGTTCTCACAAGATATTACCTGCCATGACTTTATGTTCTGATATCTCAGGCTCCCTCTTGGTCTGGCTTTAACACTGGGTGAGGACAGGACATGTAAGGCATGTGCCACAGCATAGACCGCATTGTAGATACTGTAGCTGTGGCCAGTCATGCTCATTTCAAAAAGAGGCCCTGGAAGACTCTCCAGCTTCTCCTCCCCTGTGCAAATGTCATCAGCATCCACATTGGTACTGGCAAAAGAACACCCAAATGCTTGCTCCCAAAACATGTGGAAGAAATCATCTCCTGTGACCATATGAGGGTTTAGGTTCTGGAGGAAATGTTGGAATCCCAGGACTTCCCGTGAGTGAGCTGTGAAGGCTAAGGCCCCATGGAAGGCTTTGATGTCCCAATCCCTGTGCATGGCCATTGTGGCAAAATCCAGCTGGGCAGACATAATCCACACCTTCCCCAATGCTATTTCATAGTCTGTTTCCCCTTGGCGTAGCAGTCCTCTCAAGCATATCATGGCTATGATTTCTCCATGGACAACAACAGCATTGGCCTTACTTTGCATCACCGTTAAAAATGTCTCTTTCCACTTTTGCTGCACTTCTAAGAATTCTTCAAAGAAATGGAACACAGAAATTCTCTCTGTGAAGGCAGGGCAGATGCCACCCTGGAACAGTCTTGGTAGTAGGTTTTTCAGGAAGAATTCTCCACCATTGTCATCCATGGTCATGAGGCCCACCCATCTCCATGTGAAATGCTGAAGGAGCCGGACCATCCCGTGGTACTGATGTACTTCATTTGGAACCATCCGGTATAAAGGGAGTGAATGTTGTTGACCACTCAAGACGGACTGAAAATCACCATATGTGAACTACAATCAAAAATGCAAATCTTTAGAAAATTAGTACTTCAGGAGGTTTCTGTGCTGAGCCTTTTTTTAGCCTCTGAGCTTTTTTTAAATGATCTATTTCTTATTAGCAGTAGCTCATTTTACTCATTTCATCAACATTTTAGGCTTTCCTTCTTCCTGGATTAGTGAGATCCTTCAGAACATATATATGGAATATAAAAAGCTCCTCATATGTGGCCTGGTAAAATACCCACGTAGCTCACTAAGAGTACAACCAAACCCCATGATGGGCTGGCACAAGTTTCCTTGTGCATTTGCAACTACTCCGCGGAAGGCTGAGCCAGACCATGGATATCCATTGGTTGAGCAGGGTCAATTTCAGCCTCTGCACCACTAGGAATAGATAGATAAGTGTCCTAGGTGGCCTAGCCCGGGCAGGGTGGTGGTGCCAGGATCCAGCATTTAGACAAGATCCTAACCCCCATCCTGGGCCGCCTGGCCAATTTTGCTACCAATTTCGGCGACCCCGCATTCAGCCCCATTCAGGCCACTGCCATGTTATCTGGGGTCGGATAGCATGGCTGCATCAGAACTGGAAATTTGGATAGGATTGGATTCTAAGTCATGCTTATCTAGACTTACATCCTCCTTTCTACTGGGGTGCATGTGAATTAAGACACCTTGATCTATCCCATCTGCAAATCTATTTCTAGCTAAAAGAATAAGGGTACATATGGAATTTGTTTTCCTTTCAAATTGAGTGTCTTCTGAGTAGTGCGTGAACTGAGTGTGCTTTGTGAGCACAAGGTTGATCATACTACATTATGATCACCATGATCAGATCACTCTCTCTCTCTCCCCCTCTCTCTCTGTCTCTCCCCTCCTCCCTGACCCCAACTCACAATTAAACTACAAACACACTTGGCAAACTGTGTGTTCCATAACTGAAAAGTTCATGCTTGATGGCCACCATCTACCTGTGGCACTTTGTAGAGGTCCAATATAGTGGCCAAAAGACTGGAGGTTTCAGCGCCCAGCCCCGCAATGACGGCCATCAGGTTCGTCCGTGTGTCACATTTATAGTTGAAAGCAATTCTGTGTTGCGTGGAGAACAGTTCCATGGCGGCATGGTAGACCCTCCTATGACCAAAGTAGGTCTCAGCAACACGGTAACCCAAGGAGATATTGGGTACCAGATTCAGATTGTCATTGACCTCATTCACAGCAAATCCCAAGGCCAGGAGCTGTTGGTAGTTCTTTGTGATTATCCTGCAGCAAAAAGGAAACATGCCAGACTAGTAGGCAAGAACTCAATGAGTCATTTCCTCTTTATTCCACTCCCACAATTCATTCTGCGTCAGAGCATAACATTTTCTACATTATTAGATTGACTTAACTTTTGATCAGCTTTACAGAAGGTGGATTTCTTCATTCTCTTATTCAGTTGGCCATAATCCTAATGTACGTTTTCTGCCCTTTAATTAAATTCATATATCTTTCTGTCAGTACTTCCTTATTCATAGAGTGCAGTCCCAACCTATAGTTAGACCAGCACGGTTAGGCAACAAAGTTTGCCCAGTAGAAAGGACACCATAAAGCATGTTTGGACCACTCTTGGAGTCAGGAAGGATGGCCCATGTCTGTGTGCTGGCCTCTTGGGATTCGACAGTGGTCCAAACATACTTTACGGTGTCCCTTGTGCTGGCCAACATTTGTTGCTCTAACTGTGCCAACCAACTCCAGGTTAGGATTGCACCCTTAATGAATGTATCGCAAACGGAAAGGGTGATACATAATAAATAAAATGCCACCAGAGAAACTGATTTTCTACATGAAAGTAAACTGAAAGTAACAATACATCAAACAATGGAATTAACCTGGAAGGATGGTAATTCATAAGGTAGGACCAAGTTTTCCAACAGGGAAAGGCTTCTCCTATTAGAGGACAACATTCCTTAGGGAAAGTTATACCCATTCTGAAAAGGGGAAGATTTGAATCAAAGCTACAGACTATAATGCTCAGGGTCAGTTGTACCCCCCCCCCCCGCAATCCACTAACGTTGGAAATCTTAGACATTTCACGTCCATCCACTAGAGACGAGAAAGCTGTGAATGGACACCACCATACAAGATTTTTAAAAGGCACATTTTTGGGAGAGACACCAACTAAAAAATAAAAATGCCAGGCAGCTCAATCCTACCTAAATTCCCTTGTGCTGATGCAGCAGGGACAGTGTGGATGTGCTATAACCCGTAGAGAAATTTTTGCTGGAAATTTCCTTTAAGGCAACATTTGCCCCATTGTCCTAGGAATGCCCCACTTACAGCAATGGATCTACTCAGATCTGTGCATGCAAAATCACTGGCACATGTCCAAATGGATCCACATTGATGGATTGGGTGCTGGAAGGGGAATAGGATGTGGTGCATGCTGGTGCCATTGTTAGGGCCATCCTGATAGGCCTGTTACCCCATTACTCCTAATCGCAATGGCCAAAAAAAGGGTTTGGCTTACCTATGAGTACCTTGCACTGTCATGCAGTAAATGAACTTTTTATGTTCATTCTAGAATGGCCCATTTTGATGGTTCAGCAACTCAATTTCTTGAAGCACTTGACAGACCCACGTTCAGTGCCTGCCAGAGAAAAGAAGTAACTACTTACGTTGGTGAGTTCGGATCTGCAATCGGGTGCTGAGTGAAAGTATATGGTTCCAAAAAGGAAACCATCTGAGCGGCAGTCCCACCAATCACAAAGTCACCAGCCTTGTAGTATTTGTGCAGTCTCACAATGGCAGTGTGGCTGGTGCAGGCAAGGGTAGGCTCCCGAAACTCAGTGCAACGTATCTGGAGTAAGAAAAGCAGCACTTTCAGCAACACCATCTTGATCATTGTCGTTCCCTTCCAGATGGAGACTCCACATTTTCCAGCCATACTTACACCATTATAACTGTTCTCGCTACAGCAGACAGCTGAAAGACAGCGGGTTCTCTTTGTATAGTTTGTGAAGCCCTTACTCTTCCATCTGCAAAACGTGCAAGAGGATCAGAAATTTCGGGGATGAGGTGGGTCTGAGACCTGCCTCCTTCACCCAAGTTCTGAATATGAGGACCAATGATTTTTAATCCATTTGGCCATGGTCAGGGTGTTGCTATGCAACAACTTCTGAGAATCCACAGACTGTGAATTGGAAAACAAAAAGGCCTACAATTGAGGGAATCCAAAGGGAATATTGGTTTGAATAACAAAGGCTACACAGT
Source organism: Lerista edwardsae (assembly GCA_029204185.1). Lineage (NCBI taxonomy): Eukaryota > Metazoa > Chordata > Lepidosauria > Squamata > Scincidae > Lerista > Lerista edwardsae. Next base: position 23,420 of record JAJKFI010011943.1, on the reverse strand, counting down.
ATAATTTGAAAAGACCAGACATGTGATTAGTTTCTCCAAGCAAGTGAGGACTTAGGACCCAATCCTGAAACCAGCGATAGCTGTTACCACTGGCTCTGGTGTTGTGAACATGCTGTAAAGCATGTTTTTTGGCACCACTGAAGGTCCTGGTCCTGGGTGCTGGGTATTGGTACTGGGCCTGCATCCAGGGCACAGACCTCAGAACTCAGGAGTGACCTCAGCACCACCCACCATGGTGGGACTGTTCCTCAGCGAAGCCACATTTGGGGCGTGGGAGGCATGGGAACCATGTGGGGAAGATTGAACTAGGTGGGAGAGGCATGGAGTAGCCACTGGTGGGGGTGGGATTGCTGGACACACCTGCTGCTATGTGGGGCTTGGACACCCGGAACAAGGATGGTCCACTGGCAAAATTGCCACCAGAAACTCGAGTAGCCCCATTGTGGGGACTGGAGCTTTCCCTAGTGGAAGAGGGCGAATGTCCCCTTTCCCTGAGAATACTTCTGCAGTTACTTGGCTTCTTCAGGATCCAACAGTAGCCATTGTGGTATCACTGCTCCAACAAGACCAACAGAAGCCTGTGACATCATGTGTAGCACAGTCCAAAATTAAATCTAAACATGTTGATCAGGTATGTCACAACTACAGTCTGTTCCGTAGGGCACAATCGTCACCTGGTGTTAGGCTAGCATAGTTAGGCCAGCAAGGTATGGCCAGCCCAAGGGCCATCATAAAACGTGCTTGGACCACTCTTGGAGTCAGGGAGGATGGTGCATGTCTGAGTGCAGGCCTCTCTTACTCCGACAGTGGTCCAAACAGACTTTATGGTGGCCCTTGTCCTGGTCAAATTTGTGCTGGCCAAACACATAAAAATGATGGAAAAAGGCCGACATTGTTGTCGAATCCATAGTTTCCAGGGTCGCCAACATGAGTGGTGATGCTCCCGATGCTGTTTGAGTCCGGATTCGGCCCCCCTCGGCGTGGGTGGAGAGAAGGGGTGCAAAACAAAACGTCCATCATGCCCTGCTGGAACGCCTGGAGCGATTCACACCAAACCTGGTACACATATGCCTTGCTGTCTGGCAACAAATACTGTGGGGGTACGACCCCCCAGTACCCCCAGGGGTGGGGGTGTGAAGGGGTGACACATAAAAATGATCGAAAACGGCTGACATCGGTCGAATCCTTAGTTTCTGGGGTCGCCGAGACAAGCGGTGATGCTCCCAATGCTGTTTGAGTCCAGGTTCAGCCCCCATTGGCTTGGGGGGGTGAGAGGGGGTTGAACAATACATTGTCCAAAATGACTGGCATTCATGTCAAATCCACAGGTTTTGGGGTCGCTAAGCTGATGGGCGACAGTCCCGATGACATTTACGTCCAAGTGGAGTTGAATAGAACGAATAGAACTCTGTGTAACCTTCTGGAAATTTTTAGAAATAATTATGCCTCGGTCTTGGACTCCAATCAAATACTTGCCATGTTGCCATGTTACCACTGAATACAAGTCTATCGATACTGTAGTAGATGCCTATGTGGTCGTCAATTTCCCATCAGACTTCCTAAACTCACTTGATCTGGCTGCATTGCCACCACATCGTCTTTTACTTACAGTGGGATCTCAATTATGTTACTATGGAACCTCAACCCGCCAAAACTTTGCAACAGCACAAGGCTGTGTGTCAGTTCAGTTCAGGAAACCTTTATTACAATAAAACAGCATCTATGTGAAAATCCGACAACATACACAGGAAGATGTCGCGATTAAAACGGAGGGGGGGGAGTAAGAGCAGATAGAGGGGGTTAGAGAAATGGTTCCCTTTTTAAAATTGCAGCTAAAAAATCCGCAGCGGCGTTCGTGACATCCTCTATAATCAGAGAATTAAAATAAGTGGGGGGTGACCAAAAGAAGGAGGAAGGCCAACGAAAAGTGGAGAACAAGTGGGGTTAAGATAAGAGGATAATAGATTGAATTCGGCTTCCCATAGTTTGAGTTTGATAGTAGAATGGGCTCTATGAAGACTAGTATCAGCCAGAATTTCCGGTGTCAAATCTAGTGACAGGAGCTTGGAATCTATGAGTTTGAACTATTTGGAAGTATAAGAGTCTTCCAGTAAATCTTTCAGGAGAGAATCAGGAGGGGTATTGAGATGAAGATGGAGCCAGAACTTAAATGTGAGGGACCAAGCAACAGTGGTAGGGAGGTGAGTACCAAGTTCCAGTGCAAGTGTAGAAAGTCTTATAAGGTTGGGGACTCCTAGAATCTGCCTGAAGAAAGAGGCAGCCACTTGGTCCAGGTCTTGGTTTGCTGCCTCAATCCAGACGGCAACACCATAGAAAAGAGGGGAAAGAATTTTAGTTTTAAAGATCTGAAGAGCCGCTGGTATATATCGATTGCCGCCAGAATAGTGAAAGTGGACAATCACGTTTAACTGTGGAAGGGATGAGGAGATGGCAAATTTCCTATGGTGACTCCAATTATGGTGAAAATGAAAGGTTATGCCTAGATATTTAAAGGTTGAAACCTGTTGAAAAGACAGGACATCAATTTTCCAAAGGACTGGAGACCAAGAATTGGCAAATACTAAGATTTTGGTTTTGTCCGCATTAATTGTTAGATTGTTTGTTGCACAGTAATTTTGAAAAGAAGACAGTGAGTTAAGTAGACCTAGTCTAGTCACTGATAAAAGGACTGCATCATCTGCATAGAGGAGGATAGAAAGAGGGGAACCATTAAGAGAGGGGGGTGAGTTATGAGAGTTTGATAGGAAAGATGGGAGATCAGCAAGAAACAGAATTAATAGTAGGGGAGCGAGGATGCAGCCTTGGCGGACACCTTTGTCAATGTACATTTTTTCAGACGTAAAGCCCAATCTGTCCAGGCAAACTGTACAGGAATTAGAGGTATGTAGATGACAGATTAGGAAAAAAAGGCGTGGGTCTATGCCCCAGTTAAAAAGTTTGTCCCACAACAGGGATCTATTAATTGAATCGAAAGCCCCTCGGAGGTCAATGAATACTGTAAAAAGTTTGACCCCGTAATGGACTGTATATTTTTCAACAAGAAAAGAAAGAAGGAGGGCATGATCAGAGGTGGAGGAGCCAGGATTTTATTTATTTTATTTATTTACTAGCTTTTTGTTACCCGGCGTTGCCCGGGTAACAAAATGATCTTCCAGAGTTTGAGTTTTGCACCCCTTCTCACCCTCCATGCTGATGGTGGCTGAACCTGGACTTCAGCCGCGTCAGGAGCATCGCCGCTCACCTCAGTGGCCCCGGAACCTACGGTTCCGATGCTGATTTTGGCCGTTTTTGACCGTTTTCACATGGGGCCCCCTGTGTACCCCACCCCTGGGTGCACTGGGGGGCCCTGACCCCCGCAGTGTTTGTCGCCAGGCCGCAAGGCACATGTATGCCGAGTCTGGCACCAATCGCCCCAGGCGTTCCAGCATGGCATGGCAGACATCTTGTTTCGCACCCCTTCTCACCCCCATGTTGAGGGGGGGCTGAACCTGAACTCCCACAGCATCGGGACCATCACCACTCGCCTCGGCGACCCTGGAAACTACAGATCTGACGCTGATTTTCTCCGTTTTCAACCATTCTCACACGGGGGCCACCACGCACTCGCACCCCAGGGGCTCTAGGGGGGCCTGACCCCTGCAGTGTTTGTCACCAGGCCGCAAGGCACGCACATGCCGAGTCTGCCTCCAATCGCTCCAGGCATCGCAGTGGGTCATGGCAGACATCTTGTTTCGCACCCCTTCTCACCCCCTACGCCGAGGGGGGGGCCCAAACCCGGACTCCAACCGCGTCGGAAGCATCACCACTTGTCTTGGCGACCTGAGAAACTTCATGTGGGGCCCCCTGCACACCCCCACTCCAGGGGGCAATGGGGGGCCTGACCCCCGCAGTGTTTGTCACCAGGCCACAAGGCACGCACGTGCCGAGTCCGGGACCAATCGCTCCAGGCATCACAGCTGGGCATGGCAGATGACTTATTTCACATCCCTTCCCACCCCCCACATCGAGGGGGGGGCAAATCCAAACTCCCACAGCGTCGGGAGCGTCGCCACTCGCCTCGGCGACACTGTAAACTACGGATCCAATGCTGATTTTGTCCGTTTTTGACCATTCTCATATGGGGGCCCCCACGCACTCCCACCCCTGGGGGCGCTAGGAGGGCCTGACCCCCGCAGTGTTTGTCACCAGGCCGCAAGGCACGTGCGTGCTGAGTTTGGCTCCAATCGCTCCAGGCAACACAGCGGGGCATGGCGGATGCCTTGTTTCGCACCCCTTCCCACCCCCCACATCAAGGGACGCCAAATCCGAACTCCCACGGTGTTGGGAGCGTCACCGCTCGCCCCGGCGACCCCAGAAACTACAGATTTGATGCCGATTTTGGCCATTTTTGACTGTTTTCACGCAGGGACCCCCTGTACCCCCACCCCTAGGGGCGCCAGGGGGGCCTGGCCCCTGCAGTGTTTGTCGCCAGGCCGCAAGGCACATGCATGCCAGGTTTGGTGCACATCGCTCCAGGCGTTCCAGCACGGCATGGGGGAAGTTTTGTTTCGCACCCCTTCTGGCCCCCCATGCCGAGGGGGCCCCGAACCCAGACTCCAACCGCATCGGGCGTGTCACCGGTCGCCTCGGTGACCCCGCAAACTATGGACTCGATGCCAATTTCTCCCATTTTCGGCCGTCTTCACTTCAGGCCCCCTACCTCGGCCCCCTGCCTCAGGCCTTGGCGACCCCAGAAACGACGGGTCTGACGCCGATTTCGTCCATTTTTGACCGTTCTCTCGCAGGGGCCCCCGCGCACCCTACGCCCTGGGGGCGGTAGTGGGGCCTGACCCCCGCAGATTTTGTTGCCAGGCCTCAAGAGGCGCGCGTGCCGAGTCGGGCACTAATCGCTCCAGGCATTGCAGCAGGGCATGGCGGACATCTTGTTTCGCACCCCTCCCACTCCCCACACTGAGGGGGGCTGAACCCGGACTCCCATGGCATCAGGAGCATCGCCACTCACCTCAGTGACCCCGGAAACTACAGATTCAATGTCGATTATGGCTGTTTTCAACCGATTTATGCAGGACCCCGTGCGTACCCCCACCCCGGGATCACTGGGGGGGGCCTGACCCCCGCAGTGTTTGTCGCCAGGCCTCAAGGCACGCGCGTGCCAGGTTTCGTGTGCATCTCTCCAGGCGTTCCAGCACGGCATGGCGGACATTTCGTTTCGCACCCCTTCTCGCCCCCACGCCAAGGGGGGCTGAACCGGGACTTCAACAGCATCGGGAGCGTCGCCACTTATCCCGGCGACCCTGGAAACTACGGATTCGATGCCGATTTTGGCCGTTTTTGGCCGTCTTCACGTGGGGACCCCCGCGTACCCCCATCCCCAGGGCTGCTAGGGGGCCCCATCCCCTGCAGTGTTTGTGGCCAGGCCGCTAGGCTTCCGCATGCCGAGTTTGGTGCCAATCGGTCCAGGCGTCACAGCGGGCATGGCGGACGTTGTGTTTCGCACCCCGTCTCACCCCCCATGTTGAGGGGGCCCCGAACCCGGACTCCAACGGTGTCGGGGGCGTCGCTGTTCATCTCGCCGACCCCAGAAACTGTGGATTTGACGCCGATTTCGGCCGTTTTCGGCCGTCTTCACGCGATGACCCCTGTGTACCCCACCCCTGGGAGCGCTAGGGCCCCCCGCCCCCCACAGTGTTTGTGGCCAGGCTGCTAGGCTTCCGCATGCTGAGTTTGGTGCCAATCGGTCCAGGCGTCACAGCGGGGCATGGCGGTTGTCTTGTCTTGCACCCCTTCTCGCCCCCACATTGAGGGGGGGCTGAACCCGGACTCCGACGGTGTCGGGGGCGTCGCCGTTCATCTTGGCGACCCTGGAAACTGTGGATTTGATGCCGATTTTGGCCGTTTTTGACCGTCCTCACTCGGGGACCCACGCATACCCCCAACCCCGGGGGTGCTAGGGGGCCCCAAACCCCGCAGTGCTTGTGGCCAGGCCGCTAGGCTTCCGCATGCCGAGTCTGGCGCCAATCGGTCTAGGCGTTCCAGCAGGGCATGGCAGACGTTGTGTTTCGCACCGTTTCTGGCCCCCCACATCGAGGGGGGGGGCAAACCCAGACTCCAACAGCATCGGGAGCGGCACCGCTCATCTCGGCGACCCCGGAAACTGTGGATTTGACGCCGATATTGGCCGTTTTTGACCGTCTTCACGTGGGGACCCCCGTGTACCCCCACCCACGGGGGCGCTAGGGGGCCCCGACCCCCGCAGTGTTTGTGGCCAGGCTGCTAGTCTTCTGCATGCCGAATCTGGCACCAATCGGTCCAGGCGTTCCAGCGGGGCATGGTGGACGTTTTGTTTTGCACCCCTTCTGGCCCCCCATGTCGAGGGGGGCCGAACCCAGACTCCAACAGCATCGGGAGCGGCACCGCTCATCTCGGCGACCCCGGAAACTGGGGATTTGACACCGATTTTGGCCATTTTTGACCGTTTTCATGCGGGGACCCCTGCGTACCCCCACCCCCGGGGGCGCTAGGGGTCCCCGACCCCCGCAGTGTTTGTCGCCAGGCCGCAAGGTGTATGCGTGCCGAGTTTCGTGCCGATCGCTCCAGGCGTTGAGGAGCCTATGCGAGACATACATACATACATACACACACACACACATACATACACACCCAGGCTCTTTTTTATATATATAGATTTTAAAGATTTTTACCCCGCCTTTCTGCCTAAAAAGGCATTCAAGGCAGCTTAATGAAAAGCAATTTCCTCTCATCCAGGTAGGGCTTTAGAAAGGGCCCAGGATGAAAGACAGGTAAGAAGATGTTTGGAGTAAAGCTTCCCTATAATTGACAAAAGGCTGTTTGGCCTATAATTATTGGGGAGTGAGGGATCACCTTTTTTATAGATTGGGACAATAGTGGAGGAGAGCCAGGAATCGGGGATTTTACCCAATTTGTTTATTTGGGTACAGAGGTTAGATAGGGGAACTGACCACCAGGAGGGATTGCTAGTCAGTATTTCCACCAATACACGGTCCGGACCAGGGGCTTTTCCTGATTTCAGCGAATTGATCTGATTTAATACCTCCTCCGAGGTCACTGGCGGCCACTCAGGACAATTGGGCAAGTTAGGGATTGAAGGCTCACGTGGTTCGGGTGAGGTAAAAATATTCGAAAAGTGGGATACCCAGTCAGAGGGTAGGATAGGGGGCGGGGAGTAACTAATTGGGAGTTGATTGCGACAAGAAACTAAGGACCAGAATAGTTTGTGATTTTTGGATATGATAGCAGTATGTGGTAGTGACCATTTGTTCTGGGCAAAAAGGTGTCTTTTGTAATCCAGAAAATTTTGACAGCTTTTCTTCAAATAGAAGTACAATTTAGGGAGATCGGGGAAAGGATTTTGGCGGATCTGTGAAAAAACCTGTCTAACTTGGCTCTTATCCGCCCAACAGTCCACATTGAACCATGAGGGGACACAGTTTGGAACACGGGGAGGGGCAGAGGTTTCGAGAAAATGAGTTAATGATTTGATCATAGAATCATAGGTAGTAGTGGCCAAGAAGGGTGAGTCAGTTTCTGTCAGTGTAAGGTTTAAATTTTGGGGTTCTGGTTGTCTAAACCAGAAGTGAAGAGACTCTTCTAGCTTAGGCGACAAGAAGGTAGTAAAGGGGGATCACTGGAGAAATTCTTAGGGGAGGAAAAAGACCAGGTTAAATGGATTGGGAGGTGATCCCTGTCAGAACGGGGGCTTACAAAGAAGTCCAACAAAAGAGGAAATAAGTGCTGGTGTAGCTAGCACAAAATCTATAACACTGGAGCGGCTAGGGGCAAAGTGAGTAAACTCTACCAGTATATCTCTACCGGTAGAGCCATTAAGGACGACCAAACCAAGATCGAGACATAGATCAATTAAATAAGGGGCATAGCTGTTAAAGAAAGGGTCTTGGGATGTTCTAGCACCTTGGAACCAAGGGGGGATTTCATTGGGGTCCCAATCCATGAAGTGAGCAAGGGCAGAATTATTTGGACCTATCCTTGCATTGAAGTCACCAAAGATAAGAAGAAAGGCTGTAGGAGTAGGGATAAAGTATTTATTGACACATTTTTTGATCTCATCCCAAATGTGATGGGGAGAAGGGAGGGAAGGGGGAATATATACATTGACCATAATAGTAATGGATCCCTTATGTTGAAATGAAAAAAGCTTGGACGTAAAAAGACTGGAAGGGTAGAGGAAGTAGTAGAGGTCTAAAAGAGGAATGGATTAGTCAGCAAAGGCCGGCACAGGGGCAGCCCATCTGTTTCAGTTTAAAAGCAGGGAGATGGTGAGAAACATAACCAGGAATTGTCGGAGGCATTATTGACCATGTCTCTTGTAAAAAAATTATGTCAGAGAGAGATAAGAAATTGATCAGGTCCTTGTCCGTTGCCTTTTTGGCCCAACCCGCTATATTCCAACTATTAAATTAAAAAAGGGGATAGATGATGGGGAGGGGTAGACATTATCTAATAGTCAATTCGAGGGATCAGGTGCTAATGAAAAGGTGGATAAGCTAGGAGAGAAGGCATCTTTAGGGGAACAAAGATCTTTGGGAGAGTTACTGGTAGAGAGGGAAAAGGAGGAATTTAAGGTGTTAAGGGGCTGGCTGCAAGCAGGTAGTGTTGGGTTGGTCTTTGCGGTGATAAAGGATTTCCTTCCCCCTGTAGAATTTAAGTCGACAAAGTCATAATTCAAAGGGGGTTCAGATTGAAGTAGCGCGTCGACAAGGAGGAAGGAGCCACCATGTGGTCGTCTGTTAATAACACATGTAGGAGAAAGAGGGATACCTGGCTGTGGAGTGTCAGAAAAGGGGAGTAAAATACTCTTTCCCGACACAGAGGTGGTGACTGGGTTGATGCTGTCAATTAATGGCTTCGAGATATCGTTAAAGTCCATTTGGTCAGGGGAGGATTTAGATCATGGAAAGTAGGTATTACAGTCAATTTGGTCAACCAGAAGTTCAATATTGGAGACAACAGTCTTCAGAGGTGGTAGAAGTTTGGATGAAGATAAAGGTTCTGGTAGGTTGTCTGGAGGAGAGGGTGGCGGACTGATATGCGGTTCCATAGACAGAGTCTGTGGGAGAAGTGTATCTTCGATCTCCGGTCTTACATCCTCTGTAGATTTGTTGGGTAGAGAAAATTTAAAGGGGCGGAGATTCATAGTCAAGATATTCTTGAAATATATGTGAAGGGATAGGCCAGCATCTTCCAGTCTCTTAACATTTTTAAATAGCAATTTAGGTATATAATTAGAATCAAAGTGCAGGAGGAATCGGTCTGGACGAGTAGGAGGGGATAATTTTTCATTTTTTTTGAGATTGATTGTAGTTGAAGGTTTTCCCAAGAGTTTGGCCAGGAAGACCTTGGCCAACTTGATCTGGGTCCAGTTGTAAGTTCTTCTTTTGAGGGAGAGTAATGTAATCACTACACAATTTGGAATGAACATTAGTTGACAAGTAGATGTGGAAGAAATAGAAGTGAGAGATAACTCTGGTGTATGGGTAGTCGGCAACTGAGAGGTATCAGGCTTGATGGCTTCAGGAAGGTTTAAGGTAGCAGAAGATATAGTGGTTATAATTTGGTAAAGTCCCTTTAAGAGCCCCATGGCCTGAGAAAGTTGGGAAAAAATTTGGGATACTGTTTCGGCGGTGAGTTGTGAATGTTTTACCAGCATTTCAAACAATTTGCCATCCATGGAAATTCCTTTAACAGGGTTCTTATCCACCGGCTTTTGTTGATGCTGTTGACTCCATTGAGATGTACTGGGGAGGATATTTGGCTCTCAGAGAGGAGATTTGGAGGCGAGTGGGGGAGGACTCTGAGGTCGGGATGCCGCCATTAATTGCGAGGAAGGAAAAAAAGATTCAAGCCTCGACTGCTTGGTATTAGGGTGGAGTGAGGGGGGGCAGGCTGTGTTTCAAGAAGATGCTGGGTACTGTAATTGAAGTGACTATCTTAACAAGAAAGGGAGAGGGTGAAACAGATTTTTTCCCACGGATAACACTCATTCCAACAGATCTCCCTTTTTAAGAGATTTTAAGAGATTTCAATTTCTAGTGAGACTTGCATTCTCGATCACGATCAACAAGTCACAGGGGCAGTCTATTAAGTACTGTGGAATGGATTTGAGATTGCCATGTTTCTCCCACGGACAACTTTATGTGGCTTGCTCAAGGGTGGGTTCATCCAAGAATGTATGTATTCTTGCTGCTGGAGGTGAAACTAAAAATGTTGTTTATAATCAAGTCCGAGTTAAATTAATATTATAGTGAATTTGTAAAAGATTTTACTTTATAATTTTTATACTGTACTTATACTTTTCATTTCCTGTACATCAAATTACTTCGATTTTACACTATATATAGAATTCATTCCTTTTCCTGTCTAATAGAAGCTTGGGATACATAAATACCCGGGCAACGCCGGGTAAGGACAAGCTAGTAAGAAATAGAAACCTAATGATATAAGTAGATATTATTTATGCTTTTCTGTCTGGGGAGGTCTGTATTGCTGGCCCTTATAGGCCACACTCTGGAGCCCCTGATTTTGTCATTGCTAGGTCTGTTAGGGCAAGGTTGCCTGGCTGACACAGTCAGTGACCAGCCCCGCAAACACCCCAGGTCCACTAGGGGATGTTGGAACTGCAGTAGGGGCCCCCTCCCCTCAAGAACAAGCCAACCATATGGCCACCCAGCCACAGCCTAGATGACCTGCCAGTATAGCTGACAGGACAACCAGGCAATGCCTCCCTTCAGGATCAAGACCTGGGAAGGAAGCAGCCCTTACACACGGCCGGGTGGCAGGGGGGAAACGAAAGGTACTTGCATGTAAAGACGTCTTGGCAGCCAATAAGGAGCTAGGCCTCCACCTGTTAGGGTTGCAATCTGTGACCCCTGGCGGGAGGAAAACAATAACAATAGGAGGAGAAAGCTGGGTTGTTTATTCCTGTTCCCTGTGCTCTTTGGATTTTGCTCTTGACTCTAGGCAAGGCTGTAGTTTCCATCTGGGCTCCTCTCCCTCCCTGCTAGAGAGATCCTCAACGGAGCAGACATTATTGTTGTTGTTGTTGTTGTTGTTGTTGTTGTTGTTGTTGTTATAATCATCATCATCATCATCATCGTCATCATCGTCATTATCTTCATCATCAACAACAACACTATTCAGTTAAAAGTTCACAAAGCAATTTACTGACAAAATCAAATAACTAAATGGCTCCCTGTCCCCCAAAAGGCTCACAATCTAATAAAAAAGCAGAACTCCCACCAGCAGCAGCCACCAGAAAAGACACTGTTCTGGAATGAATGATGGTTACTGTCCCCCTGCTTAATAAGAGGAACGGTATAAGAAGACATGTCTCTTGCCCACTTAGCAGGAGATATTAGATCATCTTTCTTTTTATTAGATGGCCTCTTTGGTTCATGTCAGGCCTCAGCACAATTATGTAGCACTTAGGAAAGAAGATGCAAC
>JAJKFI010011942.1:0-20626 GCA_029204185.1 Lerista edwardsae | reverse complement strand
CCCTCCCCACAGACAGGATAGCAAATTCTGTTTTATTTACCTCATATTTCTCTCAGAATTTAACCTCAGAAATTTACCTCAGAATGCCAGATACAAGGAAGTGGCAACAGGATGCAAGAATCTTGGGGCCTCATGTGCTTCCTGAGGCATCTGGTGGGTCAGTGTGAGACACAGGAAGATACTCCTCCTGTGTCAGCCAGTTTCATAAGTGAATTATGGGCGTGTCTGTGTGTGTCATGCTGGAGACATGGTGCTCTCCCTGAAGATGTCCTTGCACCACTAATGTGATTGGCGCACCTCATTTTCTTGCGGCAGCAGTGACACAATTATGCACATTCCACATGCACCTGTGAAAGGGTTTCCAGGTCCCCCCACTTCCACCCCCCACCACTTCCAGAAATGATGCAGGTAGATGTGCCACTTCTCTCATGTGCTGCAGAATTGGGGGGGGGGTTTACCTTGCAAGCTTAAGTTTGTGCTGCTCTGGAAGGAAAGGGGACATCAGAGACTGGCATCTCGCTACCACTCCCCTGCCTCTGGCATTTCCCTGGCACTGGGGTCTCCACGTGGACTACCAGAGAGGGCAGAGGATGAAGTTCCCACAGTCCCAGCTGACACTTTCACGTCTTTGGTGGTCTGTGGGGGGGGGACCCCCATTGAAGTGAAGGCCATCTTTTTCCCCTAACCCTCGCAGACCACTTCTAAGGCTCTTGCAGTCAGGAACCATTGCATTGGGGGGCGGGGGGCGGAGGACAAAGCTATTCTTTGGGGAGCCTCAATGGGGAATTCCTTACTGAAAATGCGAACTTTCATTCTAAGGTTCTGACGGAGCAATTGAGGGTCTTGGACCGGTCTTGGTCAGTCAACCCTGAATCTCATCTCCGCGGGCAGGGAGTTCCACAGCCCCGTGGTCTGCGCATTCTTATAGGTGAAATTAGATTTCTGCTCCCAGTGTGAATCTTTCCAGACCCCCAGAACTGATGGGATGTCTCTGGAGCATCCAAGAACACGCTCCATGGTGTCTGGAGCGCCTTCCTCTCCCAGGCAGCCTGTTTTTTTCTCAGCATGAGGAGCTCCTTGGCTGGCCCTGGCTGGAGTGCTGAGGGGCAGGGAGCCTTTTCCCCCCACGCTGGAGTCACGTTCAGCGGAGGCCCCGGAAGCAGATCTCAGGGCATGGCAGGGGCTCCCCAGGGAGCTTCTGCCCTCCCACCTGGGAGTCGCTCCGCTTAACCCTCGGGCTGCCGGTCAGGGCTTGGCAGAGGATCGCCGTCTCCACGCTGCAGCCCCCAGGCGGGACCGGGAGGGGCATCTCCCCCGCCGGCACTTGTGTGGCACAGTCCGAGGTTTCTTCCCCCGGGGCTGAGCTCCTCCTCCGCAACCTCCCCCCCCCCGTGGCCTCCCCCATCCGCGCCTGAGTTCAAGTCCAGGAGGCTGGTTCTGGTGCTGCTAGCAGAGGGCTCTGTGCAAACCAGGCCCCCACCCTGGGCACCCCCCTCCTTTGGTACGTAAGGCCCAGGTGGGGGGATTTATGGGTGAAACGTCCATCACAGGCTACAAGCCATGAAGACTCCTAGTGAAACCTCTTGGTCTCAGGACAGTGGCGTCGCTGGGGGAGCTGCGGGGGGGGGTGTGTGTGCTGACGACCAAAATGGCTCAAATCGCCGTCTTGAAAGATAATCCCATCATGCTATACACCGTTAGATGCGGAATTTCACCTGGAATTCAATGGGAAAACTGGAGTGTGATTAGTGATGTCATGCAGGGGGTACGCGGGGGTATGCGAGTACCGGTTTCTAGGATTACAGCTGGCCCTGCCCATTCGCCCGCCCACTTGTCGACTCCGCCCTCTGCAACGTTTGAATTTCCTGCATATTTGAGGTCCCTGCATGTTCTCAGAGCCAGGCAGGCAGGCAGGCAGTGAGCAGAGCCTTTCCTTTCCTTGCCACTGAAAAATGAGTTACTCTGGGGTTTTAACATGATGCCAGGCCTCCTTAACATGTTCTGGGGGTGCTGTGGAATACTGTTGCAACGGTTGGGTCAGTTTAAAATTGTCTGAGGCTTCAAAAAGGGCTTTTTTCATGTCACTTCCTGCCACTACATCACTTCCGGCTTATGATGTCACCTCCGGTGGGCGGGTCCCGACACGTGCCAATCAAAAGTGAGTACCTGTTGTTAAATCATTTAGATGACACCACTGAGTGTGATATCTTCATCCTATCAAAAATTATGGCCAAAAAACCTAAAAACAAATAGAACTTTTATACATAAAAATAACGATTTAAAAAATTCATTAGTATGAGTCAGTTCTCATTTCCATGTATCAGAGCTAGTACTAGAACTCTTATTTGATTGTGTGAGTGTCATCAAATTGGCCACGGGTTTTCCTAATTTGCTGGGTGACCTGTATGAGAGTTAAATAAATAAATAAATAAGGTTGATGGGGGTGACACCAACCCAAGTGACAAGACTGCACTGAGGTTGTGCATGTGGTATTGTACTTCATTCTGTAGGGTGTGGGAGGAGGAGGTTCATCAAGGGGTGGGGGGGTGATGCGCTGACCTCCCGCACCAGGTGACACAAACTCTAGTGCTGCCACTGTGTGAGAGTTAGCCCAATCCTCACTTGTGTCGGAGGCCCCAATCCGGGCCATGCCAGGCAGCTCAAACCTGGGCCTGCTAAAGAGCAAGCACAAATCTGAGCAGGCCGGGGTGGAGGTTAGGAGCTGGACCGATGGCCGGATCCTGACTGCTCCCCCTCATAGCAGCGCCCTCCCTCCCCATTCCGCCCTCTCAAGCTCTTACCTTCCCCCACCCCAAAAGCCCCCTGCAGCTGATCTGCCCCCATCCACCACGAAACTGGGCTGCATCGGGCCAGGGCCCCTCACGCTGGCACCAACATTTGCAACAGCACCGCGCCAATGCAAGCAGCTGCGTCGGTCTAGCGACACCTTTGGACAGTGCCCTGAATGCCCGATGCATAAGAACATCAGAAGAGCCCTGCTGGATCAGGCCAAAGGCCCATCTAGTCCAGCTTTTTGTATCTCACAGTGGCCCACCAGGTGCCCCAGGGATGCATAAGACAACAAGACGCTTGCATCCCGTTGCCACTCCCTTGCATCCAGTACTCTGAAGTAGCCTACTACTAATGTAAGGAGGTTGCACAATCCATCATTGCCTGTAGCCCAGAAATCCATCCAATCCCCTATTAAAGGCATCAAGACCAGAGGCCCTCACCCCCTCCTGTGGCAGAGAATTCCACAGATTAACTACCCGCTGGGTAAAAAAGTACTTCCTTCTATCTGTTTTAACTCTCCCAACCCTCAGTTTTAGCGGATGCCCCCTGGTTCTGGTGTTTTGAGAGAGGGAAAAGAACATCCCTTTATCGACTCTATCCCTTCCATGCATAATTTTGTATGTCTCAATCATGTCCCCCCTCAGGCGCCTTTTTTCTAGACTGAAGAGCCCCAAACGCTGCAGTCTTTCTTCATAAGTAAAGGGAGGTGCCCCAGCCCCGTAATCGTTTTGGTCGCTCTCTTCTGCACCTTTTCCAGCTCCACTAAGCCCTTTTTGAGGTGTGGCAACCAAAACTGTGGCCTTACCATCCATTTGTACAATGGCATGATAATAGTGGCTGTTTTATTCTCAACCCCTTTTTTAATGACCCCAAGCATGGAATTGGCCTTCTTAATTGCTGCCGCACACTGGGTCGACACCTTCATTGAATTGTCCACTAGCACCCCAAGATCTCTCTCCTGAACTGTCACAAACAGCTCAGAATCCATAAGCCTATAGGTGAAGTTTTGGTTTTTTGCCCCAATGTGCATCACTTTACACTTGCCTATGTTGAAACCCATCTGCCATTTGACTGCCCATTCCCCCAACTCGGAGAGATCCTTCTGGAGCTCTTCACAATCCTTTCTAGTTTCACCATCCGGAATACTTTTGTGTCATCTGCAAACTTGGCCACCTCCCTGCTTATCCCTGTCTCCAGGTCATTTATGAACAAGTTGAAAAGCACGGGTCCCAAGGCAGATCCCTGGGGCACTCCACTTTTCACCTCTCTTCATTGTGAAAGTTGCCCATTGACCCCCACTCTCTGTTTCCTGGCCCTCAACCCATTCTGGATCCATAAGACGACCTGCCCTCTTATTCCCTGACTGGGAAGTTTCTTCAGCAGCCTTTGGTGGGGGACTGTGTCAAACGCCTTCTGAAAATCCAGGTATAGGATATCCACAGGTTCACCCACATCCACGTGCCTGTTGACCTTTTCAAAGAATTCCAAAAGTTTCGTCAGGCAAGACCTACCCTTACAGAAGCCATGCTGACTTTCCTTCAGCAGTACTTATTCCTCTATGTGTTTTAGGATTTTATCATTGATGAGGCTTTCCACCATCTTACCCGAACAGACGTTAGGCTGACCGGCCTGTAGTTTCCAGGGTCCCCCCTTCTCCCTTTCTTAAAGATTGGCGTGACATTGGCTATCCTCCAATCCTCTGGCACCGTGGCCGTTTGAAGGGACAAGTTGCATACTCTAGTTAAGGGTCAGCAACTTCGTTCTTTAGTTCCTTAATAATCCTATCCCATCTTTTTCTTAAAAATTAATAATGATTCAAAAAAAAATAACCCTTGGGTGTATACCATCTGGGCCTGGTGACTTATTTATATGTAGTTTATCAATTTGATCTACAACATCTTCTTTATTAACCATTATCTGCTTTAATTCCTCAGTTAGGAAGGGCAAGCGTGGCAGCAGCACACAGGTGCCTTGTCTGGGGTGCTCCCTGAGGCCGCAGGTGGGCCCCTTCGAGATGCAGGAAGCTGGACCAGAGGGGCCTTTGGCCTGATCCTGCAGGGCTCTTCTTCTGATAGGCTCTTTGATGCACAGTCCGGTGTGAGCTTAGCCTGGAGCTCTTTCCACACACCAAGCATTGATACGGCATCTCCCCTGTGTGGGCTCTTTGGTGCACAGTCCATATTTTGCTGACACTGGAGTGCAATCCTAAACTGCGGGGCCTGCCAAACAAGGGCAGTTGTGCTGCAACTCCGGCCGTGGGTCCTGTCGTGAACAGCAGGGAAACAGGCCTGGCTCAGCTCCATTGCGACGTCCGTGCCTGTCTCTCTCCACCCCGCTCTGGGTTCCTGACGGTGAGAAAGTTTTCTCCTGGAGGCTGCTGTATCTTGCTCAAGGGCCGGAGCGAGATAGAGGGGCCTCTAGCAGGGAAACCTCCCAAGGACATCTCTATACCACAAGCTGTTTGGCCTCAGGCTGACAAGGGGGGCTGGGAAGGCGCGGGGGGGGGTAAGTAAGAACTAAGACTCAGACTTTTGAGGCTTGAGGAGGAGGGACCATTTTGCCCTAATCACACCTGGTTCTGTCCTTTGCTGGGTGAGTGATAGGTAGAATGTAAGCAGACCAGGAGAAAGATGATTTCTTATTTTGCACTGACCCTCATGTAGTTATGCCTTGCTTTGGCCTGCTTTGAAAGGCCTTCTTAAGCCTCTGTGCTGTAACCTGTAGTTTTAATAAATCATTATACTTTACTCCATGGTGTGCCTCGTGTGCTGGGAGTGGGGGTTAGCTGGATCCAGTCTAGACGCTGGGCTACACTCCTGGTTGGGCTAAGGGAATGCCTCCTGGGCCGCTGGAGGTTGCTGGGGGCCGGGAGGGGACATCATCCCACGACCCCTGGTGGCAGTCAGAAAGGGCCAGGCTCCCGGGTATCGCGACAGATCCCCAGCGCAGGAAACACATATGGACACCGCAGTCTTCTCACGCCAAGTCTATCTGCACGTTTATACAGTTTTGCTCTTCAGTAAATAACAGAAGCCATATCTAGAAGAATCGTCCACAATCACTAGTACAAATCGGGCCTCTCCCATCGGAGGTGATAAAGGAACCATTAAGTCGGCAGGTACCAGCTGAAAACTGCTCTCAGATTTTCTGTCACTTTTCTTTCGACCTTGCAAGTCTAAAAAATTCTTGCAAGTTTTAACATTTCACCCTATTGCCAGCTCAGACACTTTTTCTAACACTTTGAAACTTGCACATCCTAATCTTCTATGCAACAAGTCTTCACAGTTCTCACGATTTGGCCTATTAGATAATAACATGGTCTGTTCTGTATTGCTGTCTACATTGGGATTCAAAATGTACAAATGATTTGTCACATACTTTGTCATTTTTCTTAATTTTACATACACCCACTGAAAACATAACCTCACAGCCTTCACTGTCTCAACTAGATACACTTGGCAAATTATCATCTGAATCAGGGACACACATTACTCCATTTCAGGATTTCTCCATTTGCCAGGCTTATGTGCTCTCGGGTAACCGGTTCTAGGGTGGGAAATAGTGCTGGATTGTGCACAATCTGTCGCACAAAAGCCTGTTGTAGTCTCGCCTGTTGCTTCTCCTACGGAGACTTGTGCGCAGCTCCTCCTCTGCTCGCTGTCTCTCTCGCATAGATCTGTCGCAAAGTGACCCGGCATCGTGAAAGAGTCGGCAGCCTGCGCACGGGAGTCGGCTGGCTGTTTTCCAAGCACAAAATTGTGCTGGCTGGTGCTCCTTCATTGAGCCTTTGCTGTTCTGCGTCCAACTCATGAGGAAGGTCGCTTACAATTGTCCAGAGATCCTCCCTGCAGAGAAACATCTCCATTTCCAGGCTCCGTGAGAGATAATTTGTCTTGTTGAGCCGGTGAGAGGGAATCCTCCACCTGCTGCCATGCTAGGCGGCCTTCTGCTGCTCACACCGTCCAGCCAACCTCTGCCTCTTCTGGGCATTGAGTAGGATGCTCCCCTTCTCACCAGACCTTCAGTACGGCCCATAACCTGCCAGTTGTGCTGGAACTCTGACCGATGGTCCCCAGACACTGCAGTCTTCTCCCACCAAGTCTACTTGCACATAGATACGGCAGCAATGCACACGTCAGCCTTGCAGCATCAGTCCTCAGACTGGAGAAGGGGAGGAGGGAACTTGTACGCTGCCTTTATACCCCTGTCAGCCTATCAGATTTGGCATTGCATCATCCCTGCCCATTCATCCTGACTCAGCACTTTCTGCCTAAGGGCAGACACCTGGTGCACTTTAGGTCCTGTTCGGTTTCATGCTTGTCAAGTCGCCTTCTAGTTTATTTCAATCTCCTGACACAATCAGCGTAGCTTTGGTGTGCTGGGAGCTTGCCTGGGGCAAGGGCACATTTCTGCACTTCAGCAAGGGGAGGCTCCAGCTTCCCCTATGGTTTCCATGGATTTGCATCTGCAAAGGAGGCAGCACGAATCATGGCCAGGCGGCCTAGGTATGTAGGCTGAGATTCGGCTGACCAACAACACCCCATCTCTGCCCCTCTCCTGCCCCCCACCCTCCCCACACCCAGAACTATGTTCGACCCATGCAAGCACATTGCCCCACATCGTATACACGACTGCACCTTAAAACTCTTTCTGTACTAAGGACATTGATATGGTTTCTCCCCTGCGTGGGTCCGTTGATGCACATTTGCATTTCCGCTATAACTGAAACTTTTGCTACAGTCTCGGCATTTCTATGGTTTCCCCCCCGTGTGGGTTCTCTGATGCACAGTCTGGATTCTGCTACGACTGAGAGCGCAATCCTACATTGCGCTGGAATGGTGAGGCTGGCAGGCATGGGTGCCCTTACCCCAAGGGGGGGGAACAGACCTCCCCATAGGGCTCCTCGGATCTGTGCCGGCTATTTAGCAGACATAGACCTGAGGAATCCGCGCAGCCCAAATCAGAGCCGCGAGGCCTCCCCACGGAGCCTTGGATGCGACCCAATGGCCACACCCAAACTCCAACCGCCTCCCTGGGCCAACATGCCTGCCAACCTGCCTACCCATGCCCAGTCCCTCCCTCCTGCCTTCCCTTCCTCCTCCCAGAACCACCCTTGTGCCAGGCAGGCAGGCAGGCAGACTCCTTTGCAGATTGCGCTCTGAAGCACTTTCTACACTGCGGGTTCTTGGACGCAAATTCAGGTTAGAGCATCTACTAAAACACTTTCCACACTCTAAGCATTTATATGTGGCATTTCTCCACTGTGTGGGTTCTTTGATGCAAAGTCAGTTGTGATCTCCAACTGAACCTTTTGCTACATTTCAGGCATTTATAGATTTTTAGATTTTAGAAACCTTTATTGGCATTACACATACAAACAAAAGGTAGGTACAAGTGGAAAAAAAATTCAGCTATGGGGTAAGTGAGATGGTTTAAGGTTTGGATTTGGATACTGCTAATAAACATTCCGCCACCAAATATGTAATGTCCGTCGAGCAATCACTAAGAAGAATAACAAGAGGGTTAGGAAAGGTAGCAAAGAGAGAAGAAAGAAAGGGTTCAAGTGTTGGGACAGAAACAAAGAGACAGGAATTTCCAATTGTTATGGCAACCAGCTAGGCAACGCGATAAGGGGTTACCCAAGGGCAGAAGCCTGAGCAAGGCCAAAGGCTACGCCTGAGAGGAAAAGAAACAAGTCATAAAGATAAGATGTGTACTGAACGTACAAGACGTACCAGCTTAAGTACATGCGTACTGCTCTCGCTTTTGTAATCAATGCCACGTAGGCAGCACAACGCAGGAAACACCCTAAAGAATGCTATAAAATGAAACAACAAAGTTTTGTTCGGGGCCATCCTTGCCTTGTTGGGGGCAAGGGTGGACCTCAGGCTGAGTAAAGTTTTTCTCTAAACCTCACTCTGTGTCTGTGCGTTTTCTATCTGGACCACGATTACGGTAACATAATCTGGTGCCGTGACTCGGATAGTTGCGAGCAGCCGCTGCGGGCTGTTTTGCCTGCCCCGTGGATTCTTCGTCGGCAGGGATGTGGGGTGGAGGCGCTGACCACCCAGCGGCCGCGCCCTTGCTTTAAGGGAAGGGTTCTCGTCGTCGCCACCCCGGCGCAGTATGCCGTCGAAGGACCCCGTCTGGGCGCGAGACTGAGGTGTCAAGTGTCAAGGTGGAAGGCGGCTAAGGTAAGACCCTTGGGCACAGGTAAAGAGGGAATCCTCGCCAGATCCCTCTAGACAACGGAGTGGTGCTGTGGCTCAGCTGAAACCCTCCGGTTGTCAGGAATTGGGAGGTGCGCACCTGTGTGAATGAATGTGTGAGTGAAAGGAATCTGGAGTTACCCCCTGTGTACCGTGTGCGGCTGGCTGTTCCTATTTCCCATCTGTGCCTTTGTTTGTCTTGAAGAATGCATGTATTGTTTTGTGATGGATCAAAAGGGGGGAAACGCTGAAATAAATGGCTTAAAAGTGCATAGACATTCTTACAATGTATGCTAGGTAACGTTTAGGCAGGATTTGAAAAGATCTACCCTTGCTTTCAGTCAGTTCCAACTCACAGGAAAAAAGTGGTTGTTTTAAAAAAAAGGTGCTTTTCTTCCTTCCCCCGCTGCACCCCCCTTCCTTTCTCTGTAAGCAGTTTCGTTTTTCAAGCTTATCACCTCTGCAAACCTCTATTATGGTGGGTAAAACATGAAGGCCAAATTACTTCAAACTAGGGATAGCCGGAGGTAGGTTTTATCAGTATTTTATTCCATCTGCGCAGAGGGCTGCCTCGGAGTCTCACGACTAACTTCCTGAGGACCAGCCTCGAACAACATATTACAAGAAATTATATACTTGAAATTACGCAGGCATCTCATAGGAAAAGGAGCAACATTATAGGTCAATGTAAGGAAAACACAGGGCGTTACTTCCTACGTAATTAGAGAAGGATACAGTTTCAATTTAGAATACAATTCGATCGCTAGATGTCAAACTGACCCAAACTCACTTGTAGTTTACATTCTCTCTCTCTCTATCCTTCCTGGCTGGCACAATAGAGAGGCGCCATCCCAAGGACTCTTTGCCCAAACTTCTTGAATCTTGTTTCACCCCAAGCAAAGCAAACTTGTTTACAGAAGCGGATGCAAAGTTTAGGTCCTAACCTTCAAGCTGGGTTCTAACCAAACGCTATCCTGCGCTGCCTAAAGCATAAGCCAGTACAGATATTTTATGAGACACTAAAATCGTCCTGTAACAGTCCCCCCTTTTTGAAATGGCTCATAAAATATATGTAGCATATCTATTGATTATGGCCTAAGGCGTGTGCAATCAATTTTCATGAAAACATCCTTTCTTACTATTCCTTAGAATGTGTGAGTGACCTGAGCTATAGAAAGCTGTAGATTTTGAAAGTGTTAGCACTATGTCTTAGTATTACAGCACAGTTAAAAACGCATACAGAAAATACATCATACACAAAAACAAATTACAATTTCCATGTTGCTTGCAGATATCCTCAAGCTTCAGCGTTTGCGTAGAATACCAGCCCCGGAGTGGCATAGCAACGCTGCTTCAGCCCAGATAACTGATCAGCCGATCCCTCTGGTGTGATCAGTTGTTTAAGGCCACGTTGTGGTTTGGATTCCTTGAACACCATGCTCCATTGAAATGATCTTCTTTGCTGCTCGACCTATCTTGGGGAACAAAATTTTTCCTACCCTTCAGCACAGCCACCATTTCCTCTGAATGTTATATATATTTATATAACTTAACAGGAAGTAAATTTGGTTTGTCCCCCCTGAGGTATCTTGAATACAATTTGGTTTTTCTTATAGTCTGATTAGGCATCTAATTAAAACACTGCTTTTTTGGGTATAGAACAGTACTGATTTGATAAAGGACTATGCTACAAATGCTTGATTACTCCTTTTTTGTTGTTCCTGTAACGACTTAGTATAAATTGGGTTAAGTAGGTGCACTTCAAAATGGATGGTAAGATATTCTGCTGGCTGAATTATGTCTTTAATTATTAGTTTTATACTAATGTGTAGGTGTTCACATTTTTGTGTCCAATACTGTTCATGTTGCGTTACTCTGGTGCTCACACACACGTACTGGTGTCATGCATTCAGTGTGCCTCAGTATGCTGTTCTGCAATTACGTGAAATGTTCTAACCGTACATGGAAGATACCTTTAACTGGAAAATAATTATCATGGATCTTTTCCCGCATCAAATCATCTACCACTAGGTTAAACTTTCACCAAGCTAGCTTCAACAGTCCAGCACTTATGAGGCTAATTTTGCATTCAGTGTTTTCTTGCACGCAACAATGAGAAAACAATTGGATAGTTTAAACTTTTTGGTTTAAAACACAGACCAAAAACAAAGAAAAGAAAGGCACTTTTACTCTTTGATTCTTATAGAATCATCCCGGGGGGGCCTCTTCCTGGAATGATGTCATTTTATAGCTTCTAGCAAGGAATTGAGACTGGCCTGTGTAACTTGATACCATACAGGTCTTTTGCCATAGTTGGCACACACACAAACAAACAAATGCTCATTGCTACAAGTTGCTACAAGTGGACACAGAACTTTTAATATGCTTTGGAATCTTATTCTTTGTGCATTTTAGCTATTTCTTCAAGTGAACAGCAGATACTTAGCTGTCTCGCTGTGACAGCAGTGAGAAGCTTCCAGCTGCAAATCCCTGGCATAGACACTTTAGAAAGCCACAACCACTTTCATCATATGCTATATGCTTACGGGACTTATGTTCTTAGCTTCTCTACAAGCTACAGCCACAACATTAATCATCCAACAACAGCAAGCATGTTCATTCATCTCTGAGTCTCTTGGTGAGACTTACTTTGCCTTTAACAGTTTTGCAACTTTAAAAGAAATTATGGACACTGCTCCTGTTCCAATGCACCAATTTTTTGCTGAGGGGGTTACCTGTTACTTTTGTTTTACATATTTTAGACAGATAAAAGATAAAAACCAGTAAAATCTCATCGCACGTGATGGCTTCCATTTTACCGGGATAATTACATTATCTTTAGCATCTGATAGTAGGTGATAGCTATCATCCTTCATCGCCGTGATGGCTTCTAGATAATAGACTTATCACACCTAGATTTCCAATTAAGAAATTGGGACTCCAACCTTGTTTTATTGGCAGCCATTGGTTGCTCAGATTACACTTGTTCCGTGTTTTGAATGGCCCTTGGCCCTCCTTTTTTAATGCTTTGACTTTTACAATAACAGGGTGTTTATATACATCTCCCCTATGCCTGTTTACATCACTTTCCTACAACACTAGCAGCTAAACAACTTAACATTTATAAACAAACACACAAAAACTGCCTCTATTGCTTGGCATATAATTGGGGAAAGCTTTCACCAAACTCAAACTTGGACCAAACATAGACCAGAACAATTTCAAAAACTCTTTTAAAACTAACAAGAAGCTACACAAGCTTGCCAAGCCTGATTGATTATACTACTACTTTTACTGAAGCCTTTTTAGCTTTTTACATTTGCTCTACCTCACAGGGTTGATTTATAACTCAGCAAAATTCAAAACAACTTGGAGACTCCACTCTGTACTGATAAGAGGCTCAGGGTACATCCTTTAACCTAGTGACCAGCCCCCTGGTTACTATAGGGGCCTGTAAAACAGGAAGCTTGTCTTTGACACCTTTGGAGCCTTTTTACTTGGACTGCAATTAAGGCAACCTTTTGTCCAAACCACACAAATCAGACTCAAAACAATTTTTAAAACTCCTCTAAAAACTGACAAAAAACAAAAACCCTCACAACCTCACCCAGCTCGCTGTGTCTCCTTCAACCACAAACTTACTAAAACAAAACCAGAATGGGATTTTACATTAACTCTTTGAGAGTTAGAGGTGGTGGAATTGAAGATTTTTAACAAAAACAAGCTGTTCCAAACAGATCCAGATATTAAACCAGAGATGGCTATAGAACACAAAACAAGCTATAACACATATAAACATCCCTTTGCAACAAACAGAGTAACACAAACACACAAAAACATGTTAGCTTTTACTTTCCTGTGGGCTACCTTGCAGAACTGACTGCCTCCTTCTTGGAACTTTGCAAGGATAGGTTCTGCCCTGACCCTGTTGGATATATTGATATCCACAACAATTCAGTTCAATTCACAACAGCCAGGTTGTTTCAAAACCCAGGGTTAGAATTCCTATCTAACACAACTGGCCCATCCTGAGCTGAGCCTTTTCAGCACAGAACTTTGACAGGAGCAGATGCAAGGGGAAATACAAAGAACATTTTTTTTACCCAGCTAAAACAGAAGCAGGGCATCAGAAACTTTAGCCAACTTTTAACAAATGCAAACTGTCCCAAACAAGCAAACAAACTAGACCACGGGTCCTTAAAAGAACAATCTACAAAACCCTATATTTCTTTTATCAAATAGAGAGATACACGCGTATGCTATTAAAACACATAAAATAATTCCTATGCTTTGTAGTAGCACTTCATGTTGCTCTCTTAATTACCAGTCATATACGTTCTTTGAAAACAGAGACAATATCAAGAAAAATAACTTAAACTGCTCAGAACAAACAGGACTTGCATCTAAAGACTTTTGGAGATGAAAATTCCCGCAAAGGATGAGGGACAAAGGAGGCACTTACTTTATTTTCTTCTAGCCACACACACATTAAGTACACACAAATTAGCTTTTAATTTTGGAAGGTTGGGAGTTACAACTAGACTTGTGACTTACAGACCATTTTAAGTGCACTGCATTTCTTTGACTAGAAAACACTAGTTTGTACATACTTCAGAAACTGGCAGAAAAACAGCTGCTGTGTAGACAAACCACTTTCTAAGTTTTTGTTAAAACTCATGGTCTCTTTTATGCACACACCACACCATTTTTTCTTAAACTTCCATACCCTATGCACTAATTCACAAAAGCAAAAACCCATTATTGCAACACCATTGCAACTCCAATGTAAACTCCTTCCTGCCTTTTCCATTGCATGCTCAGCTCCTAATAAGACTTTCTAATAAGACCATGAACCAGTGAGCTGAACCATTTTGAAGCTGCCTGCTTCTTTCACTGAAGACAAGCAAAGATAAAAACTAACCTGTCTTTATTATGAGCTAGCAAACCCCCAAACAGCATTGCAACAAAATTATCTTTTGACATTTCTTTCCTTCCCATTATCACACTAGAAGAAGCTTCATGTATTTAATTTCCTGTCTGCTAGGTAGTTTCTAAGCACAGCCAATAAGCACTACCACAGGGAAGATAAGCGCTGACATAACAAGCAGAAACTCAACAGGTAAAGCATTGCTCAGCACCGAGTGTATGTGGAACTCCCCATAGGTACATTCATTTAACACAACTCCCTATATCTCACAGTGATCTCCTAGGTGCATGAAACAACAAGATGCTTGCATCCTAGTATCACTCCCTTTTACTGGCCTAGGAAAAATGCCTGGGAAAGGGTAATGTTTCCTGGCTCTTTTCTGACCCTTTTCAGCAATTACAGGGTTAAATTACAGGCTTGAAGAAAGCAGAATTTCTCACCTAGTTTCCATGTCTCCACCCCCTTTATCCTCTCAGGGTGGAAATATAGCAAAGGGGAAATCTCATAGAAAGCTTCCAACTAATTCTAACACAAGTTAACCCTGCAACTATTTTTGCAAAAACATAGCTAAACATACGTAGCTTAGGTTTAGGAATCTTACCCCACAGATGCAACCAGCTCCGGACTTCCCTCCAACGGTATTTGCAACACAAGCTCACCCCCACCCTAGGAATTCATGCTGGTTTGCAGAGGTGATAAGCTTGAAAAACGAAACTGCTTACCATACAGAGAAAGGAGGGGTGGAGGGGGAAGGAAGGAAAGCAAGCACTTTTTAAAACGACCACTTTTTTCCTGTGAGTTGGAACTAACTGAAAGCAAGGGGAGATCTTTTTAAATCCTGCCTGAAAGTTACCTAACATACATTTCAAAGGGGTACATCCCTGCTTCGAGCCACCCCCTCCCATCACGAAACAACAGGCAAGAACACAAGAGGGAAATGGGGTAAAGAGCAGACTGGTGAGGGGGTCCAGCCGCACACGAGACACAAAGGGTAACAACCGCTTCCTCTGTTCACCGGCCGCCTCAGTCTCCCGAGAACGGAAACGCGGTACGTCCAGAGTCCGCACTCAATTGACTGGTTTGGGCGTGCACCCGTCCCCAGATTCCTTTCACACAATCACTCACACACGTGCGCGCACCTCCCAATTTTCCTGACACACGGAGGGTTTTGGCTGGGCCACAGCCCCGCTCCGCTGTCTAGAGGGATCTGGCGAGGACACCCTCTCTGACCTTGCCCCGGGGTCTTACCTTAGCCGGCATTCACCTTGACACCTCAGTCTCTGTTATACATTACCAGCACTGGATGTCCTGTATCCCTCGGCCGTTTCCCTAGCAACCACATCAACCTCGGTCCGTCGCCTGAACGGGCAGAGGGCTGCTGAGATTCCCTTGTCCGGAAACCACAAGCTTCGCCCAGCAAGACAGCTTAGGTGGCGCCCCGAAGGTTGTGGTCACCAAGCAGAGGAAACACCAGATAGCCCGTTTGCCTCAAGGCAGGTAAAAAACCAGATTACCATCCGAAGTCTTTACGGCACCATATAAAACATGAAGGCCAAATTACTTCAAACTAGGGATAGCCGGAGGTAGGTTTTATCAGTATTTTATTCCATCTGCGCAGAGGGCTGCCTCGGAGTCTCACGACTAACTTCCTGAGGACCAGCCTCGAACAACATATTACAAGAAATTATATACTTGAAATTACGCAGGCATCTCATAGGAAAAGGAGCAACATTATAGGTCAATGTAAGGAAAACACAGGGCGTTACTTCCTACGTAATTAGAGAAGGATACAGTTTCAATTTAGAATACAATTCGATCGCTAGATGTCAAACTGACCCAAACTCACTTGTAGTTTACATTCTCTCTCTCTCTATCCTTCCTGGCTGGCACAATAGAGAGGCGCCATCCCAAGGACTCTTTGCCCAAACTTCTTGAATCTTGTTTCACCCCAAGCAAAGCAAACTTGTTTACAGAAGCGGATGCAAAGTTTAGGTCCTAACCTTCAAGCTGGGTTCTAACCAAACGCTATCCTGCGCTGCCTAAAGCATAAGCCAGTACAGATATTTTATGAGACACTAAAATCGTCCTGTAACATGGGGAATATTGAGGAACCTACCAAAGTGAACAGCAGATGGGAATAAGTTCAACCTTGCTAACATGAAAGCCCTTCTTGCACTAAAATTGGTTAGCTTAACAAAATAATTTGAGGGTCGACCCAACGAAGGAGAGAGACCAAAGAAAAGAGGGGAACAGGTCAGGTTTAAGTTAGGAAAGAGGGGAATAAATTCTTGTTCCCAATGTTTTGATTTAATAAGCTGGTGCGCAGTGTGAAGATTCATGTTGGCCAAAATTTCGGGGGAGAGACCCAAAGAAGATAGCTTGGTATCAAAGTCAGTTGTGATCCCCAACTGAAGCTTTTAATACATTCCAGGCATTTATATGGTTTCTCCCGTGTGGGTTCTTTGATGCAAAGTCAGTTGTGATCCCCAGCTGAAGCTTTTGCTACATTTCAGGCATTTATATGGTTTCTCCCCTGTGTGGGTTCTTAGATGCAAAGTCAGTTGTGATCCCCAACAGAAACTTTTGCTACATTTCAGGCATTTATATGGTTTCTCCCCTGTGTGGGTTCTTTGATGCAAAGTCAGTTGTGATCTCCAACTGAAACTTCTGCTACATTCCAGGCATTTATATGGTTTCTCCCCTGTGTGGGTTCTTTGATGCACAGTCAGGTCTGATTTCTGACTGAAATTTTTGCTACATTCCTGGCATTTATATGGTTTCTCTCCTGTGTGGGTTCTTTGATGCAAAGTCAGTTGTGATCTCTGACTGAAGCTTTTGCTACATTCCAGGCATTTATATGGTCCCCCCCTTGTGTGGGTTCTTTGATGCACAGTCAGTTGTGATCTCCAACTGAACCTTTTGCTACATTTCAGGCATTTATATGGTTTCTCCCCTGTGTGGGTTCTTTGATGCACAGTCAGGTCTGATTTCCGACTGAAGTTTTTGCTACATTCCAGGCATTTATATGGTTTCTCCCCTGTGTGGGTTCTTTGATGCAAAGTCAGTTGTGATCCCCAGCTGAAGCTTTTGCTACATTCCTGGCATTTATATGGTTTCTCCCCTGTGTGGGTTCTTTGATGCAAAGTCAGTTGTGATCTCCGACTGAAGCTTTTGCTACATTTCAGGCATTTATATGGTCTCCCCCGTGTGTGGGTTCTTTGATGCACAGTCAGCTGTGATCTCCAACTGAACCTTTTGCTACATTTCAGGCATTTATATGGTCTCTCCCCTGTGTGGGTTCTTTGATGCGAAGTCAGGTCTGATTTCCGACTGAAGTTTTTGCTACATTCCAGGCATTTATATGGTCTCTCCCCTGTGTGGGTTCTTTGATGCGAAGTCAGGTGTGATCTCCGACTGAAGCTTTTGCTACATTCCTGGCATTTATATGGTTTCTCCCCTGTGTGGGTTCTTTGATGCAAAGTCAGTTGTGATCTCTGACAGAAGCTTTTGCTACATTCCAGGCATTTATATGGTCTCTCCCCTGTGTGGGTTCTTTGATGCACAATCAGGTGTGAGCTCTGACCAAAGCTCTTTCCACACTCTAAGCATTGATACGGTTTCTCTCCTGTGTGGGTTCTTTGATGCACAGTCAGATCTGATTTCTGACCAAAGCTCTTTCCACACTCTAAGCATTGATATGGTTTGTCTCCTGTTCTTTGATGTCTTGTGAGGTTTGATTTACTGCTTAAAGTCTTTGGCCATTGACAGCATTTTTTCTTTGTAGTATCTTCTTCTGTATCCTCTGAGGTGACACTGAAATCTCCACCCTGACAATCATCAGGATGCTTAGGATGCAAAGGATGCTTCTCCCTTCTCTTCCTTTGGGAATGGTTCTCTTTGATTGGGATTTTATGGAGACAAACAACAGGTTTAGCCCTCATGACTGGTGATGGGCTCCCCTCCGGCCTCCCTGATCCATCTTGGTTGCCAGAAGTCACTTCCCCTGCCAGAAGCGTGGTCATTGCCGGTGACGCCCCTCGTGGCTCCCTCTCGTCCTCAGTGTTTTCTCTGTTGCGTCCTGGAACAGAGAATCTTGTTCATCAATGCAACAGATCAGAGGTTCTCAAAACCCTTCAGCACCACGACACAGTTTTCAGTATGACAATTGGTCTGGGACATACCAAATGTGATGTCATGGCTGGAACTGCCATCGTTGTGACACCAGAGCATCCTGATTCTTTAAGAATGCAGGAAGACGTTGGATGATTTCTCAGCCAGTTCCAAAAGCAAAGCAAATCAGAAAGGGGGGGGAACCCGATTTACAGCCTTGACACTAGCAAAATGACCACACAGCCCTCCCCCTTTCCAGCGTCTCATCTTTTCAATGATGGCTGCGCTAAGTGCCACGTGACCCATCTGAAACTGGCTCGTGACCCACCTAGTGGGTCCTGACACACAGCTTGAGAAACACTGCAATAGAGAGATGGCACCTGTACTCCTAGGCAGGTATACTCAGGAGGAAAACAGTCCATTTTTCAATCTTATGGGAAACTAAGGGAATAGGCAGTGAAAGCTGTAGTTTTGATGTCAGAGTGGCGGATTTGAGTAAGCTTAGAGAAAAGAGAGGCAGGATCCCATGGGTCAATGGACTTAGGGGAAAAGGGGCCCAAGATGGGTAGGAGCTCCTAAAGAGGCAGCTTCTTCAGTCACAGTCAAAAACAAAAAGACACCTCAAAAAGCCAGGATGGCGGAACAAGCATCTTAGTGGTGAGTTGAAGGTGAAAAAAGACAGGTAGAGAAAATGATCTTCAGGAAGACCTTGACGAATACTGGGCTGAAATGAGTAAGATGAAGTTCAACGGGGAGAAATTCAAGGTTCTGCGCTAAAGCAAAAATAACCACAGATGCAGGTACAGAACAGGAGAAACCTGTCTTGGCAGCACCACATGTGAGAGGGATCTTGGAGTTGCAGTGGATCACAAGATGAACACGAGTCAGCAGTGTGATACAGCTGCCAAGAAGGCTCCTGCCATTTTAGCCTGCATAGAACCACAGCTTCCAAGAGGAAGAAAGTTGGGGTTCTGTCAGGCTGTGAAGCTGTAACAGGCTTACAGAGACCAGGCTAATGAATTTTGTAGCTTGGGAGATACTGAGAGAAGGGCAGCTAGTTAAGGCCACACAGCACAGCTGTATGCTGTGAAGTACTGCTGCAAGGCACGCTCACCTGAAGTGAGTTACCACTGTGGTGGATATAAGCAGCATCTAGAAGCTTCTCACCAGACAGTGTGTCTCTAGCATCTCTTTGTGTGAGCGTCAGTGAATCTGCGAGG
This sequence comes from Lerista edwardsae, assembly GCA_029204185.1. NCBI lineage: Eukaryota > Metazoa > Chordata > Lepidosauria > Squamata > Scincidae > Lerista > Lerista edwardsae. Next base: position 1,367 of record JAJKFI010011942.1, on the reverse strand, counting down.
CAGTATCTGCTGTGTTCTGTGACCAGAGTGTTACAGTATATATGGACTTGGAAGGTGTGTCAAGAAGTCCTGTGGAATTACTTGTTACTTCCTGAAACATCTGGTTGCCTACTGTGGCTGGATGTGGATTGAATTGCTGACACCTGAACCTGCCTAATCCCTTGGAACTTATTACCAATACAAGTCTTAACTAAGGTACCATGCCTTTTTTGCCTGGATTTCTGTGGTTGCTGATGTCCTGGGCACTTGCTTCACTCTGCTGGCTTCCTGACTTTCATTACGTTTGGTTAGCCACAATAGGTTCCACTTTACTCTGCACTGGTGCCACCTCACCTGGAGTCCTGTGTCCAGTTCTGGGCACTCCAGTTCAAGAAAGACGCAGCCAAACTGGAGCAGGTTCAGAGAAGAGCAACAAAGACGATCAGGGGGCTGGAAAATGATGTCCCTTGTGCTGCCAAACTATGCTGGCTTACCCTAAACTGGCCTAACTCAGTTTAGGATTCTGCTCTCAGTTGTATTACTAAGTATCACTGACTGTATCCCACAACCAAACCTGCCTTTGCCTGTCTTTGCATCACTTTGGGGGTGATGCCTGAACCCCGGAGAGGTGGACACTTTTCCTCCCACTTGAAGGCCCTTTGATGGGGGGCTTCCAAAGGGACCCAGCTCAAGGGAGGGGGCCGTGGCTCTGGGGCAGAGCAGCTGCTTGGCGTGCGGAGGTTCTCGGGGTCAGCCCCTGGAATCTCCAGGAGGGAAGGGGAAGACCCCCAGAGACCCTGGACGGCCACTGCCAGGTAGTGGAGGCAGCCCTGAGCTGGAGGGAGAAAGGGCCGGACTCTGCATACGGCAGCTTCTCTGCTCAGCCCCGCGAGGGGCTCTGCGTTCTGCCTGCCAGCCTGGCACTGATGCGCCTGGAGTGCAGCTGGGATCCTGCAAGCATGAAAGGAAGCAGTGGAGTGACAGGTGCCGGCCCAACCATGAGGCCCACTGAGAACAGTGCCTGGGGCAGCAGAGTGGCGGAGGGTGGCCCCCTCTGGGCGCAAACTCACTGCCTCTGCGCCTCCTGCCACTCCTTCCCCTGAGAAAGGAACAGGGGACGGAGCAGAAGAGGAAAGGCGGAGGAGGGGAAAGTGCGGGGAGGGGGCAGAGCCAGACTCTGCTGTCTCATCCTGACCAGGGCCAAGTTCCCCCGGAAAGGAGGGGCGTTTCCCAGCCCAGGTGCCCCACAGCACCCTTCCAGTCCCTTCCACACAGCCCACCCTGGGCGGGAGCCTCTGCCAAATCGCACAGCAAGAAGCAGGGCTGAAGGGCGCATCCTGCGTTACCTGCCGACTTCTCTCCTCCCCGGAGATCCTGGGGAAAGGCCA
>JAJKFI010011941.1:258167-278808 GCA_029204185.1 Lerista edwardsae | reverse complement strand
AGCTAACAAAATTCTACCCCTTTTGACCTTAGAGTTAGACGGATACCAACACACACAGGAAAAGGAATCGCTATATGGCCAAATCTTCCCCAACATCGTTAGTATGGAGTAACTAACGTCCCTTGCAGTCATCCAAGAGTCGTTTGAGCCTCCAAAAGGCCAGTTATAAATAGTAATATAGTATTCCTTGTGTTCTGTAGCATACTCCAGGTTGGGTGTAGTAGGGCCATTGGTTTGTGCCTTTTCCGTTCTTTCAGAATAGAGATGAAAGTCCTGAGTGTCCTGGATCTCTTGGTCTTCAAAGATACCGGTCGGGTTATAGAGGATTGTTGTATTAGCCTCCGGTTCATGCCAATCGTCCAAAACTATTAGGTCCTCATTTGAGAATGTTAAATCAAAAGGTGCTTCATCCAATAAGAGAGGGGCTTGACTTTCCTGGCAATGGGTAGACATAATATATGCTTGGTCCTGATTCGGCTTTGATTGCTGCAAACACTCTCGACTATTGGTATTATTAAACTGTGTTTCCTTATTACCAGAATTTGTTAATACATCCAGATCACCTTTTTGAAGGCTAGTCACCAGAAGATTATCTTGCAAGGTTGTCAATCCACCAGGTGGCGCTGTTCTCTGGACTCTGTCTTTTATCGAGTCTGCATCTGAATGTACCAAAGATTTTATATCCCGCATTTCTTGATGTATGTAGTTTAGTTCTTTAAAGATGTTCTTTACCGTCGATGCTACAAGGTAGCATTGGTCCCGCATCTGTAAACATATTGGACGTAATAGACCGTCTAGGAAAGTTTGTAGGTTCTGGGAGTTATGCATGGAGCTTTCTGAAAAATAGTCTTTTATTGGGGAGATGATGAAGTCAGGGTTGTCCAAATTAATTTCCTCCGGCCATGTAAGATTCTCAAAGAGCGCAGGATCCAGAATCCAGTTGCCATTATCTATAGAGATTTCAACCCCATCATTAGCAGGGGCCATGACACTGTTGTTACAGTCTTCTGGGTTTTGTTGGAAAAAGCTAGCAGAGGGAGCATTAATATCTCTATTTACAGGGAGATGCAATCCCCTATTAGAGACATTAGTGAATTGCTCAATATATGTTGGAGCTGGAGACGGAGATATGCAGTAGTCATCCATTAATCTTTGAGAGCACTTTTGAAAATTATCCGCTTTAAGCCTTCTAGCAGATTGAGCTCTAGTTATCACCATCATATAGGTTTGGACACAATAGTTCAGGGACAGAGTAACAGCTGTACAAATGGCCCACTGTTTTTCTAGTGCTTTCTGTTAGTGGCTAGCTTAACCAGATAAATAAACCGTTTTAATGAGTGTCCGATAATTTAGCTGCTCTGAGTTCAGAGTCTTTCAAAATGGCGTCTGTGGGAGGTTTACCGTTGAAAAACAAGCTGATAAATGTGCCCTTCTGGCTACAGTTAAGTATCTCAATTAGGCACGAGTCTTGGTCAGAAAAGTCATAAATCTTCCCAATTAATCCCAACGGGGACAATCTTCAAAGCCAAGTGAAATTAAACATACGGTCTTGATAGTAACGGAGCTCTCCCCGTAGGCAGTCCGCTTGTCTCCACTCAGCCGGAAGTTGACATTCCTCATCTGCTCCTGCTCTCCCCTCTTTTATTTAGAATCTACTGAGCTTGCTTGTAAACTCCTAAGGCCTGAAAAATACAGCCTTTCAAAATACTGTTGCATTGTAAAAGCTTGTCTGCCAGGGATGGCTGTACTGTAGGGTCTGTTGAAGTCAGCTGGCCTACAGTGCTTCTGCATTCCTTTCCAAAGGTATTTAAAGTGACAGCGGCACTGTGTTAGTTGGCAGTGTTTTCAAAAGCATTTCAATGCTATGTTCCATTCTATTGCATGAAGTATCTGTATCTTCAGTTTTTTTACCAATTCATCAAAGGTGCTAATTTGTGATCTTTTTTCTCCTCCTGTAAGTAGGTGTATTCTCAGTGTTTTAAATACTTCTTCGAATTGCTATGTTTTGATCTTTCCTTTGGGTCTGACAGCAGTATGTCCAGTGTTCACACCGAGATTTGTTAGGGTCAATTGAGAAGCTATATTTTGAAATGGGTCACTGTAGGCTGGTTGGCCAACTGCCTCCAAACTTAAGTTTAAAGAAATGACCCATTTTGCCTACACATCTGTCTCATGGTATTATTTTTTTGGAGGGGGTGTGTCATGCCTATGGCAAAATCTCCTGGCAGCCTGGAACCTATATTACATCCATATATATAAAGAACGTGTGTGTGTGTGTGTGTATGTATGTTCCGCATAGGCTCCGCAACGCCTGGAGCGACGCACACAAAACCCGGCATGCGCATTCTTTGCGGCCTGGCGACAAACGCTGCGGCGGGTCAGGTCTCCCTAGCACCACCGGGGGTGAGGGTACGCGGGGGGGCACCGTGTGAAAACGGTGAAAAATGGCCGAAATTGGCATTGAATCTAGTTTCCGGGGTTGCTGGGATGAGTGGCTACACTCCCGATGCCGATGGAGTCTGGGTTTGGCCCCCCCCTTGGCTGGGGGGCCGAGAAGGGGTGTGAGACAAAACATCCGCCACGCCGTGCTGGAACTCCTGGAGCGAAGCGCACTAAACTCAGCACGCACATGCCTTGCGGCCTGGTGACAAACGCTGCAGGGGTCAGGCTCCCCTTGCGCCCCCGGGGGTGGGGGTATGCAGGGGCGTCCGCATGAAAACAGTTTAAAACAGCCAAAATCGGCGTTGAATCCGTAGTTTCCGAGGTTGCCAGGACGAGCGGCGATGCTCCCAATGCCATTTGAGTCCCATAAGAACATAAGAAGAGCCCTGCTGGATCAGGCCAAAGGCCCATCTAGTCCAGCTTCCTGGATCTCACAGCGGCCCGCCCCAGGGAGGCATGAGACAACAAGATGCTTGCATCTTGTTGCCACTCCCTTGCACCCGGTACCAGTAGCCCACCACCTTTGTAAGGAGGTTGCACAACCCATCATTGCCTATAGCCCACAATGGACCTTTCCTCCAGAAATCTGTCCAATCCCCTCCTAAAGGCATCAAGACCAGATGCCATCACCACCTCCTGTGGCAAAGAGTTCCACAGATTAACTACCCACTGGGTAAAAAAGTACTTCCTTTTATCTGTTTTAACTCTCCCAACCCTCAGTTTTAGCGGATGCCCCCTGGTTCCGGTGTTTTGAGAGAGGGAAAAGAACATCCCTCTATCGACTCTATCCCTTCCGTGCATTATTTAGTATGTCTCAATCATTTTCCCCCTCAGGCACCTTTTTTCCAGACTGAAGAGCCCCAAACGCTGCAGTCTCTCTTCATAAGGGAGGGGCCCCAGCCCCATAATCATTTTTGTCGCTCTCTTCTGCACCTTTTCCAGCTCCACTATGTCCTTTTTGAGATGCGGCGACCAGAACTGGACACAATATTCTAGGTGCGGCCTTACCATCGATTTGTACAATGGCACGATAATATTGGCTGTTTTATTTTTAACCCCTTTTTTAATTACCCCAAGCATGGAATTGGCTTTCTTAATTGCTGCCGCACACTGGGTCGATACTTTCATTGAATTGTCCACCAGCACCCCAAAATCTCTCTCCTGAGCTGCCACAGACAGCTCAGAACCCCTTAGCCTATAGGTGAAGTTTTGGTTTTTGGCCCCAATGTGCATCACTTTACATTTGTCTATGTTGAAACGCATCTGCCATTTGGCTGCCCCCCTTCCGACGCCTGTTGGAGTCTGGGTTCGGCCCCCCTCGGCATGGGGGGTATGAAGGAGTGCAAAACAAAATGTCCAAAATGACCAACATTACTGTCAAATCCACAGTTTTGGGGGTCGCTAAGCTGATTGGTGACATTTGTTACCCGGGCAATGTCGGGAACCCAAAAGCTAGTAGATTAATAAAAATGCTTTGAAATGGGATTAAAACGCATTTTTTGAATAAACACACAAAACACCGCTTTCACCAATTTTGACTTTTGACCAACATCACCCTCCTGCCCAAAATAAAACCATTGTAGCCTGACTCTACTCATGACATGACAAGTTGGGTCAACAAGTTCTTTACCTCATTTCCATATTCTCGATGTGGTCTTCTTCCAACCAAGCCCCTTCTTGGGAAAAGCCTTTTGACAGCTGAAAGTGTCCCCAGCCCCTTCTCAAGCAGGGGTCCCATATTCTTCTCTCCCCAATTCGACCCACCCCAGTCAACAGCACCATCAAAACCGATGTCCTTCCGGCAGGACACTTCTGGATCGTCCTTGTGTTCACGCAGGGCAGGCGCTTCAGATGTTTGGACAGAGTGACATCAACAGACAGAATGAGGGCAGGACACCGTTTATTTGGTCTTTTGCAAAAGGGCCCTCCTCTCACGGGAGAACTGCAAAGAATTGCAGTTACAGACAGTTTTTATACCTTTTTCCTTCAGGGGAAGAGGGTGTGCAATCAAGGGGAGAGTGAGCCAAGCATTTGGATAGCACTACACGTACCTCTATTCTCGCATCAGCACTTGACTGTCAGAATGTTCGAATTGCACGTCTTGCGTTCCAGTTGCATTCTCAACCTCAATAAAAGGGTTGAAGGGTTGCGTTCCTCAATCCCTTTATTGAGGTTCAGACTTCCTTATCTACTCAATTACTTGCATCCCTTTGTGAAATGTTCTGAGCATGGTGCAGCCAGCCATACGTTCTGTGGCCATCAGCAGTTCCCTGTTGACAGGACAGCAGATTTTGACCACTGAAGGCCGGAGTCCTTTGGGAGGGGGCTTTCCTGTTACATCAGTCAACGTGGCAAGCCCTTCGCACCGGCCATTCTCGCCCTGCCTCTTCCCCACAGCCCAGGGTCCCAGTCTGCCCCTGCAGTGGGACCGGAGACCCTCTGGCCGGCCACTCTCAGGGTTGGAAGAGGAACGTCTCGAAGGACCAGCGCCTGGAATTCTGGAGTCAGCCGGAGTGGTGGAATCCTGAGGGGGAGCTTCCTTAGCAAGGGCCCCCTCTTTGGGTTAGGTTATTCTATGCCTGTTTTTGCACTCGGGATACCAAACAGCAGCTGAACCCCTGTGTTCCATCTCGGGGAACCTCCCTCACCCAGGCTGACTGGATTCTGACAGGAAAAATACACGAGGCAGAGGCTTGTTACAGTTGGTGGAGATGACACAACCCCATCAGCTCCCCACAGAGGTAGACCACTGCAGGGAGGAGTCAGCCAGTGTGTTGTGACTCTGAGGGACGTGGCCTATTTCTCTCTCTCTCTCTCTCTCTCTCTCTCTGTCACAGATCTGACATAACAGGACAAATCGGGGTTTCTGAGGCCTCCACCATTTTAAGCTTTAGGGGCTTATCAGTTCAGTCTGAACCTCTGTTCATCTGATGCTAAAAGTTTGGTGTCACAATGAAACAATCAGTAAACTCCAAGCTCCTGTTTTGAAACTTTTAACAAGCCTCTGCCTCCTGTATTTTTCCTGTCAGAATTTAATCAGACTGAGTGAGTGAGGTTCCCTGAGGAGATTTAACAAGGGGGTTCTGCTGCTATTTTCCTCTGCTACCCCGACTGAAAATAAAGATATATACAAATCTCATAAGAACATAAGAAGAGCCCTGCTGGATCAGGCCAAAGGCCCATCTAGTCCAGCTTCCTGTATCTCACAGCGGTCCACCAGGTGCCCCAGGAAGGCATGAGACAACAAGATGCTTGCATCCTGTGGCCACTCCCTTGCACCCGGTACTCTGAAGTAGCCTACTATTAACGTAAGGAGGTTGACCAACACATCATTGCCCTATAGTCCACGATGGACTTTTCCTCCAGAAATCCGTCCTGTCCCCTTTTAAAGGCATCTAGGCCAGATGCCATCACCACCTCCTGTGGCAAGGAGTTCCACAGCTTAATTTTACCCACTGGGTAAAGAAGCATTTCTTTTTATCTGTTTTAACTCTTCCAACACTCAGTTTCAAAAAGTCACTTATCCCTTTACCCCAGGGTAAGCACAAGTCACCCCTCTGGGGCTGCTCAGATCTGCACCTGCTATTTAGGAGCTGAGTGTGATTCTTCCACCAACTCAGTGACAGGAAATGTGGGCCAGGAAGTGTTGGAGTGGCCGCTCTCCCAGAGTGCCTGGAATGCAAACGGCACAGTTTCCAGTGAGATAATAGCGCAGTCTGACTTGCGTCAAGGACAGATAAAAGAGAGCCAGAGGTTTCCTTCACCAAGCTCTATTTACAAGTATATACAGTTCTTACAGACTTACAGATCAGCACAGGGGAGCTTCGGACAGATCAGTTATCGCTCAACACAGTGATTTGCAATCCCCCAGCACTCCTTTCACAGAGGAATAAGAACATAAGAACATAAGAAGAGCCCCACTGGATCAGGCAGAAATCCATCCAATCCCCTCTTAAAGGCATCTAGACCAGATGCCATCACCACCTCCTGTGGCAGAGAGTTCCACAGATTAACTACCTGCTGGGTAAAAAAGTACTTCCTTTTGTCTGTTTTAACTCTCCCAACCCTCAGTTTTAGCGGATGCCCCCTGGTTCTGGTGTTTTGAGAGAGGGAAAAGAACATCGCTCTATTGTCGCTATCCCTCCAGTGCATAATTTTATATGTCTCAATCATGTCCCCCTCAGGCGCCTTTTTTCCAGACTAAAGAGCCCCAAACGCTGCAGTCTTTCTTCATAAGGGAGGTGCCCCAGCCGCGTAATCATTTTTGTCGCTCTTTTCTGCACCTTTTCCAGCTCCATTATGTCCTTTTTGAGATTTGGTGACCAGAACTGTACGCAATATTCTAGTTGTGGCCTTCCATCAATTTGTACAATGGCATGGTAATATTGGCAGGTTTAGTCTCAATCCCTTTTTCAATTACCCCAAGCATGAAATTAGCCTTCTTAATTGCTGCCGCACACTGGGTCGACACCTTCATCGAGTTGTCCACCAGCACCCCAAGATCTCTCTCCTGGGCTGTCACAGACACCTCAGAACCCATTAGCCTATAGGTGAAGTTTTGATTTGTTGCCCCAATGTGCATCACTTTACACTTGTCTACATTGAAACGCATCTGCCATTTGGCTACCCATTCCCCCAGCTTGGAGAGATCCTTCTGGGTTTTCACCACCCGGAAAAGTTTTGTGTCATCCGCAAACTTGGCCACATCGCTGCTTATGCCTGTCTCCAGGTCAGTCATGAACAAGTTCAAAAGCACCGGCCCCAAGACAGATCCTTGGGGCACTCCTCGTTCTACCTCCCCCATTGTGAAAATTGCCCATTGAGCCCCACTCTCTGTTTCCTGGCCCTCAACCCATTCTGAATCCATAAGAGGACCTGCCCTCTTATTCCCTGACTGCGAAGTTTCTTCAGCAGCCTTTGGTGGGGGACTGTGTCAAACGCCTTCTGAAAATCCAGGTATATGATATCCACAGGATATCCAGGTATCCACAGGTTCACCCACATCCACGTGCCTGTTGACCTTTTCAAAGAATTCCCAATTCCCACAAAGGTTTGTGAGGCAAGACTTCCCCTGACAGAAGCCCTGCTGACTTTCCTTCAGCAACACTTTTTAAATCATCCCCATTATGGAATTGGCCTTCTTCACTGCTGCCGCACAGTGGGTTGACACCTTCATCGAGTCGTCCACCAGCACCCCAAGATCTCGCTCCAGCTCAGAACCCATTAGCCGATATGTGGAATTTTGATTTTTTTTTGTCTCAATTTGCATCTACTTCTCTACATTGAAACATATCTGCCATTTTGCTGCCCATTCCCCCAGTTGGGAGAGATCCATCTTGTTTTAGAATTTGATATTTGATGAGGCTTTCAGCCATCTTACCCGGAACTGAGGTGAGGCTGACTGGCCTGTAGTTCCCAGGGTTCTCCCTCCTCCCTTTTTCAAAGATGGATGTGGCATTGGCTATCCTCCAATCCTCTGGCACTGTGGCTGTTTGAAGGAACAAGTTGCATACTCAAGTTAAGAGGTCGGCAACTTCATTCTTTAGTTCCTTGAGAACTCTTGGGTGGATGCCATCTGGGCCTGGTGATTTATTTATATTTAATTTATCAAGTTGATCTAAAACATCTTCTTTAGTCACCTCTATCTGACTTACAATCTCTTAGTTAGGAGCGGCTGTTCAGGCAGCGGGATCTGTCCAAGGTCTTTTGCCTAAAGACAGATGCAAAAAATGCGCTTCGTTTCTCTGCAACCTCCAAGTCCCCTTTTATCTCCCCTTTCCCTCCCTCACCGTCCAGAGGGCGACCGTCTCTCTGACAGGTTTCCTTTTTCTAACATATTTGAAGGAGCTTTAACTATTTCCCTTGATGTTGCTGGCCATACGTTCCTCAAAGTCTTTCTTGGCCTCTTAGGGAGTTGACGAGGAGGGGAAGGGAAGGGTTTGCTGGAGCACTGGGGTGCAGGGAGGGGGATGGAGGGAGAGGAGGGCAGGTGGAAGTGGGGACCCTCTGCCGGTCTGCGGCCTGAGGCAGCTGTCTCAGTTGGCCTCACGGATGGGCCAGCACCGTTCCCATGTGAGCCAATCCACTCAGGTGTATTTCAGGCAGGGAAAGGCTTCCAAGGATGCCAAAGCTGACTCAGCAAAGGAGCAGTGACTCAGCAAGGAGGACAGCCTGTCAATCAGGCCTCGGGGCCCCTGGATCCCTGGACTGGCTGGTGGAAGGGACAGAACCTCCCGTTGCAGGAGCCCTGTGGGGCTGAGGGGATCTTGGCAGGGGCCTCTTCCCCACCCCTCTACTCCAGCTTCCTGGGGCCAGAGGGTGAAGAGGGGCCCAGTGGGGGAGTCCTGCTTTTCCAAGGACTTGGCCGAGCCCCTTTTGTGAATAGCTGGAGTGCCTGGACCCCCCTCCAAGCCCTCCTCCTTCTCCGCCAGCAGCCACATCCCCATGACACTGCCCCCCCCCCAGACTGCTCTCCACTGCTGTCCTTGGCCGGGAAACAGCCTATGCACAGGCAGCCTCACCTGTCCAGGTGTTTCGCAGGTCCAGAGTGGCTCTGATTGGGGGTGGGCTTCTCAGGTGGGGGTGTGTGTGAATGAGCACCTCTGAACCGGGGTCTACACTGGGGGTCAGGGTCCTCTTGACTCTGTCCTTGCCTGTGGGGACTGGGTGTCAGTGGGGACTTGTCCATGAGGCCTGCCGTGCACGACTCAGCCGTCACCCCCCTCCTGCCCACACCCCAACTGGGCAGCAGCCACTGCACCCCCAGAAGCCTCCACCAGGGGAGTGGTCTCTCCTAAAGCTGGGGGGGAGGGGCTGGCAGGTGACAGAGTAATGAGCTGCTGGAGGGAGGAGGGCAGGATCCTGCACGGTGAGGAGTTCCACTACGTTCTTCACCACTTCACTGGGGGCTCCAACCAGCTCTCACACGGGTCTGGAACTCACTCCCTCGGCTTGGGAACGGCCTCCCTGTGGGCTCTCTGTGGCCTCTGCAGTGCGCTCCAATGGCCGTCTTTGCCGGAATGTCCTTGGAGGTGTCCTGCAGTTGAAGAGCATCCGGCCAGGGGATCCTGGGCTGCCGGTTACACAAGGGGTCAGGTTAGCGCCCCCCTGCCAGAGGCCACAATGCCACAGCAGCCAGGTGCTCAAAGGTATCTCCCCCCCCCCAAGTTGGCAGGTATCCGGGTTTCCCCCTGGCTCAGAGAATCACCTGGAAAGGGGGGATGTGGCAGATCTACCCTCAGAACATCCCAGGGAGAGGTCTGAGTTGCAGAGCAGTCCCCAAGGCACCAGCTCCCCCCCTCCCGCCCCCCACATCACCCACCCCTTAGTGACGCTCCAGGCTCTGCTTCTGTCTGGGGTCACGAGAATCTTCACTGTGGGCCCCTCCCTGTCCAATCTTCCAACGCTGATGCAGTCGGGGAGGGCAGTGGTGGAGGCCTCCTCAAGGCAAGGGCAGGATTCGGGCTGCATTGGATAGGATCGGGCCCTGTCGCTTTCTGCAGGGTCTGCTTGTGGGGGAGGGGGATGCCCGCTTGGGTTAGATCCGCCTCCACTTTCAACCTGGGAGTCGCAGGGGGAGACTCGGATCCTCTGCAGAGTCTTTTCTCGGCACTCTGAGGGTTAAAGGGAGCGACTCCGGGTTCCTAGAGGGGCGACGGGGGCAGGACTGGAGTGGGGAAGCCCCATCCTGGGCCGCCCTGATCCTCTCTGCCTTCAGCCGCGCTTCTGCTGTTTGCTGCCGGTGTGGTGATCTGGGACGGGGGGAGGAATCGAGGGGAGCCCCCAGTGGGGAGCGCAGTGCAGGGGGCTGAGAAGGAGCGCCTGGCAAATCCCCCGCCCGCCCCCTCGTGGGTCCCGCTCCTCCTCCCCAGCCGGGAGAACCAGCGGCAGTGGCGTTCCCAGCGCGCTCCTTCGACAACCGGAGGCCCGGGAAACCGATCTGGCTCCGCAGCGGCGCCGCCTCTGCCTTGCTCCCTCCTTGGGACCGGTCTGGAGGTTCCCGCGTGGGAGGGCGGGAAGACGAACGGGGGCGGTTTGGAGGCTCTGGCCGCTGATGCCCCCCCTCCCCACTCCCGGGGACTCAGAGCGCGGGTCTGGGGAGGCGCGGACAGTCTCGCCCGGTGCTTGTCCCTCCTGGGTGCCGCCTCCTCCTCGCCGCCTGCGGGGGCCACTTGTTCATGGCCGCCTCTCCTTCGTGTTTGTGCCAGAGGTGGAAGCGGGGCCCATTCCCCCCCCCCCAAGGTTCAGGAGAGAGTGAATGTGGGGGAAGGGCGTGGACAGGAGTCTCTTTGCAGCGTCAGCCCAGAGTGGAGTCCGTGGCTGAGTTCAGATTTGTTGCCTCCCAAATCTCCCCCCGCCCGCATTTTCTCTTTGCATTCAATCTGTGCCCTTTATTGACTGCTGAGTTTTTTCTCTTCTACCCTTTTTAGTTCAAGCTGTTCCCTTTACATACCTGCAGGCAGGGAATGAGAGAGGGGATCGGGACCAGGCAGGCCACGCTTCTCTCTGGTCCCGACGCCCTGGGCTGAGCTGGATTGGAAACTGGCGGCTTCCAGGAAAAATGACCTGTGTGCCACTGCAGCGTTTTTAAAAACGTGGCTGAATGAACACATCCATTTGAACTGCATCAATTTGTGCCAACGTGTCAGAATTGGTCATCTAATGCAAACTGGAGACCTTCAAGCAGAGGCTTGACAGGCCCCTGCTGGAGATGCTCTAGGACGATTTCCTGCTCCAGGCAGGGGGTTGGACTAGATGACTTTGTAGGTCCCTTCCAACTCTATGCTTCTGTGAAATTGGTTTTAAAATCCAAGATGGTTTCAGACCGTTGGGGAAGATCATGTTTCTGGTCTGCATGCAGGTCACCATCTTTTCCAGCTCCAAACTCCCTGCTGAAAATTCTAGGCTGCATTCAAGACACCTCCCTGATGAGGAGAGGCTGCAGCGTTTGAGGCTCTTCAGCTTAGAAAAAAAGTACCTGAGGGGGACGACGACCATGATTGAGATGCACTAAAATGGAATGTTGGAACAGATCAAAGGAAATACTTTTTTACCCAGTGGGTAATTAATCTCTGGAACTCCTTGCTACAGGAAGGAGTCTATCTGGCCTAGGTGCCTTTAAAAGGGGATTAGACAGATGCCTGGAGGACACATCCATCGCAGGCTACAGGTCATAATGGGTGGTGCAGCCTCCTTATTTGAGAAGTCGGCTAGCTCAGAATGCCAGGTGAGGCATCTGGTGGGTGTTCTGCCAGATTCCCTGCTGGGCCTCCCCAAGGGCCCCAATGCCCACACTAGGCTAACTGGTTTCCCCTCCAGAGCAGCCTCAGAGATAGGCAAGAGGGAGGGGGTTCATTCACCCTCTGGGCCTCCTCTTTTCCAGATACTTTGCTTGGAATCACCGGCTGACCAGCCTCCTCCAGACTGCCCTCATCACCGGCTTAGCTCCAGATCCCATAAGTCTAACTTGGCACCACAATATCCCACCACCAAACAACAGGCACTCAGTTTGCCTAAGCCAAAACGGCCTTTTTCACTTGGTGGCTCCAGGGGCGTGGCAGCCATACAACTCCCAATAGTTTCCCACAACAACCTGACCTTCCTTTAGCCAGTCAGTCCAGCCACTTTCCTGCCTACACCCACCTAGTGCTCTCCTCCAGCCCCTACCCAGGTGCTTTCCTGCAGCTCCTGCCCCCAACTTTATCCTGAGGGAGGCCAATTGGTGTCTGTTGCTAGGCAGGCTCTAGCTCATCAGCCACCTGTGCCAACCTCCCTTCTTAGCCAGAGCCCTCCTCAGCCTGCAGCTGTGTTCCTGCTGCAGAAGTTCTGGGATTTACCCCGTAGTTCTTGGGTAATCTGGGATAACGGGCACTTCTGATACCATTCCCTATCTCCTCGGGGTATCTCCTGCCTTTTCCAATACAGTGGGCCACTGTGAGATGTAGGAAGCTCTACTAGATGGACCTCTGGCCTGATCGAGCAGGGCTCTGCTTATTTTCTTTTTTCAGCTTCTAGCACTAGAAGTGCTACAGAGCGGTTGTGGGGTTTTTTGATTCAAGGGCATTGCAGTCACCTTTTTTCAGCTTCCAGCACGCTCCCCACATAAGCATTTTCACTAGCTGTTCACTGTGCTGTGCTTTTCATTCCGGTTATATCTTCAATATTGTGTTATTGTTTTTTAGTTCCTGTAAATTTCTTTCCTACAGAAGCAGGTAGGGTCAAAACTCATCAGGAAGAGAGCTGGACTTTACAGCTGAAAAGCCTCCACGCTGTTGGGAGTTGAGGCTCCCAGAAGGAGCTGCGGAGGTTGGAGCAGGGGGAGCATCTCGGCCACGAAGCGAGGAAGGTCCAGCCCCAGAGGGACATCCCTGCACAGCCTGCCTTGAAGCATCTGCGTCTTGCCAGGTGTGTGGCTCAGTGAGGAGGGGGGGCTCTTTCCGCTGGCAGAGAGAACGGGGCATCTCCCTTCCATATGACCCCCCACCACCCCCTGCATCTCCCAATCAGGGATTTCCCCCACATCTGCTCTCTGGCCTGGAATCAGTGCAGGGAAAACTCCATCCGAGGGCCTGGGCTCCAGGCAGGAATGGCAGGTGGGCGACCGAGGCAGGAAAAGCAAGTTTTGGTGGGCCTGGAAAGGGTTTGGAGAAGCAGGTTTTGCAAGGAGTGTTCAAGGACAGAAGGTTTGGAGGGGCCTCGATAGGCAGAGGTGGAAGGGCCAACTTTGCAAAAGGAAGAAGCGCAGGGCAGTGAATCATGATGTGTGGGGCTCTGGGAATGGAATGGCTGGATGCAAATGTCTAGGGAAAGAAGAAAACGAAATGGCATTCCGGGGAGGAAAGTTCTGCAGGAGCCTGAGTCCCTCGCTGTCACAACCCAAGATCCAAGCCAGGTCTTCGAGCTGCAGATGACTCGTTTTCTCCAGATAACCAGAAAAGGAAAACACAACTGCCTTATGTAACAAACCCTTTCGCAGGTCTGGATATTTTTTGCTCAGAAATGTTCTTGTTTCCTTCTCAGAGGAATTTTCCCAACCTGCCGCCTTTTCCCAGATGGAAGGAGGGGAGTCTGTGTCTTCCCAGGATCTCCGGGAAGAAGCGAAATTGGAAGGTAACAATCCTGCATCGCACAGCAGAGGCTTCGGAGGGTGCTGCGTTGGGGGGACCAGAAGGGTGCTGTGGTGAGTGGCGACCCTTTGCCCCGCTAGAGACTCTCCTCCCTTCTGGGGCACGTTGTGGTTGGTTAGGCTGAGTCAGCAAAGGGCCTCCCTGCTTTTCTGATCCCTTCATTGGCAAAGCCACAGCAGCAACTTGTATAGCAGCTGAGGTGCAGACTGAAAATGCCTGCGTGATCTGAGCGACTGATGCTCTGCTTCTTTTCCCAAATCAGAGGATGGAAGGAGGTACAAAGGAAGCCACAGGGTGGTTGGAGGTGGCCATCTGCTGCCCTAGGCAGTTGTCTCAGTTGGCCTCAAGGATGGGCCAGGTCCTGTCACTCCACTGCCTCTTATGTGGTTCTCACTCAGGATCCCCACTGCACTCCAGCCACATCATGCATGGCTAGCAAGCAGACTCCCGAGGTGGACATAGGGCTGAACCGTGTGCAAGGGAGTGGCAACAGGATGCAAGCATCTTGTTGTCTCCAGCCTCCCTGGGGCACCTGGTGGGCCGCTGTGAGATACAGGAAGCAGGACTAGATGGGCCTTTGGCCTGATCCAGCAGGGCTCTTCTTATGTTCTTATGTTCTTAACCTTCTCCATTCATGGGGGTGTGTGGAGCTTTTGGGGGTTAGGTGGCATGCGAGGCCAGCCGGGTGTCCCTATCCCCGGGGATCCCAGTAGTGGTGGCGCCCTGCCCGATGCCACATGTGCAGCATGCGCTCAAACGGAGTGGGTGATTCAGGGTTCGCTCGCCCATCCTGCTCTCGGTGAGCCAGCTTGCTGTGGAGGGCCTTCCACGTCCCCCTGAGATGGCGCACAGATCAGTTGGCCCCGTGGATGCCCATGGTGACCCTGACCCCACACCAGGCAGTGGGGGCAGTTGTGCTCACTGTGAGGGTGGCAAGGGGGGTTGCAACCCACAGCTCGCTCGAGGGCATTGGTGGCCTGGGGCATCCACGCACAGCGTTGCAGTCAGTGTTCGGGTGGGGGTCTTGCTGTCATGGGTGGTGTAGTGCAGCATTGGGGCATGCCGAGGCTGCAGCTGGTCATGACTCTGCCCATTTGCGCCCCCAGGGCAGTGACATCACTGGTTCTCCCTGAGGGGGGGCAGGTGCAGGAGGCGGCCAGCGCCTCCTCCCTCAGGGAGAACCCGGAGGAGACTGCTTATGTGCTCCAAGCGCAAAGACCATCTCCCCCAGCATCTCCCCAGAGGAGGGGCCTCGTGCGATCGCCAGAGCCTCCTCCTCTCGGGACAGCCCAAAGGTGACTGCGTTCCTGCCGCTTGCACTGTGAAGGCAGTCACCTCCGTAATGAGGACGGAGCCTGGGGCCAATCCTGTGCCCCGATTTAGCCCAGCACCTGGAGCAGGTGCCCCTCAGGCTCCACCCCTGTTCCGGTTCTGTGCATGGTGGATGCCTGCCAGGTGGCAGCAACCTGCAGTGCAGTGCAGTGCAGTGCAGTGCAGTGCGTGAGCCGGAGCCTGTGCATGTCCACTCGGACTTGAGTCCCATCGCAGTGGATGGAGGCTGCTGCCGGGTACGTGTGGATAGGATTGCCGCACGAGAGACCGTGGCAGCAACCTGCGGAGGAGGGGACGAGGGGCTGGGCGGCTGTGCCCCAGCTGGCTGCCCCTGATTCCCCCCACCCGCTTACCTGTTTGGGGAGTCGGTGGCTGCAGCTGGTTGGCAGGGGGGCCGGCACCTCCCCACCTCTGGCAGGCCGGCATAGCCATGTGCCACACGCATGGCCCTCGGGAGGGGGAAGTTGGTGCCGGGGCAGGGCTTACAAGGGGTGGGTGGAGTGCCGTGAATGGCCGCTGGGGTGGGCTGTATCCTGTGCTCCATCACCAGGGATTGGACCTGCGCCGGGGGGGGGGGGCGGGTTCTGCTTGCGCAGGGGGAGCGTGTGCCGGGGATCTCTGGGGTTTCTCGGATCTGTTTCCCCAGGAAGCCGATGTAGCTGTGCCTGGCGCATGGGGGGCATGTCTGGATGGGGTTTGGCTCCCGCAAACCTCGACGGAGCACTGTGGCGCTGGCACCGTCTCCTCCTCTGTGGCACCGGCGATTTTTGCACCGGCTTTGCGGGCAGAGCACCGGCGCAGTGCCAGTTCAGGATTGCGCTGTGAGACTAAAATGGCCGATATTACACCATTGTACAAATTGATGGTCAGGCCACATCTGGAGTATTGTGTCCAGTTCTGCTCACCACATCTCCAAAAGGACATAGTGGGGCTGGAAAAGGTACAGCAGAGAGCGACTAAAATGGTTACTAGGCTGGGGCTCCTCCCTTATGTGGAAAGGCTGGAGCACTGGGGACTCCTCAGTCCAGAAAAAGGCACCTGAGAGGGGACATGATGGGCAGCACAATCCTATACCCCCCCTTAGCGCCAGCGCTGTGCTCTTGTGCCGGCCGAACGCTACCACGGACATGCCGTAAAACGCATCCGCGTTGGCACTATGGCGCTCGGCTGGCGCAAGCAGCAGCAACATCAGAAGCGCTGGTCGAGCGCTGTCAGTACTCGGTCGGCTCAGGGCCTCCACGAGGGCATTCCAGAGCCGTTGCGGGGGCGTAACTGGGTGGCACAGTGGGCAGAGACGGGGTTGTGACGCAGGGCGGCCACAGTGCCAAATCCTCACGCTTGTCCCCAGCCAGTGCAGCCCCGATTCGGGCCGCTCCTGTGCGTGTTCCTCTGTGCCTGCAAAACAGCAGGCGCAGATCCGAGCAGGCCCATCGGGGTGACTGGGGCTTATGCGGGTGCAAGGAGAAAACCTCCCCTTGTCCTGCACGTTGCTGCTGCTGCCGCCTCCTCCTGGGCCCTGGGATATGGCCCTGCTGTGTCGTAGCCTAGCATAGGATTGTGCTCTGAGACTGACAGAGTTAGGCCAGTGATGGGTAGAGTGGAGGGGGGGATATTCGCTTCCCTCTCTCATGCCAGAGTGAGGGGACAGCCAAGGAAACGGGCAGCCCAATCCTAAGCAAGGCCGGCACAGCAGGGCTGTATCCTTAGCCCAATAGGAGGCAGCAGCAGCAGCGCAGGCACCCGCGTAAGCCCCAGCCAGTGGGAAAAATTGAGGCCAGGGGGCGGGCTTAGCAGCCATGTTGGCTTACTCAAAACAATCCTTATTCCAAGCATTTCAGATTGCTTTTCTGGTACTGTTTAGGACTTAATAATTTACTCCTGAAGTAAAAACTTACCAAAATAACAACGTGTAATCGTGTAGAAACATCAGTGGTAACCATATTATGAGTTAATATGCAATTCCAAGGTTTAACTCCGCGTAATTATATTACTGAACATACCGGACAAAATGCTACTTGCTGTCTATTTAAACTCAGATTGCACTATTTTGACAGACTTATTTTTTGAAATCTACACAACCAAAAATAAAGTATGAACGGGAAGGAAAGAAAAAAAGGGGAGGGTGGGCAAAAATTAGATAAATATGTAGGAAAATTACATTAAAATCTCTCAATGTATAACACAAGCAGTTGTCAATATGAGAGGAATTCTTTTTTACTTCTAGGCTATTAAGAGTATTTTTTTAAACTTCTACACTCACCCCCCCTCAATAAAACAAATTCTGTTAATGTTCAGAATTTTGAAAATATTACAGTAGAAGTATAGGGAAATGCGCTGCTTAGAAGGTTGTGGGCAGTGATTATTTGGATGCGCATCGGAATGATGTACCTATATTATTTGGAAGCATGATCAAATGTGTCGTCTTATTGACATGCACATAACATTTGGTGTAAAATTCACAACAACAACAGTTCCGCTTTCGGTAATGTAATGTATTCAGACGAGCGGCCAAATGTGTAGTCTTACTGGCGTGCAAACCAAACATTTTGTATCCGAAAAATCACTGCTGAAGGTTGTGTGTGGATTGAGTTCCTTTTACTTCTTCATACCTACTTCAGTTTGTGAAGGGTTGCATACTTTAGGAAGTAATATTTTTCAGTAGCAATTAATCGCAATGATTTTAAGTACCTGTGCAAAGTAATCCCATTTTTCGTACAGCGATTCGTGCACCCATATGCAGAACACGCAGGCATTATTAAAGACGTTGCGATTCACTTTTACACACGTGCAGGGAGAGTTTTATTAGTGAATTTGCGGCAATCCGTTTTGGCGGGAAAGATCTGCGTCAGCCATATTAGTATACCCATGGTTTCAAGAAAATAATACCATGTCTTCTCCAGTTATATAACCTTCTTGGTTTTGACACAGCCTGACCTGTTCCAAGGAGGAAGCAGTGACATTTCAGGGGTCAACTCAGTTTCGCTTTCCTTCCATTTTAAAATTGACCACAGGAGAAGCAGCCTGGACACATCACTTCCAGCAGTTCTCCTGGCTTCACAAAGGCGGCAGCCCTTGCGTGGGGAGGATGCCGGAAGCTAAAAAATTGAACGTGCCCCAAGCACTCTGAAAGCTAAAAAGGCCCAGCTCTCTAGTGCTATAAGCTGCAAAAAGAAGGCAGCCCAGATGGCTTAGGGAACCACCTGGAAAGGAGGTGGCGGATCTACCGTCAGAGCAGACCAGGGACCAGGTCCTGAGCAGCAGGTGGGCCCAGCAGGTCATAGTTGCAGAGCAGCCGCTGAGACTCCCCCTCCCCGCTGCACCCCAGAGCACCAACCCCTTTGTGAGGGTCCAGGCTCTGCTTCTCTCTGCGGTCACCAGAAACCCCATTTCAGGCCCAATCCTGTCCAACTTTCCAGCGCTGCTGCAGTCAACGGAGGGCAGTGGTAGAACTCGAGGGAAGGGAAGATTTGGGGCTGCTTCTTCAGCCCAAGACCCAGAGGAGAACAGATAAGAACATAAGAAGAGCCCTGCTGGATCAGGCCCAAGGCCCATCTAGTCCAGCTTCCTTCATCTCACAGCGGCCCACCAGGTGCCCCAGGGAGGCACGAGACACAAGACGCTTGCATCCTGTGGCCACTCCCTTGCACCCGGTACCAGTAGCCCAATCCAGTGGAAGATCAGCTTCTTGAATGTGCCCCCAGTACAAGACTTTGCATGCTTACTCGAAAGGAAGCCCAATCAAAGAAACAGTCTTTATATACCGCTTTCCCATAAAAAGTTCACAGAGCGGTTTACAGGCCCAGCCAAAAGGCTCCCTGTCCCAAAAGGGCTCCCAATCGCACAAAGGCCGACTGTCTTCCGTGTGTTACTCCCCGGTAAGCGCCTTTCCGCTTGGCCGCTGCCTATGTCGCCCCCCCTCCGTCGCCCCCCCTTTCACGTGCCGTCTTTGTCTCCGCGCCCCCTTCGGGTCCGCCAATGCTCGCGGGATCCTCCCCCAAAGCTCTTCCAGCCTCCTGGAGTCTGGCAACCCGAAGTCAGGCTGGCCGGGGGAGGGGGCGGGAGAGACTCCCTGCGGTCTGGTCCTGCTTGGCCACTCAGCCCGACGCGGGAGGGAAGCTGATCGGCCCAGGAGAAGCCTCAGTCTACGCTGACCATGGAGGTATTATCATGGAGTTATAATAAACAAAATGACATCATATTCTTGAAACTTCCAGTCTGGTCTAACAATATGGCCGACGCAATGGGTCTGGTCCATGGTCTGGTCTAACAATATGGCCGACGCAACTCCATGGGTCTAACAATATGGCTGACTAATTATGCGGAATTAAACCTTGGAATTGCATATTAACTCATAATTAGGTTACCAATGATGTTTCTCCACGATCACACGTTGTTATTTTGGTAAGTTTTTACTTCAGGAGTAAACGATTCAGTCCTAAACACTACGCGCAAAGCAATCTGAAATGCTTGGAATCAGCATTTTGAGTATAAAAACATGGCCGCTAAGCCCGCCCCCTCTGGTCTCACTGCGTTCCTATCTAACTGCATGGGCAGGGCCACCCCCTGGGTCCAGGGCCCGGCCCTGGTGGTTATTTGCATAGGGAGAGTCTGAAGCTAGTGGGCGGGGTTAGCGGTGACGTAAATATACTCAAAACAATTCTGATTCCAAGCATTTCCAATGGGTTTTCGCATGATGTTTAGGAGTTATTTATTTACTCCTGAAGTAAAAACTTACCAAAATAACAACGTGTGATCGTGGAGAAACATCAGTGGTAACCTAATTATGAGTTAATATGCAATTCCAAGGTTTAATTCCACGTAATTATATTACTGAACACACCGGACAAAATGCCGCTTGCTGCCTATGTAAACTCGGATTGCACTGCTTTGACAGGCTTATTTTTTGAAATCTACACAAGCAGAAATAAAGTGTGAACGGGAAGGAAAGAAAAAAAGGGGGAGGGTGGGCAAAAATCGGATAAATATGTAGGAAAATTACATTAAAATCTCTCAATGTATAACACAAGTAGTTGTCAATAGGAGAGTAATTCTTTTTTACTTCTAGGCTATTAAGAGTATTTTTTTAAACTTCTACTCTCCCCCCCGCCCCGAAAAATCACTGCTGAAGGTTGTGTGTGGATTGAGTTCCTTTTATCTCTTCATATCTACTTCAGTTTGTGAGGGCTGCTTACCTTTTTTACTTCTAGGTTATTAAGAGTATTTTTTTAAACTTCTACACTATCCGCATAAAACAAACTATTAATGTTCAGAATTTCGAAAATATTACCATAGAAAATGGAAGGCGGGGAAAAAACGTGTAAATCATCGTGTAAATGGGAAAGGGGAAAAAGGGGCGGGGTTATACCCATGGCTTCAAGTATGTGACGTCATGCCCTCTCTATGTATAATAACTCGATGGTCTGGTCCCATGGTCTGGTCTAACAATATGGCCGACGCAACTCTGTGGGTATAACAGAGGGGCCCACTTTCTATCCTGATAAAGCCCTCATGAGTAATGAGGAAAGATTCCAAGGTTTATAGATTTAGATATGGGTTTATAGCAGTCAGATTACAGTTCCTAGATTTTTACGCTCAACTTGGAATTTAGTAATGTTGTATTGGAGTATTTTTAATGTGTACCTTTGTATATTTTGTTTGGTTATGCTGGTCTTTGATTGTAATAAGTTTGTTTGTTTGTTTGTTTGTTTGTTTGTTTGTTTGTTTGTTTGTTTGTTTGTTTG
>JAJKFI010011941.1:247918-258157 GCA_029204185.1 Lerista edwardsae | reverse complement strand
TTGTTTGTTTGTTTGTTTGTTTGTTTGTTTGTTTGTTTGTTTGTTTGATTGATTGATTGATTGATTGATTGATATCCAGATAACCAGAAAAGGAAAACCCAACTGCCTTATGGAACAAAAACTTTGGAAACCCTTGATATTTTGTGGTCAGAAATGCATCGCATGTTTTTGTTTCCTTCTCAGAGGAGTTTTCCAGACCTGCTGCCTTTTCCCAGATGGAGGGAGGGGAGTGTGTGTCTCCCCAGGATTTCCTGCAAGAAGAGAAACCGGAAGGTAACAATCCTGCCTCACACAGCAGAGGCTTCGGAGGGGGCTGGGTGGGGGGGACCAGAAGGGTGCTGTGGTGAGTGGCGAACCTTGGCACCAATAGAGACTCTCCTCCCTTCTGGAGCAAGTTGGGGTTGGTTAGGCTGAATCAGCAAAGGACCTCCCTGCCTTTCTGATCCCTTCCCTGGCAAAGCCACAGCAGCCCCTTGGCCGAGCCGTAGACCGAAAATGCCGGTGTGATCTGAGTGGCTGATGCTCTGGCCCGCCACGTTCCTTCCACGTGTCTCCTTCTGCTCAGTCCCTGCTTCCTTTCCCAAGCCGGAGGATGGGAGGAGGCACAAAGGAAGCCACGGGGAGGTTGGAGGTAGCCGTCTGCTGCCCTAGGCAGTTGTCCCAGTTGGCCTCATGGACGGGCCAGCGCCTGTCACTCCACTGCCTCTTATGTGGTTCTCAAAGGCACAGGATCCAACTGCACTCCAGTCACATCATGCCTGGCTAGCAAGCAGACTCCTGAAGTGGCCGTAGGGCTGAACCCGGTAGCCTCCTTATGCGGAGTCAGAGCTTGTTCCGTCTGGCCCAGTCCTGTCTACACTGACTGGCTGCGTCTCTCTGGGGTTTCTGGGAGTCTTTGGACCCCACCTGGAGATCCGGCCACGTACTGGATCCGGGCCCTTCTGCCTGCCCAGCCACTGCTCTGCCGCGGCCCCTTCCCTTGAGCTTTGTTGTCTTTTCATGTTTATATTTCTTTTTATTTCTATTTTATTTTACTTCCCAACATCAAACTCCAAAATACAAATAATTTTTTTAAAACAAATATTCCATTCTAAATATATAGTGTCAGCTTGGAGCAGTATCTTTAAATCATTTATATCAATCAATCAATCGGTACTTATATACCGCTTTTCAACACGAAGTTCACAAAGCGGTTTAGAGGCAAATAGTAATAATAATAATAAAATTATGTTCTGAATAAAAGCACATTTATTTAAAAGTTTATTTTATGTATAAAATAAAAGTAATAATAATAAAATTTTATAAAAATAAAATAATATCCTTTACAATGTATCCATAATTCTTTTAATTGTTGTCTCTTAGACAATCTAGATGTATTTTTCATTCTTTTTGCCTATTTCAAACCATAAACTAACAAATTTACATCTACTTCATCCATTTATTCATCTGTTCCATAGTTTGTTTCTCTAAAATTTCCATTTTCATGCAGTTAGTCAATGAATGGTTTTCATTTCGCTTCAGTAAATATCTGTACTGACTTCTCTTTTAATAAAATCGTAAGTTTGTCAATTTCCATTAAGTCCAGGATCTTTATGTTTCTATTTCTTTAAGTCACAAAAATCAAATACACAAATAAAATAAATAACAAAACTAAACTAAATGCAACAAAACTATAACAAAAACATGCACAAAAACAAACCATGAAATTCAAGGGCTTCCCGTTACCTCCACTATGGGCGGTTGTGCGCCACCTCTTTGGAGCTCAGAAGAGCCTCTGGAGTCCAGAGGAGCTCTGCCTTAAGGCCCCCCATAAGGGCCCCCTAAAACCTGCTACAGAGCAATTCAAAGGTACAGATCATATGTCAAGGGGGCAGCCAATCAGAGAGCTGGGGAGGGGCTTTCAGCTAAGACCAGGGTCTCCAAACCTGTCACTACGAGGGCCACGTATGTATATTTGACACATTTTTGTGGGCCAAAAAGAATCATTTTGATAAATGAATGAATAGATTCTACTTGAATCTTTTTTTTGTAATCAGCATGATATGATTCAGAACAAAAGAGAAATGGGAGCGTTGCGAAGAAACCATGCCTTGCTTCAACTGGGAAATGAGATATCCTAAGTAAAAATGTCAAACCATAGCAAATGTTCTGCCAAAAGCAGTTGCTGTGGGTTAGATAAAAATCTTGTGGTGGGCCGGATGCGGCCCCAGGCCCTAGTTTGGAGACTCCTGAGCCGAGAGATCACCAGACCAGCAGAGACCTCCCTTTCCTGCGTGCTTTCGACTGGAGGCGACAGGGAGAGCCCACTCCCTGTGGATTGGAGTGGAGGGCTTGCTAGGGAGCACAATTGTGCTTCTTCTCCACAACAGGCCATTGAGAGTCAGCATCTGAGCAGGGCTGCGATTCTGTGCGCCCTTTCCTGGGAGTCGGTGCTGCTGAATCCATGGGAGTCCCCTTCGGAGTATACCTGTCCAGGAAGGCACTTTAGAGGTCCCATCACTATCTTGCCCTGATAATCCACCTTCTCTCTCTGTTCCAGGAAGCAGCAGCCAAGGCCATGAGGATGAAGGCAGACCAGGGAGGCAGGAGGGGAGCCCAGCACCGGTTCAGAGGACTACATGTGATGTTCTTCTTCATAAAATCCAAATTGATGAGGACAATTTCAAAAAGAAGAGATGGAGAAGTCATCCTTTGCATGGGGTTGCTTGTAATCTTAACATGGAGAACCCCAATAAAACTGACACAGGGAAGAAATCCATTCAGTGCTCTGAGTGGAGAAAGAGCTTCAGGGACAGCACACACATTCCTTCCCCAGAAAAGACCCACACAAGGGAGAAAGCTGCACATCAAGGCAGATCGAAGAGGTGGCAAGGAAACCAGGCAGAGCAATGGAGAAATATATCTGAAGTTTGTCAGGGGAAGGATTTCTACCTCCTCACAAGTGATCCCAAAAAAGAAACTGGAAAGAGCAAGGAAAAACGCCCACACACGGGGGAGAAACCATATCAATGCTTGGAGTGTAGAAAGACTTTCAGTCGGAATTATAGCCTGACTATCCATGAAAGAACCCACAAGGGGGAGAAACCATATCAGTGCCTAGAGTGTGGAAAGAGCTTCACAGAGGGTGGAACCCTGACTAAACATCGAAGAACCCACACAGGGGAGAAACCATATCAGTGCCTGGAGTGTGGAAAGAGTTTCAGTCAGAATACAAGCCTGACTCTTCATGAAAGAACACACATGGGGGAGAAACCATATCAGTGCCTGGAGTGTGGAAAGAGTTTCAGTCTGAGTAGAAGCCTGACTCTCCATGAAAGAACCCACACAGGGGAGAAACCATATCAATGCATGGAGTGTGGAAAGACCTTCAGTCGGAGTGATAGCCTGACTCTCCATGAAAGAACTCACACGGGGGAGAAACCATATCAATGCCTAGAGTGTGGAAAGAGCTTCACAGAGGGTGGACAACTTACTAAACATCGAAGAACTCACACGGGGGAGAAACCATATCAATGCCTAGAGTGTGGAAAGAGCTTCACAGAGGGTGGACAACTTACTAAACATCGAAGAACCCACACAGGGGAAAAACCATATCAGTGCCTGGAGTGTGGAAAGAGCTTCACAGAGGGTGGAAAACTTACTATCCATCAAAGAACCCATACAGGGGAGAAACCATATCACTGCCCGGAGTGTGGAAAGACCTTCAGGCAGAGCGGAGACCTGACTCTCCATGAAAGAACCCACACAGGGGAGAAACCATATCAATGCCTGGAGTGTGGAAGGAGCTTCAAGCAGAGCGGAGTCCTGACTTTTCATCAAAGAACCCACACAGGGGAGAAACCATATCAATGCTTGGAGTGTGGAAGGAGCTTCACTGTGAGCTGCAGACTGGCATCGCATCTAAGAACACACACAGGGGAGAAACCATATCAATGCTTGGAATGTGGAAAGAGCTTCCGTTGCAGTGGACACCTGACTACGCATCTAAGAATCCACAGAGGGGAGAAACCATATCAATGCTTGGAGTGTCGAAAATGCTTCACTCAGAGCTCAACCCTGAAAGTGCATCAAAGACTCCACAGCGGGGAGAAACCATATGAATGCTTGGAGTGCGGAAAGAGCTTCAGTGTGAGCTCCAGCCTGTCAGTGCATCTAAGAACCCACACAGGGGAGAAGCCATTCAAATGCTTGGAGTGTGGAAAGAGCTTCAGTGGAGGCTCACAACTGACCATGCATCTAAGAACACACACGGGAGAAGCCATATGAATGCTTGGAGTGCGGAATGAGCTTCACTCAGAGCTCCAGCCTGTCATTGCATCAAATAACCCACACAGGAATAAAACCATATAAATGCTTGGAGTGTGGAAAGTGCTTCAGCCTGAGCTCACACCTGTCATTGCCTCTAAGAACACACACAGGGGAGAAGCCATACAAATGCTTGGAGTATGGAAAGAGCTTCAGTCAGACGGTAAACCTGACTGTGCATCAAAGAACACACACAGAGCAAAAGCCATATAAATGCTTGGAGTGTGGAAAAAGCTTCAGTGAGAGCTCCAGCCTGTCATTGCATCTAAGAACACACACAGGGGAGAAGCCATACAAATGCTTCGAGTGCAGAAAGAGCTTCACTCAGAACTCCAGCCTGTCATTGCATCAAATAACCCACACAGGAAAAAAAATGTGCATCAAAGAACACCCACAGGGAAAAAGCCATATAAATGCTTGGAGTGCGGAAAGGGCTTCAGTTGGGGGACAACCCTGATTTTGCATTTAAGAACCCATATAAGAAGAGCCCCACTCAGTATGCGTCAAAGAACCAATAAGAAGGCGAAGAACCTCAGGCCATAAGAGATCATTGCTGAAACTGTTGTGCATGAATTCTAGTCTTCAGTGAAGTCAAAGCAAGAACATGTGTGTCAATAGTGAGTAGAGTTTAGGCCTGTCCAGGTTAGACGTAATTGGAAATCAAACGTGGTTCATTTTCTGGTGCATTGTTCAACAGTTAATAATGAAATGAGGGTGAAATTTATCTTTTGGATATTTTCCTGTCCGCACTGGGCGGGAAGAACAGCCAAGGCAGGAGGGACAAGAGGGCACCAGTGGGCATCTGAAGAGGGTGGGGGCACCAAGGGTGGGGCTGCTGGATGGCTTGTTCGTGTCCTGAGACGGGTGAGACCGGCCAGCGGAGGGGGCCGTCTGCATTCCTCCTGGGATCCACAGGACAGGGAGCCCCGTGACTGCTCCAAGACCTGCCTGAGGTGGGGAGGGGTGGACTCAGGCAAGTGGCCCACAAGGTCATCTAGTCCAACCCCCTGCCTGCAGCAGGAAACCTTCTTGGGTGGTTCTCACAGGGTTCAGCACTGGGACCTTTACTTTCTAGGATGGCAGCCAGTTCGGGATCCGCCAGAAGTGATGGCATGGCCGGACATGCCGTCACTGTGACCCCAGAGCCTGCTAAAAACGCAGCAAGAAGTTGGGTGATTTCTCAGCCATTTTCCAAAGCAAATCAGAAAGCAAAAAGCCTCTTTCCAACCTTGGCACAAGTCAGATCAGCACACAGCCCAGAGTCCCCTTTCCCCGTAGTTTCAGTGATGGATGCGCTGGTTGCTAGGCAACCCCCATGAAATGGGCTTGGGACCCACCAAGTGGCTCCTGACTTGCAGTTTGAGGAATGCTGGCAGGTGCCTGTCGAGCCTCTGCTTGAAGAGCCCCAGCGTGTGAGGATCCACCCCCTCCCTGGGCAACCTGCCCCACTGCCAAACTGCCCTAACCGTAGAGCATGTCATCTTGATCTCCTCCTCTCTTGCATTTTGCACCACATTTGATCTGCTCTGAGGCAGTTGAGCACAAATGTGGTTCCTTCTACCACAGGCCAACCCTCGGGGAATTGCTTTCAGGCTGGCACCTATTCAAATTCAGCCTGCGTTTCGGGGTGGCCTCGTGGCCTGGATCCTACAGGCATGGAAGTGCCTCTGAAGGAGAAGAAGTCCTGCAGGTGCAGCTTTGACTTTGTGCAGCAGGTAGCTTGTGCTGCTGGTGGTTTTGGGCACCTGGTCATTGAGAAGGGGAGAGCAGCGGCGTTCCGGGGGGGGGGGAGCCTGAGCTCCTGGGCTGAAGCTGTTCCTCTCTGCCCACCAATCCTAGCCAATCAAGAGGTTCCTGATGCATAACTAAAGTTCAGCCCAGGAGAACCGCTCAGCTTCTTGGCTGCGCCCAACAGTACAGTCCCCTGCGTGCTTACTCGGAAGGAAGCCCAATCAGTCCAAGAAACAGGCTTGATAGACGGCTTTTCCACAAAAGGTTCACAAAGCGGATTACAAGCAAAACCTAAAGCGAAAAGGCTCCCTGTCCCAGAAGGGCTCCCAATCGAAGACAGTCCGACGGTCTTCAGTGTGTGACTCCCCGGTAAGCGCGTTTCCACCTGGCCGCTGCCTGTGTCGCTCCCCCCCCCAGTTTCTCTTTCTCAGCATCCCCTTCGGCTGCGGCTTGAGGGATTCCCCCCCCCAAAGCTCTTCCAGCCTCCAGGACTCGACGTCAGGGGGGAGGAGCCGGGGGATCTGCGGCACTGCCCACTCACCACTCGGCACGGGAGGGGAGCCTGGGAGAAACCGCGGACTTTCCTCTCGGCTGGCCGGCACTCCGAGGGTTAAACGAAGCAACTCCAGATTCCTGGAGGGGCGAAGAGGGGGAAGGGCTGGAATGGGGAAGTCCCTTCCTGGCTCCCTCCAGCCACACACATGGGGTCAGCAGCCGCTATGGTGAGCTCGGAAGGGGCGTCCTGGGGGTGCGGAGGAACAAGCCCCAGATGGGGTGGGGAGCGCAGTGCCAGGGGTTGAGGAGGAGAACCGTGGCACCCGCTCCTCTTCTCTAGCCGGAGCACCGGCGGCAGTGGCGTTCCCGGCGCGCTCCTTTGACAACTGGAGTCCCGGGAAACCGATCTGGCCCCGCAGCGGGGCTTCTGCCTCCCCCCTCCCTCAGGACGGGTCTGGGGGCTTCAGGGCTGGAGGTTCCCACATGCGAGGCGCCGGCAAGAGCCATCAGGAGGGAGGGTGGGCGGGCAGGCCAAGGTGGGGCAGGTTGGAGGCTCTGGCCGCGGCTGCCCACCTCCTTCCCTCCCCTGGATTCAGAGCACAGGGCTGGGGAAGCTGCAGTCTTGTCTGGGGGCCCTTCTGGATGCCTCCTCCCCAGGGGCGGACCTAGCCAAAATGGCGCCCGGGGCACCCAATAGAAATACGCCCCCATGGGAGCCCAGGTCTACCCACCAGAAGCGACCACGGGTAGACCTGGGCTCCCTGGTCCCAATGGCTCCCTGGTCCCAACGGCTCCGGAGCCCAGGTCTACCCGCGCAATGTTGCGGGGGCCACTGGCGCCCCCCAAGACGGCGCCCAGGGCTCGTGCCCCCCTGCCCCCTAGATCTGCCACTGCTCCTCCCCACCCCCCACCGCTTGTTCCTGGCTGCTTCTCCTTCGCCTCTTTGCCAGAGATGGAAGAGGGGCCCATTCCCCCCCCACACACACACACACGTTCAGGAGAGAAAGAGAATGTGGGGGAGGGGCGTGGACAGGAGTCTCCTTGCAGCGTCAGCACAGAGTGGAGTCCGTGGCTGAGTTCAGGCTGTTGCCTCCCAGATCTCTCCCCCCCCCCCGGGGGGGGGTGGGGGGGGGGGGGGGGGGGGGTGGGGTGCGGGGTTTTTTTTCTGGACTGCAGACTACCCAGCTGTTCCCTTTACACCCCTGCAGGCACGGAACGAGAGAGCAGATCGGGACCCCATGCACTGGGCTGAGCGATAGAGCTGGCCGCCCCCTTCCCCCCCAGCTGGACTGGAAAGAGAAAAACAATGACCTGTGTGCTGGTGTACCATTTTTAAGAAGATGGCAAAATGAATGCATTAATTGGAACAGCATAGATTTGTGCCAACGTTTCAGAATTGGTTATACAATGCAAACTGGAGACCTTCAAGCAGAGGCTTGACAGGCAGCAGCTGGAGATGCTCTACAAGGATTTCCTAATACAGGCAGGGGGTTGGACTAGATGATCTCGGAGGTCCCTTCCAACTGTATGAGTCCATGAAATTGGCTTTAAAATCCAAGTCAGTTTCAGACCGTCTAGGAGGCTCATGTTTACAGTCTGCATAGAGGTTGCTGTCTTTTCCAGCTCTGAGCTCCCAGCAGAAGATTCTGGGCTGCATTCAAGACACCTCCCTGATGAGGACAGGCTGCAGCTTTTGGAGCTATTCAGTCTAGAAAAAAGGCACCTGAAGGGAGGCCATGATTGTTGGAATTGTTGGAATAGATAAAAGGAAATATTAATCTCTGGAACTCCTTGCCACAGGAGATGGCATCTTGCCTAGGTGTCATAAGAACATAAGAACATAAGAAGAGCCCTGCTGGATCAGGCCAAAGGCCCATCTAGTCCAGCTTCCTGTATCTCACAGCGGCCCACCAGGTGCCCCAGGGAGGCATGAAACAACAAGATCCTGTTGCATCCTGTTGCCACTCCCTTGCACCCGGTACCAGTAGCCCACCACCTTTGTAAGGAGGTTGCACAATCCATCATTGCTTATAGCCCACGATGGACCTTTCCTCCAGAAATCTGTCCAATCCCCTCTTAAAGGCATCAAGACCAGATGCCATCACCACCTCCTGTGGCAAGGAGTTCCACAGATTAACTACCCGGTGGGTAAAAAAGTACTTCCTTTTATCTGTTTGAACTCTCCCAACCCTCAGTTTTAGCGGATGCCCCCTGGTGCTGGTGTTTTGAGAGAGGGAAAAGAACATCCCTCTATCGACTTTATCCCTTCCATGCATAATTTTGTAGGTCTCAATCATGTCCCCCCTCAGGCGCCTTTTTTCTAGACTGAAGAGCCCCAAACGCTGCAGTCTTTCTTCATAAGGGAGGTGCCCCAGCCCCGTAATCATTTTTGTCGCTCTCTTCTGCACCTTTTCCAACTCCACTATGTCCTTTTTGAGATGCGGCGACCAGAACTGGACACAGTATTCCAGGTGTGGCCTTACCATCGATTTGTACAATGGCATGATAATATTGGCTGTTTTATTCTCAACCCCTTTTTTAATGACCCCAAGCATGGAATTGGCCTTCTTAATTGCTGACGCACACTGGGTCGATACCTTCATTGAATTGTCCACCAGCACCCCGAGAGATCTCTCTTGAGCTGTCACAGACAGCTCAGAACCCATTAGCCTATAGGTAAACTTTTGGTTTTTTGCCCCAACGTGCATCACTTTACATTTGTCTATGTTGTAACGCATCTGCCATTTGGCTGCCCATTCCCCCAACTTGGAGAGATCCTTCTGGAGCTCTTCACAATCCTTTCTGGTTTTTACCACCCGAAAAAGTTTTGTGTCATCCGCAAACTTGGCCACCTCGCTGCTTATCCCTGTCTCCAGGTCATTTATGAATAAGTGTGGGGATTGGACACATGTCTGGAGAAAACAACTATTGCGGGCTACAGGTCATGATGGATGGTGCAGCCTCCTTATTTTATATTTGGCTACCTCAGTGCCAGGTGAGGCATCTGGTGGGCCACTGTGAGATGTAGGAAGCTGGACTAGATGGATCTTTGGACTGTTCCAGCAGGGCTCTCCTTATGTTCTTATGTTCTTTTTTCAGTTTCTACCACTAGAATCGCGAGAGACCTGTTGTGGTTTTTTTTTCTTCCAGCACGCTAGGGTCACCTTCTTTTTTCAGCTCCCAGCATGCTCCCCACACTAGCATTTTCACCAGTGGCAATGGAAAGGTGGCAACTTCCGCACATACTGTACAAATGAGCCTCCCAGCCAGCCAGAAAGTGGATTTTCCAATGAATTCTGAAATGTTGGCACAATATCTGCGGTTGAAATTCATCTGTTTATGTAGCTTTGCTTACAGCTGGCAGCCAAGTCATTGTTTACTCTTTGCCTGCATATCCTCCTGCCCTCCTCGTGGGTCCCTCTCTGATCGCTGGCCTGCTCCTAGCACCCTGGATGGTGTGTTTATGAATTTCTGTGTGTGTGTGTGTGTGTGTGTGAGTGAGAGAGAGAGAGAGAGAGACCTCCAGTTCTGACACAGCCAGGCCTGTTCCAAGGAGGAAGCAGTGACATTTCAGGGGTCGACTCAGTTTCACTTTCCATTTTAAAATTGACCACAGAAGAAGCAGCCTGGACACATCACTTCCAGCAGTTCTCCTGGCTTAACAAAGGCGGCAGCCCTTGCGTGGGGAGGATGCCGGAAGCTAAAAAA
>JAJKFI010011941.1:208397-237055 GCA_029204185.1 Lerista edwardsae | reverse complement strand
AGCTGTTACCTGTTTATACTTTGAAATACAAAGTTCTGTTTAAAACTTGGTCTCTGCATCTTTCTTTGTGTGGACACTATGTTCAACTAAACGGCTTTATCCGCTAACGTGCCATTCCATCAATATCAATGCTTGGAGTATGGAAAGAGCTTCAGTTAGACGGTAAACCTGACTGTGCATCAAAGAACACGCACAGGGCAAAAGCCATATAAATGCTTGGAGTGTGGAAAGAGCTTCAGGGGGAGCTCCAGCCTGTCATTGCATCTAAGAACACACATAGGGGAGAAGCCATACAAATGCTTTGAGTGCAGAAAGAGCTTCACTCAGAACTCCAGCCTGTCAAATAACCCACACAGGGAAAAAAATGTGCATCAAAGAACACACACCGGGAAAAAGCCCTATAAATGCTTGGAGTGTGGAAAGGGCTTCAGTTGGAGGACAACCCTGATTTTGCATTTAAGAACCCATATAAGAAGTGCCCCACTGGATCAGGCCGAAGGCCCATCTAGTCCAGCTTCCTGTATCTCACAGTGCCCCACCAGTTCCCTCAGGGAGCACACAAGACCCCAAGATGTCTGTTTGCTGTTGCCACTCCTTTGCGTCTGGCATGACTTCTAAATTCTGGAGGTTGCACTACCCATCACGGCTGAGATGGCTGTCTCCTCCCAGACATCTGTCCAGGCCCCTCTTAAAGGCACTTGGGCCAGAGACCATCACCACCTTCTGTGGCAAGGAGTCCCACGGATTAATTGCTTGCTGGGTAAAAAAAAGTATTTCCTTTTATCCGTTCTCACTTTCCAAACACTCAATTTGAGTGAATGTCCCCTGGTTCTCTTATTGTGGGAGAGGGAAAAGAACATTCCAGTCTATCCATCCCATGCATCATTTTGTATGTCTCAGTCAAGTCCTGCCTCAGGCACTTTAACTGCTGAAAGTCCTGCCTGAGGTGGGGAGGGATAGACTCATGCAAGTGGCCTACAGGGTCATCTTGTCCAATCCCCTGCCTGCAGCAGGAAATCTTATATATAATCTATATCTAAACACCATATAAATGCTTGGAGTGTCAAAAAAGCTTCAAGGTGAGCTCACAGCTGAGTGTGCGTCACAGAACCAATAAAAAGAAGGCGAAGAACCTCAGGCCATAAGAGATCATTGCTGAAACTGTTGTGCATGAATTCTCGTCTTCAATGAAGTCAAAGCAAGAACATGTGTGTCAATAGTGAGTAGAGTTTAGGCGTGTCCTGGTTAGACGTAATTGGAAATTAAACGTGGTTCATTTTCTGGTGCATTGTTCAACAGTTAATAATGAAATGAGGGTTAAATTTATCTTTTGGATATTTTCCTGTCCGCACTGGGCGGGAAGAACAACCAAGCCGGGAGAGACAGAAGGACAAGGGGGTGCCAGTGGGCATCTGAAGGGGGTGGGGGCACCAAGAGTGGGGCTGCTGGATGGCTTGTTCGAGTCCTGAGGCGGGTGAGACAGACCAGCAGAGGGGGCTGTCTGCATTCCCCCTGGGATCCACAGGACAGGGAGCCCCGTGACCGCCCCAAGACCCGCCTGAGGTGGGGAGGGATGGACTCAGGCAAGTGGCCCACAAGGTCATCTAGTCCAACCCCCTGCCTGCAGCAGGAAATCTTCCCAGAGCAGTGGTTCTCACACGGTTGAGCACTGGGACCTTTACCTTTTAGGATGGCAGCCAGTCTGGGACCCACCGGAAGTGATGTCATGGCCGGAAGTGCCGCCATTGTGACACGACAGCCTGCTGCTTTCCTGAGAACGCAGCAGTAATTTGGGTGATTTCTCGGCCATTTTCCAATAGCAAAGCGAATCAGAAGGAAAAAAGCCTTGGCCCACGTCCAATCAGCACACAGCCCAGAGTCCCCTTTCCCCGCATTTTCAGTGGTAGACGCACTGGGTGCTAGGCAACCCCCATGGAATGGGCTTGTTGTGACCACCAAGTGGCTCCTGCCCTGCAGTCTGAGAAACGCTGGCAGGTGCCTGTCGAGCCTCTGCTTGAGCATCCCCAGGGAGGGAGGAAGATCCCACCACCTCCCTGGGCAACCGGTCCCACTGCCAAGCCGCCCTGATGGGAGAGAATCTCACCCTGAGGTCCTGCTCGCTTGCATTTTGCACCACGTTTGATCTGCCCTCAGAGGCAGCTGAGCACAAATGTGGTTCCTCCTACCACAGGCCAGCCCTCGGGGAATTGCTTTCAGGCTGGCTCCTATTCAAATCAAGCCCCTATTTTGGGGTGGCCTCATGCTTTGTAGGCATGGAAGCGCCTCTGAAGATGGAGTCCTACAGATGCGAGTTTGGCTTTGTGCAGCAAGTAGATGGTGCTGCTGGCGATTTTAGGCACCTGGTCATTGAGAAGGGAAGAGCAGTGGAGCTCAGCGAGGGGGAGGAAGGCTAAGTTTTGCAGGAGCCTGAGCTGGGCAAAGCAGCCCCTCTCAGAGCTATTCGTGGTTCAGAGGGTAAAGCCTCTCCTAGCCGCTGTACCCACCAGCCCAGGCTCCTGCCAAACTCCAGGTTCAGATTGCACCCCCAATGTCTAATGAGATGAACACGAACCAAGGGGAAGGCAATGGAGGGCATTTCCCTCTCCTCAGTGCCATCCCAACCTGCACTGGGACAGACAGGCCTTCCTCCCAGGCGCTCCGAGTGGGGTCCATAGTTCCTTCCCTCCTTCGGTCCCCCCAACTTCACTCCATAGTGCCTGCCCTTCCTTCCTGTGCGGTGGGTGAGGCTGAGTGGCAGCCAGTGCCCCACAGTGACCCAGGAAGCTTCAGGGCTGAGCAGGGATTCCAACCCGGATCCCCCTTTCCCCTGCTGGGGTCCCCGAGGCAGCGGGTGGGCCACTGTCAGAAAGAGGAGGCTTCTCCAGGGAGGCCCCTGTGGCCTGATCCAGCAGCAGTCCCACCCCACGGCCTTGCAAGTTGGAGGGCTCCTGGGGGCCTGGGCCCTGCCTGCCAAAGGAGAGAACCGGGGAGAACCTGCGCACAGTGGGGGCTCCTGCCCATCACCAACAGCTCCTTTCCACACCTGGGCAGCAGCCACTGCACCCTCAAAAGCCTCCACCAGGGGGGCGGCGGCTGGGGGGTGACAGAGTTGTGCACTGCTGGGGGACGAGGGCAGGATCCTGCACGGTGAGGAGTTCCACTATCCCGCACCACTTTCACTGGGGGCTCCAACCAGCTCGCACAGGGGCTGGAATTCACTCCCCACGGCTTGGGAACGGCCTCCCTGTGGGCTCTCTGTGGCCTCTGCAGTGCGCTCCAATGGCCGCCTTTGCCAGAATGTCCTTGGAGGTGTCCTGTGGTTGAAGAGCATCCGGCCAGGGGATCCTGGGCTGCCGGTTACAGAAGGGGTCAGGTTAGCAGCCCCCCTGCCAGAGGCCACAATGCCACAGCAGCCAGGTGCTCAAAGGTATCCCTCCCCCAAGTTGGTGGGTCTCCGAGTTTCCCCCTGGCTTAGGAGACCTGCTGGAAAAGGGGGAGGTGGCAGATCTACCCTCAGAACTTCCCAGGTGAGTAGGTGAGTCCAGCAGGTCATGGTTGCAGAGCAACCCACAAGAGACCCCTCCCCCCCTCAACAGCACCAACCCCTTAGTGAGGGTCCAGGCTCTGCTTCTCTCTGGGGTCTCCAGAATCCCCACTGTGAGCCCAATCCTGTCCAAACTTCCAGTGCTGATGCAGGCAGGGGAAGGCAGTCATAGAGGCCTCCTCAAGATAAGGGAAGGTTTGGGGCTGTATTGGCTCGGATCGGGCCCCGCCACTTCCTGCAGGGTCTGCCTTTGGCTTAGGTAAGATGCACACCTGAAGGTGAAGGTGCCTCCTCAAGCGCAGGTCAGCTGGAGCAGCTTCACACATTCAGCCCACGACCTGGAGAGAACTTTAGCTTATTGAATGCCCAGCAGTACAGTCCCCTGCATGCTTACTCGGAAGGAAGGCAGTCCAAGCAACCAAACAGTCTTTATATACGGCTTTTCCACAAAAGGTTCACAACGCGGATTACAGGCAAACCGTAAAGGGAAAAGGCTCCCTGTCCCAACAGGGCTCCCAGTCGAAGAAGGCCGAGTCTTCAGTGTGTTACTCACAGGTAAGCGCACAGGGCATTATCGAGGGCTGCACGGGGACGGGGATGCTTGGCCGGGAGAGATGCGCTTCCACTTTGAGCCTGGGAGGGGGGGAATCCTTGGATCCTCTGCAAAGAGCCTTTCCTCTTGGTTGGCCGGCACTCTGAGGGTTAAAGGGAGCGAGTCCAGATTCCTAGAGGGGTGAAGGGGGGCAGGGCTGGAGTGGGGAAGGCTTGGAGGAAAAATAACAGGAGTAAACATGATGTCATTTTCTTGAAGCCGACTTACAAATATGGCTGACTCAGATCTTTCCCGTCAAGGAGGAGGATTGCCGCCGTGAATTCACGAATAAAAATCTCCCTGCACGTGTGTAAAAATTAATCTCAACGTCTTTAATCATGCCTGCGTGTTCTGCATACGGGTGTGCGAATCGCTGTACGAAAAATGGGATTTAATTTCCATGGAAAGGTTCGTGTATTCACATTACATCGGTTCAATAACCGATTTTTTTTTTTGCATTATTTTTGAAGCTGTGTAATTTCTTGTTGTTCCTAGCAGTCTTAATCACAATTTTCTGACACCCACTGTTAATGGTCTAGAAGGAAAAAATATATATTTCCCCCCTCCTTTTCCCCCCTTCCCGTTTACACTCTTTTTTCCCGCCTTCCATTTTCTACTGTAATATTCTCGAAATTCTGAACATTAACAGAATTTGTTTTATGGGTGTGTGTGTGTGTGTGAGTATAGAAGTTTAAAAAGTTAAAAAAAATACTCTTAATAGCCTAGAAGTAAAAAAGAATTCCTCTCATATTGACAGCTACTTGTGTTATACATTGAGAGATTTTAATGTAATTTTCCTACATATTTATCTAATTTTTGCCCACCCTCCTCTTTTTTTCTTTCCTTCCCGTTCACACTTTATTTCTGCTTGTGTAGATTTCAAAAAATAAGTCTGTCAAAGCAGTGCAATCCGAGTTTAAGTAGACAGCAAGTGGCATTTCATCCGGTGTGTTCAGTAATATAATTCGCGGAATTAAACCTTGGAATTGCATATTAACTCATAATATGGTTACCACTTATGTTTCTCCACGATCACACGTTGTTATTTTGGTAAGTTTTTACTTCAGAAGTAAACGATTCAGTCCTAAACATCACGCGAAAACCAATCTGAAATGCTTGGAATGAGCAATGTTTTGCACTAACTAACATGGCTGCTAAGCCTGCCCCCTGGCCTCATTCGGCTGCAATCTTTTGTTAAAGCATTACATGTTTACTCCTGTTATTTTTCCTCCAAGGGGGAAGGCCCGTCCTGTGCCGCCCCTTCCTCTCTCCCTCCAGCCGCGCTCCTGGAGCCAGCAGCTGCTCTGGTGAGTCTGCAGCCCATTGGGGAGAAGGGGCGTCCTGGGGGGGTGCCTGGTTGGGGAGCCCCCGAGGGGAGCGCACGGCAGGGGGCTAAAGAGAGCCGTGGCAGCCGCTCCTCCTCTGTAGCCGGGAGAACCAGCGGCGGTGGCGTTCCCACTGCGCGCCTCGGGAAGCGATCTGGCTCCGCAGCCGGGCCGCTTCTGTCTCCCCCCTCCTGGGGCAAGCTGCGGCCGCTTCACACGTTCAGTCCGAGCACACGACACGCGTGCAGCCTACACGCTCCCTTCTGATGTGGCCTCGTCTCCCCACGTGCCCCGTCTGCCCCACGCCGTCCGCGCACGCGGCACTCTCCAAACAATGCGAGCGCAGCTTCCCGCCCCGAGGAGCTTCCAGTCGAGACACCGACACAAAGGGAGCCGGGAGGGAGGGAGGCCAAAGGAGGTTCCCGGATCTGCATGCGACCGCCTCCCCCTTGCTCCGCCCGGACCAGACGGCTGGGGGCGGAGACCGTGCTAGGAGCGCTGCCTGCACGCCGGCTCCGCCCTCTTGCACGCTTGCTTTATGGGATTGCGAGGTGGGGCGATCACAGCTCCCCTCACAGCCACCGGGCCCCACAACCCTCCTCCGCAAGCTCGCTTGGTCATTCCCGGCTGGGTGCAAACGAGGCCAGCCGGTGCAGCCGACAAGACTGCGGCCGAAGGTAAGAGTCGGGGGAGGGGAATCAAGGCCGACTCCTAACCTACGTCCTCCCCGCAGCCCGCTCCCTGCCGTGGAAACGCGCCGGCCTGAAACCGGTTCCGAATGCGGCGCCAGCCCCGTGAAGGAGGGGCTCCGGGTGCCGCGCGGCGGAAGGAATTGGGGACCCGAAACGGGGCAGCCGGGCGGCGCCTCCGATGCCCCTGGGGCAAAATGGGGGGCGCGATCCCAGCCCAGCCGCCGCCCTCTGGGACGCGAGCAGAGCTGGAGAGTCGCTTCCCTCCCCCCGTTTCCCCGCCCCGTTTCTCGTAATCCCAGCGCCAACCCTCGCATCCTCCCCGGCGCCGGCCTCGGGCGCTCCCTCGACGACCCTCCTCCCCTGGCCTGCTGAGCGCGGAGCCTCTTGCTGTCCGCGCCGGAACGAGCCTTTGTATTGCCTTGCTATGCGGAGCGTCGCTGGTGTTGGCAGCACCGCGATAGGCGCGGCTTAAAAACCAGCGTCGACCAGGAGCCTGCGCGGCCGCATCGGACGGAGGTCAGAGTGCCAGCAGCCCTTTCCCCGTGGCGTCCAAGAGGGCATCTGGGCAGGTGCAGCTCACCGTGGGAGGGCGTGAAAATCTGCACCTGCCCAGATGCCCTCTTGGATTCAGCGGGGAAAGGGCTGGCGCTCGCTCCTCCCCCAATCTGGCCTTGCGGGGATTCTGTGAGCTCTGCAGCTGGGGCGGCCCATGAATGCCCAGGTGCTCCATGGACTGGTCTTACCGGAGAGCAGCATCCAGGTGGTGGCCCTGGCAGGAATCCCTGGGGACTTGCCGCCCTGGTCCGTTCCCCTGCCAGCCCCCTTCCCCGCTCCCTGTCTGACTCCCACCTGCAGGGGGTGCTGGTGGAATTTCCTGGGGGCAGAGGGGGCTTCGCGGGACCCTAGTCTGGGGTTGGAGTTTGGGGAGGCTGCTGGGAGTGCCCAGTGGTGGGTTAAGAGAATTAATGGGGTTTCTTTTGGCTTGGCCCCCTTTCTCAAGGGGGACTGAGGTGTGGGGGCTGCTTTCACCGTCCCCTGAGTCTTTGGGGTGGCGGTGATGGTCTGACATCTCCTGCGTCCCTTGGAGCTAATACAGTTTCAGGACTTTGTAGGCTGAGTCCCACACCATGAAGTTTGCTTCGGGCCCAACTTGGAAGCCTCCCTCCCTCCCTCCCTCTCTCTCTCTCTCTCTCTCTCTCTCTCTCTGTAATTCTGCACAGTAATGAACTCTCCTTGGACTCTAAGCAAGCAGAACAATATGACTCACCCCTGAATCGGCGGACTAAAGTCTCTCCTCCCCTTCTGTCTCCCACACAGGTAGTGGTGTTCGGGTGGTGTTCCGGTCGTGCTCTGGGTCCCCTCCTCTGTGGGCTGGAGAAGGAGCTGCTGCAGCAAAGTCTGCTCAGGTAGGGGGCAGGTGGCCAGGGAAGTCTGCAGGGGGTGGTGATAGAAGGAAGGGACCTCCTTCTCTATTCCGATGCTGAAAGGAGCCTCTTCCTCTCCTAAGGCTTCTGGAGCTGCAAGATGTCAAAGGTGCCCTGAGCTCCACTGATGGTCCACTGATAACCAGCCTTTGGGAGTGTGGTCTTATTTTGCCAGCTCTTCCTCTGGGTCAGGATTGCTCTCCTGTTGAGGTGGTAGCTGCCCTTCTAAGAACATAAGAGGATCAGGCCAAAGGCCCATCTAGTCCAGCTTCCTGTATCTCACAGTGGTCCACCAGGTGTCTCTGGGAGCACACAGGACCAGAAGATGGTTGCATCCTGTTGCCTCTCTTGTATCTAGCATTCTGAGGTAAAAATGAGGTAAATAAAAGAGAATTTGCTATCCTGTCTGTGGGGAGGGAGCTATAACAACTTGCAACCCAATTGCAAGTTTACAGCTTGCAACCCTTTACGGCTCGGGTCCAGGGTAGTTGAGGGACCGCCTCCTTCCATATAATCCTACCCGCACTCTTAGATCTTTTGGAGGGGCCCTTTTGACTGTGCCGCCACCAGGAGAAGTGAGAGGGGAGGCGGCCAGGAAGAGGGCCTTCTTGGTGGTGGCCCCCCAACTTTGGAATACCCTCCCCTTAGAATTGAGAACTGCTCCCTCCTTGTTAACATTTCGGCGGGGGCTGAAGACCTTTTTATTTCAAAAAGCTTTTAATTGTTGACAGGCTGGCTGGCTGGTGTGTTATATTTTATATCTTATGATCCACAGGGCTTGTTTTTAAATAGTTTTGTTTTAATTTTGTTTTTACTATATTGTTTTAATATTATTTTTACATTTTTTAATGTTAAATTTTATATTTCTTTGTAATGCCGCCTTGGGTGCCTTCGGGCATAAAGGCGGGATAAAAATCTAATAAATAAATAATTGGGCCTTAAGAAAATAAGAAGAGCCCCACTGGATCAGGCCAAAGGCCCATCTAGTCCAGCTTCCTGTATCTCACAGTGGCCCCACCAGGTGCCCCAGGGAGCTCAGTAGACAACTTTTGACTGGCATCCTCTGATCACCCTGGTGGGAGTGAGGAGGGGCAGGGCTCTTTCCTTCCTTCCTTCCTTCCTTCCTTCCTTCCTTCCTTCCTCTGCCTACAGGAATGGAGGCTGCTCACAGTGCCTGTCTCAGAAACGTAGATGAATTTCAAAGTATTTGCCATGGGGGACCAGCAATTTCTTTTTTTTTGAGTGCGCCTCAGATCAGTGCTATATGTACATGCGTGTGTAGGCATGTACCACATCACCTCTTACCTGGTTTCTCTTTTCTTCTTCTGGCTGTCGAGAGACGGGGCCCCTGTGCACGGCCTGTGGCAAGACCCTGTGGGAGACCCTGAGCCGCGAGAAGCGTTCAGGAGCCGTGCTGCAGACTGGCAGCTGATGGCTGGCAGACCATGACCATGTTTTGAGGCTCGCTGCCCCAGACCACTTGCAGGCAGGGTTCTGCCTGCACTGCTGCTGCTCTAGGTGCAGGGCGGCTCTAGAGGGGCAGGGCCCAATGAGGGCATTCCTGTGGGGGCCCCCACACTCACCACAGGGCCCCCCGCTCACCAAGAAGAGCACTTGTGGTGCCAGACACAAAACGTGGCACCTGGAAATGGTTGGTGGTGACAGGATGATGTCACTGCCAATTGCTTCCAGGAGGCCCATTTTGGGCACTTCAGAAGCTAGGGCAGCTGAGAGGTCCCAAGGTGAGGCTGCTCTGCTGGCCCCACTGACCTACAATCCTAAAAGAACTGACTGCAGCAGCAAGCAATATGCTCACTGCACTGGTGCGAGGCCCGCCCCAAAGCGTGGGGCCCGATGTGGTGGCATTGGTCACATAAGAACATAAGAAGAGCCCTCCTGGATCAGGCCAAAGGCCCATCTAGTCCAGCTTCCTGTATCTCACAGCGGCCCACCAGGTGCCCCAGGGAGGCACGAGACAACAAGATGCTTGCATCCTTGCACCCGGTACTCTGAAGTCGCCTACTACTAATGTAAGGAGGTTGTACAATCCATCATGGCCTATAGCCTACAATGGACTTTTCTTCCAGAAATCTGTCCAATCCTCTCTTAAAGGCATCTAGACCAGATCCCATCACCAGCTCCTGTGGCAAAGAGTTCCACTGATTAATTACCTGCTGGGTAAAAAAGTACTTCCTTTTATCTGTTGTCACTCTCCCAACCCTCAGTTTTAGCGGATGCCCCCTGGTTCTGGTGTTTTGAGAGAGGGAAAAGAATATCCCTCTATTGACTCTGTCCCTTCCATGCATAATTTTGTATGCCTCAATCATGTCCCCCCTCAGGCGCCTTTTTTCTAGACTGAAGAGCCCCAAACGCTGCAGTCTTTCTTCATAAGGGAGATGCCCCAGCCCCGTAATCATTTTTGTCGCTCTGCACCTTTTCCAGCTCCACCATGTCCTTTTTGAGGTGCGGCGACCAGAAATGCACACTATATTCCAGATGTGGCCTTACCGTCGATTTGTACAATGGCATGATGATATTGGCTGTTTTATTCTCAAACCCTTTTTTAATTACCCCAAGCATGGAATTGGCACATTGGCTTAAGGCCGGCCCTGTCTATGTGGGCATCCAGAGGTTGAGCTTCAGTTCTAGTAAGG
This sequence comes from Lerista edwardsae, assembly GCA_029204185.1. NCBI lineage: Eukaryota > Metazoa > Chordata > Lepidosauria > Squamata > Scincidae > Lerista > Lerista edwardsae. The sequence continues at coordinate 226,824 of JAJKFI010011941.1, read as the reverse complement.
GGAGGTGAGGACGTGTTCTCTTTGCAAGGATAAGGCTCTCTGCACGTGCCCAGAGGTGGCTTATACTCGAGTCCTTTTTAAAAACATTTTGCTCCCCATCAGTGGGAACTTGAGATAGACTCACCCCCCCTGCATGCTGGCTGGCCCATTTCCCAGTAGAAAAAGGTGACCGCTGTTAATGGACTTTGGTAAGCAGTGTGTGTGGGCTCCCCCTTGCTGGGGGCCTTCTGGGGAACCATCTGCAGGGGTGTGTGTGTGTGTTCCAACTCTGGACATCCTATACCAGACAAGGGATTGGACTGGGGGCATAATCCTAACCCGGAGTTAGGCCGGCATAGTTAGGCCACCGTAAAGTGCATTTGGACCATTGTCAGGGAGGATGGCGCACGTCTGTGTGCTGGCCTCTCTGACTCCGAGAGTGTCCCAAACAGTGTCCCTTGTGCTGGCCAGACTTTGCTTTATTTACCTCATATTTACCTCAGAATTTTACCTCAGAAATTTACCTCAGAATGCCAGATACCAGGGAGTGGCGTTTGGACCACTCTCGGAGTCAGGGAGGATGGCACATGTCTGTGTGCTGGCTTCTCTGACTCCGAGAGTGGTCCAAACATACTTTACGGTGTCCCTTGTGCCGGCCAAACTTCGCTGGCCTAACTGTGCCGGCCTAGCTCCAGATTAGGATTGTGCTCTGGATGACATACCGGAACCTTCCATAGGACTCTGTGAAAGCTATACCCACCACAAGGGCAGAGGCTGCTGTCTGCAGGAGGGGTCTCTGCAAGATCTGGGAGGGGGCTCTGTGACTTGGGGAGGGACTGCCCAGGGAGCCTTCTGGAAGCAGAGGTTTGGTGTAAAGCTCTATGTAGTTGGTCATCATTCTAATGAAGAAAGCTTTAAATACTCAACTGGTCAGTTGAAAACATTTTAAACATTTTTTTAAACTCTGGAAATACAAAATGTCCATGAAGCATTGAGAGCTGGAGGAGAATCTCTGGTTGCCCCTTCTTGAGTTCTTTGAAATGTATTTTGAGCGGGGATGATTTGTGCCTGTCTTTGTTCAGGGTCCTTTTAGGCGGTGGCCGTGCATTTCTCCAAGGAGGAGTGGGCTCTGCTGGATCCAAGTCAGGAGGCCCTTAATGTGGAAATGATGCTGGAGAATCAAGAGAACGTGGCTTCTCTGGGTAAGTCAAAGGTCTTTGCTTTCCTTTGCAGATGCTAAAATGTAAGAATTGCTGTTAGTGGTTATCTCTGCAGTGTCTCCCCAGCGTAATGGGGAGCAAATGCCTGCCTCGTCTCCCTGTTGCAAATCCAGACTGTGCCTCTGTAATTCCATCTTTTACCTGTAAAAATTCATTGGAGAAATGGGAAGTTTCAAAGCAGGATTAGTCAGTATTTGAGAATCACCTACTTCCAGTGGTGTTATTCTGCTGGAACGCTGGGCGGGACATCCGGGTGATCGACAGCCTGCCCGTCGCGTTCTGCAGCGTTCCGCCATTTGTGTAACCAATTACGCCACTTGCGTACGTTACGCAAACGGCGTAACGCTGCGGAATGCAACGGGCGGGCTGTCAATCACCTGGATGTCCCGCCCAGCATTCCGGCAGAATAACACCACTGCCTACTTCCTAGGGTCCTGATCATAAAAGGAGGGGAGGAACTGAGCTCCTTGGAGGAAGGGTGAATTTTTTAAAATGTGGGGAAATTAAATAAAAGTCTCTTGAGATGGGTTTATGAGAGAACAGCAAGACAGCCTGAAAATGAGATTGCAAATCTAATCTGCAAATGTGTGCTTGCCAGCACCCGGTAGCCAAGAGGCCACATGAGGATGCCAGCACTGATCTTTTTTTCTTCCCTTTTTTAACCTGGTCCGTGTTTGGTTAGTGAAAATGCTTCCCTGCCGCAAGAGCAATGGAATGCGAGATTAAACAAAATGAGGCACGAACTGGAGCCTGGGGAAATCCAGCCGGCATATTTTTTTCAGCAAGCAGCGAACAGAAAATGACATCACTAGCATGATTCTAACACCGCTCACTCACAAACCAGCTCATTATTGGCTCTACTCACTAACAACAGCATCCAAGGTGCCAGAAAATGGGGTCGAACATAAATGCTTGGAGGCCGCTGTGTTGAGCTCAAACAAATGATCACATTAAGAACCTAAGAAGAGCCTCACTGGATCAGGCCAAAGGCTGATCTAGTCCTGCATCTCACAGCGGCCCACCAGATGCCTCAGGGAGCACACAAGACAACTAGATACATGCATCTCGTTGCCACTCCCCTGACTCCGGCACTCCGAGGTAGCCTACCTCTAAAGTAAGGAGGTTGTACTAACCATCATGGCCTGTAGCCTGTAATGGACTTTCCTCCAGAAATCTGTCCAATCCCCTTTTAAAGGCACCTAGGCTAGACGCCATCACCACCTCCTGTGGCAAGGAGTTCCACAGATTAATTACCCACTGGGTAAAAAAGTATTTCCTTTTATCTGTTCTCACTCTCCCAACAATTTTAGTGGATGTCCATTTTAGTGGGCATTATGCCGCCACATTTAATATCTTCCCGCTTGAAGGAAGGTTTTCGAGTATGGTGAGCTTGCTAGAAGCTTAAAAGCATACATGACCATAGCAAACCTAGGTGTACTTTCTTGGGAGTCAGTGCTGCTGTGAATCGATTGGGGTTTCCTTCTGTGTACATGTGCTGAGGAGTGCATTTTGGACTTCCATTTCCCTGTTGCACTATTAACAGAGATTCTCTTCTTGTTCCAGGCAGCAACAGACAAAACACTGAAGATCAGAGGAAGCTACAACAGGCATCCCTGGAAACGACAGTGTATGAAGTAGAGGAAATGACTTTTAGAGACCAGGATGGATCAGGGAGGCAGGAGGGAGGCCAAGCACCTGTCTGGATGACTAAATCTGTGTGTGATGATAGAGAGAGCTTCAATACAAGCACACATCTGAATTCGAATAAAAAGAGCCACGCAAGGGAGAAAGCTGTGCATCTAGACAAATCAAAGAAGAAGGAGGGAAACCAGACAGAGAAATGGAGAAATAAATCTGAAGTTTGTCAGGATGAGGATTTCAGTGTCATCCCAGGTGATCCAGAAAATGAAACTGGAAAGAGGAAGGTAAAATGCAAGCAGTGTGCAAAGACCTTCAGCAGTAAATCAAAACTTAAAACACATCAGAGAACCCACACAGGGGAGAAACCATACAAATGCTTGGAGTGTGGAAAGAGATTCAATGAGAGCTCATACCTCACTGTGCATCAAAGAATCCACACGGGGGACAAACCCTATAAATGCTTGGAATGTGGAAAGAGCTTCACTAGGAGCTCAAGCCTGACTGTGCATCAAAGAATTCACATGGTGGAGAGGCCATATAAATGCTTGGACTGTGGAAAAAGCTTCAGTGTGAAATCAGACCTGACTGTGCATCAAAGAACCCACACGGGGGAGAAACCATATACATGCTTGGAGTGTGGAAAGAGCTTTGGTGGAAAGTCAGGCCTGACTTTACACCAAAGAACCCATGCAGCTGAGAAACCATACAAATGCTTGGAGTGTGGAAAGAGCTTCAGTCAGAGTTCAAGCTTGATTGTGCACCAGAGAATCCACACAGGGGAGAAACCCTATAAATGTTTGGAGTGTGGAAAGAGCTTCAGGGAGAGTGGAAAACTTATTGTCCATGAAAGAACCCACACAGGGGAGAGACCCTATGAATGCCTAGAGTGTGGAAAATCTTTTCGTCAGCCTGCAAACCTGAAAACACATCAAAGAATTCATACAGGGGGAGAGAACCCACATGAGTGTTTGGAATGTGGAAAATGTTTCAGCTTATACTCATTGCTTACCACTCATCAACGAATCCACACAGGGGAGAAACCATATAAATGCTTAGAATGTGGAAGGAGTTTCCGTCTTGGCAACAGCCTTACGATGCATCAAAGAGTTCACACTGGAGAGAAACCGTTTCCGTGCTTGGAGTGTGGAAAGAGCTTTACTCAGAGCACACACCTTTCAATACATAGAAGAATCCACACAGGGGAGAAGCCATACCAGTGTTTGGAGTGTGGAAAGAGCTTTCGTGTGAGCTCAGGTCTTACATTACATCAAAAATCTCATAGTGGGGAGAAACCACATAAATGCTTGGAGTGTGGAAAAAGCTTCAGTGTGAGCAAAAGCCTGACTTTGCATCAAAGAACTCACACAGGAGAGAAACCATATCAATGCTTGGAGTGTGGAAAGAGGTTCACAGACAATGGAATACTTACTAGACATCGAAGAACCCACACAGGAGAGAAACCACACAAATGCTTGGAGTGTGGAAAGAGCTTCACTAGCCACGCAACCCTTACTTCTCATGAACTAATTCACACTGGAGAGAAACCATTTAAATGCTTGGAGTGTGGAAAAAGCTTCCGCTACAAAAAAAGCTTTAAGTCACATCAAGCTATACACAGATGCTAAAAACCACATCAATTTTTTGAGTGCAGAAAGAGCCTCTACCTGCCTTCTCATAAAAAAAAATCTACCCACAGAGTTCAAGTACTGCTTGGTAATTAAATGATGATGAGCATTACCCCTGCTAACTGGGCAAGAGGCACTTTTTCAAGTGTTGTTCCTCTTATACTGAGTGGGGGTAGAGTCACTGTCCCTGTTCACCCCTGCACAATGCCTTTGCTAGTGGCTGTTGCTGGTGGGTTTCTGCATTTTATAAGATTGTGAGTCCTTTGGGGATAGGGAGCCATTTGATTTTATTATTATTATTATTTTCCTGTAAACCGGTTTGTGAATTTCATGTTGAAAAGTGGCATATAAAACCTGTTTGATTATTATAATATCCTTCAGAACTGATTTCAAGAACCATGTCACAAAGGAACAACAGCTATATCAACTTTTAGGAGATAATATTAAATCTGGTGAAGCTGATCCACAGGATACGTGGGCTGCGATGAATTCAAAGAAATCACAGCCATGTTCGTATTGCGTACGGATGAGGAATGTTCAATGTGCATCCTTGCAGGGCTTAAAACGGTGACCAAATACAGGTGTGATGTGGTCTTCCCTGAGACCCCTTTTCTCCATCCTCTCTCAGAACAGAATCACTCAGGGTCATCGGATGATTGGTGGGAGGTTAGGAGAGTGGCAAAAAGGTCCTTCTTCACACAGTGCATCCTTAGCCTGTGGAATTCATTGCCAGAAGGGTAGAGATCTCAGATGGCTGGGAAAGAAGGGAAAGATGAAGGGGAAGTTGCCACAACTGTGGGAGGCAGCACAGCTGAAAGTAGCCAGCGGGGACCAGTGTAGGGTAGTGGCATTTAAACTTTGTAGACCGGGACCCACTTTTTAGAATGGCACTCATGTTGGGACTCCCCGGAAGTGATGTCATTAACCTGGAAGTGATGTTGTGGCAGGAAGTGACATCATCAGACAGGAAGTGCTGTCATTGTAACATAATAAAATGACACTCCTGAAATGCAAATTGGCATTCCTGAACTGCCCCAATCGTACAGCCATGGAACATCCCTGACAGAAAGCAAGATGAGGACAAAATACTAGGTAAAACCACTGAACTAAAAACAAAATAAAAAAACTCACCTGAAAATTCAAATATAACCAGAATAAGGTCTGCAGCTTCCAAGGTAGCTACTCCCAGCTTTGCACGACCCACCTGACATCAGGTTGTGACCCACCAAGTAGGGCCCGACCCACAGTTTGAATAACACTGGTGTAGGGCATTTGTACAGGCCGAAGAAAGGACTGGAGGAGGAAAGAGGAAGGAGGGCAGTGGGGGAGACAATGGAGAGACAGAGGAAGGAAGAGGAGGAATGGCGAAGAGGGGGTGACGGGGTGGAGGGTGAGATTAAGGAGGAGGGGGATGCGGGGAAGAGGGAAACAAGGCGGGGCAAGAGCTTGTGGAAGGGGCAAATCAAGGGGGGAAGGAGAAAAGGTCGAGTCAGTCAAGGAGGGGAAGGAATCTGGGCAGAGTCCCAGGGGGCAGGAGAGGGTGTTCAGGGTGGGACCCGGTTTCCAGAGACCAGCCAGCAAGAGGGCCAGCCTGCATGGCAACTCTTCCCCGCAGCTGGGAGGGCCCTGCCGCGACATGCCCCAGCCTGCTTCTGTGGCCACAGGTGGGCTTGGCGCTCAAACACCCCGGCTGTCCTTTCCTGGGGGGGGGGGGTGGAAGACAAGCCACCTGAAGCTTGTCTTTGTGGGGAGCAGGAGAGCCACGGCAAAAGTGACACATTTTTTTTCATCCCAGGCGCTCAGAGGGGGGTCCATAGTTCCTTCCCTCCTTACCAACTGTGGAGGAACGTCCCTCCACAGTGCCTTCCCTTCCTTCCTATGAGGTGGGTGAGGCTGAGCGATAGCAAATGCCCCACAGTGCCCCAGGAAGCCTCAGGGCTGAGCAGGGATTCCAACCCGGATCCTCCTTTCCCCTGCTGGGGTCCCCGAGGCAGCCGGTGGGCCACTGTCAGAAAGAGGAGGCTTCTCCAGGGGAGGCCCCTTTGGCCTGATCCAGCAGCAGTCCCACCCCACGGCCTTGCAAGGGCTCCTGGGCCCTGCCTGCCAAAGGAGAGAACCGGGGAGGAAATGAACAGAGTGGGGGCTCCTGCCCATCACCAACAGCCCCCTCTGTTACACATTGCTTCATCCACTCCCCCCCCCAGCACCCAACCAGGCCTTCCCCCCCCCCCAATGCTGACTGAAATTCTCCATGATTCCTTCTCAGGATTAGCCAACTGCAGGAAGGGACTGAGGTTGGGAAATCTGAGGGAAAGCGGGGTTTGAAAACAGTTATTTTTTTACACCTATTGTGTTCAGTAAGACTTCTTTCTGGTAAACTATTGTTATTGCCACATCGACCGAACTCAGTTTAGGAGGGCTGCTTTCATTGAAGATGGATAAGTAAATACTTACACCGTACCTAGGCCCATATGGTAAAGCTGTATGGATCCTTCTCTCAGATGTATAGAGATTCCAATAGTCTTCAAATCACCAATGGCAGTTGTGATCTTCCCGGTAAGCCGTTTTTCCCTCCCTGTGTCTGACCATCGGAAGTCATTCAATGCCAATGATGGGCAAGAGATTAAGAAGGGACAAAGAAGGTCCTTTGTACAGCAGATACTGTTACGGTTATTGTGGGTTTGGCGCTGCTAGGAGCAATGACTCACAGGGGAAAGCAACGACTCTCCCTGCTTGTACCTTTATACTACTGCTGGCCAATCAGAGACTGCTAATCAGTCACACCCTTGTGGCACCTGGGCACTGACTCAGCAAGGATGGATAAATTTGCTCTTCCTGGTCCTTGGATATGTCTAAGGGGGGACAGGATTGAGATGTACAAAATGATGCATGGGCTGGAGAGAGGGATGCTCATTTCCCTCTCTCACAACATCAGGACCAGGGAACATCCACTAAGGGCGCAATCCTAACAGGGAGGAAGGCGCACATTTTTGGGCTGGCCTCTGACTCCGAGAGTGGTGCAAACATGCTTTACAGTGTCCCTTGTGCCGGCCAAACTTTTCTGGCCTAAATCCAAGTTAGGATGATAGGCCATATTGATATATGCATTCTTATATAAAAAGTATAATCAATAAATTAGAATCAATGCTAATAAATTAGAATCAATGCTAAATCAATGTATTTGCTTCTGGAACAACAGCAAAAACCCTTGTTTTTTCCTTTAGCCAATAAAAGCTAAAACAGTAAAGAACAGGTGCCGCTCTGGCTCCAGGTCAAGCTGGTCCTGAAAAGATAGTGGCTAACGGTAGCTAACCGCAGACGTAGCTCAGCCAGGTTCTACTAACAGAACAAAAACAAAAATAGAAATAATCTTAAGTGTCTAGTACAATGCTGATGCTAGAACTTATGCAATCAAATGTTTTTTAAATTGCCAAAATGTTGTTTCCACTGTTATAACCTTGTGCTAAAATGTAATAATAAAATAATAATCTGTTAGTCACATGTACTCTGCTAAATGTCAAATGCTAAAACATTTGTATAACCAATAATGTATAGTTCTGGGGTGGAACCTATAAAAATAGGTGGAACCCGAGATAGAATTGCACTGCCGTGAGTTGGGCATCTGCCCCACATCTGTGCCCAGCGAGGTACACGCTGAATAAACTGCTTGAACTCTTGCTAAGAACCGGAGTGGTCTGTTTCCTTTAAACTAAACAAGAATTCTGGACCCATTCTGGACCTGCCTCTGCCTTGGGCTGGCACTCCTGCCGGCCCATCTGCCCACCCAGAAACGCCCTCCCCCCTGCCCGGTTCCAAAATGGCACATCCCTTGCGCCAGCTGGCTCCAGTCAATGCAGGGGAGGCAAAGCACCGGTCCGTTGCCTTAGTGTCGACGCCAGGCTGCCAATCAGCGCTAAGTGTGCAGCGTCGACGGGTTATAGGATTGCACTGCCCAAGTAAAGTGTGAATCGTCCCTCCTGTTTGAATAGGTTGACACTCGTCCTTCCCGCATGAAGGCATGTTTGCTTTTCAATCAATTGTATTGTTTTAATCCTATGAAGTGTGATGCGCCATCTTGACAGGTCCCTGCGTTGTGGGGGTGCTATTTAGCTCCTGTGCCCCTTATTACAATTAAGACTCATTTTTGACCTTTTGCCATCAAATGCAGTGCTGGTCTCCGTCCTCTGGGGTTTTGACGTCCTTTTGCACTTCTTTGAAGCCAGGGTTTTTCCTTGGGGGGGGGGCTACCTCCTAGTTGCATGCCTCGCAGGGGCTCTCAGCTCCTGGGGTCCCCCTGATCCTACTCGGAGGAGAACTGGTCAGCTAATTGAATGTGCTCAACAGTACAGTCCCGTGCATGCTTACTCGCAAGGAAGCCCATTAGCCCAATCAGTCAACCAAACAGTCTTTATATGTTGCTTTTCAATGCAAACTTCACAAAGCAGATTTCACGCAAAACATGAAGCGAAAAGGCTCCCTGTCTCAAAAGGGCTCCCAATCGAACAAAATCATAAGAACATAAGAAGAGCCCTGCTGGATCAGGCCAAAGGCCCATCTAGTCCAGCGTCCTGTGTCTCACAGCGGCCCACCAGGTGCCCCAGGGAGGCACGAGACAACAAGATGCTTGCATCCTGCTGCCACTCCCTTGCACCCAGTACTCTGAAGTAGCCTACTACTAATGTAAGGAGGTTGCACAATCCATCATGGCCTATAGCCCACAATGGACCTTTCCTCCAGAAATCTGTCCAATCCCCACTTAAAGGCATCAAGACCAGATGCCATCACCACCTCCTGTGGCAAAGAGTTCCACAGATTAACTACCTGCTGGGTAAAAAAAGTACTTCCTTTTATCTGTTTTAACTCTCCCAACCCTCAGTTTTAGCGGATGCCCCCTGGTTCTGGTGTTTTGAGAGAGGGAAAAGAACATCCCTTTATTGACTCTATTCCTTCCATGCATACTTTTGTATGTCTCAATCATGTCCCCCCTCAGGCGCCTTTTTTCTAGACTGAAGAGCCACAAACGCTGCAGTCTCTTTTCATAAGGGAGGTGCCCCAGCCCCGTAATCATTTTTGTCGTAATCATTTTTCTGCACCTTTTCCAGCTCCACTATGTCCTTTTTGAGGTGCGGCGACCAGAACAGTACACAATATTCCAGGTGCGGCCTTACCATCGATTTGTACAATGGCATGATAATATTGGCTACAAATCCAATCCAAATCTTCAGTGTGCTACTCTCCGGTAAGCGCTCAGGGCATGATCCAGCGCTGCATGGGGAGGAGGGGGGATGCCCTGCCGGAGGAGACGTGCCTTCACTTTCAGCCTGGGAGTCGCAGGGGGAGACTCGGGACCTCTGCAGTTTTTCCTCTCGGCTGGCCGGCACTCCGAGGGTTAAATGGAGCGACTCCGAATTCCTAGAGGGGGGAAGGACTGGAGCAAGGAGGTTAGATGGACCTCCTTGGGCTGGAGGGGGAAGTCCCGTCCTGCGCAGCCCCTTTCCTGTCTCCCTCCAGCTGCACAGCCGCTAAGGTGAGTCTGCAAATCCTGGGGGTGCTGTGCGGGGGGAGGAATCGAGAGGGGTGGGAGAGGAGCCCCCCCCCCCAGCGCAAAGGAAGGGGCTGGGAAGGAGAGCTGTGGCGCACACACACACACACCGCCCCCTCGTGGGTCCTGCCCCTCTTCTCTAGCCGGGAGAATCAGCGGCAGGGGCGTTCCCAGCGCGCTCCTTCGACTACCGAGTCCCGGGAAACCAATTTAGCTCTGCAGCGGCGCCGCTTCTGCCTCCCCCCTCCTCGGGACGGGTCTGGGGGCTTCGGGGCTGGAGGTTCCCACGTGCGAGGTGCCGGCAAGAGCCATCAGGCGGGCGGGCGGGCAGGCGAAGGGGGAGCGGGTTGGAGGCTCTGGCCTCGGCTGCCCCCCGGGATTCAGAGCGCGGGTCTGGGGAAGCTGCAGTCAGTCTCGCCCGGTGTCCCTCCTGGGTGCCGCCGCCGCCTCCTCCTCCACCCCCGCGGGGCCGCTTCTTCCTGGCCGCCTCTCCTTCTCGGTTTTGCCCTTGGAGGAAATATAACAGGAGAGGACATGAAGAGATAGCAGCCAAATGAAGCCAGGGGGCGGGCTTAGCAGCCATGTTGTTACGCTCAAAACAATGCTCATTCCAAGCATTTCAGATTGCTTTGCTGGTACTGTTAATATGCAATTCCAAGGTTAAATTCCGCATAATTATATTACTGAACACACCGGACAAAATGCTACTTGCCGTCTATTTAAACTCAGATTGCACTGTTTTGACAGACTTATTTTTTGAAATCGACACAAGCAAAAATAAAACGGCCATGCCCCATAAAAAATTTTTGTTTTATTTTTATTTTATTTCTTCATATCTACTTCAGTTTGTGAAGGGCTGCATACTTTATGAAGTAATATTTTTCTGTAGCAATGAATCACAATGATTTTAAGTACCTGTGCAAAGTAATCCCATTTTCGTACAGCGATTCGCACACCCGTATGCAGAACACGCAGGCATGATGTGTTTTTTTTAGGTTGAGATTAACTTTTACACGCGTGCAGGGAGATTTTTATTCGAGAATCCGCAGCAATCCTCCTTCGCGGCGATGATCTGAGTCAGCCATATTGTTATGCTCATGGCTTCAAGAAAATGATGTCATGTCCTCTCCTGTTATCTTACCTTCATGGTTCTGCCAGAGGTGGAAGCAGGGTCCATTTCCCCTCCCCTTTCAGGTGAGAGAGTTCAGGGGAGGGTCGTGGACTGGAGATTCCTTGCAGCTTCTCGCGCTGAGTGGAAGCCGTGACTGGGTTCAGGCTGCCCCCCCCCATTTCATCATTGCATAAAATCTGTGCCCTTTCATGACTGCTGAGTTTTTTTTTCTCTCCTTTGTCGTTCAGGCTCTTTACTTACCTTTACACACCTGCAGGCATGGAATGAGAGAGCGGACCATGACCAGGCTGGCCATGTTCCTCTCTGGTCCCTACGCATGGGTAGTGCAGCCTCCTTGTGTTAATAGTAGCTACTTCAGAGCGCCAGGTGCAAGGGAGTGGCCACAGGATGCAAGCATCTTGCTGTCTACTGAGCTCTTGTAGGCACCTGGTGGGCCGCTGTGAGATACAGGAAGCTGGACTAGATGGGCCTTTGGCCTGATCCAGCGGGGCTCTTCTTATGTTCTTATTCCTGCCCACGTTTCAGAATTGGTTTTAAAATCCAAATTGGTTATAATAATCCAAGTCGGGAGCCTCCTGTTTCCAGTCTGCATGGAGGTCGCCATCTTTTCCAGCTCCAAGCTCCCTGCTGAAAATTCTGGGCTGCCTTCAAGACACCTCCCTGATGAGGAAAGGCTGCAGCACTTGGGGCTCTTCAGACTAGAAAAAAATACACCTGAGGGGGGACCATGATTGAGGTGCACTAAAAAAAGGAGAAGATGGAACTCCAAGAGATTCCAAGTTGAGGCAGCACAGGATCCCCTGAAGGTCTGGGCCTTCCCCTGCCTGTGCCCGCTTAATAGCAGGGCCAGGCCTGTTCCAGGGACAAAGCAGGGCCGTTTCAGGGGTCATCTCAGTTTCCTTTTCCTTCCATTTTTAAATTGACGCGTGAGAAACAGGCTGGAAACATCACTTCTGGCAGCTCTCCTGGCTTAACAAAGAGCCCCAGCCCTAGCATGGGGAGCAGGCCGGAAGCAAAAAAAAAAAAAAAAAAAGAATGAATATGACCCAAGCACATTGGAAGCTTAAAGCCCCAGCTCTCTCGTGCTTCTCATGCTAGAAGCTGCAAAAAGAAGGCAGCAGCCTAGATGGTTTTGCATCTGTGGTAGGGGGTTGGCAGGGACTATGTTGAAGCCAGACCGGAGGGGGCCAGGAGGGGCCGATGCAAAACCCAGCGGGAGGCGGTGGAGGCAGCAGAGAGCAGCCGTCTAGCCTGGAACGCTGCCACGGTCCCTGATTCGGAGGGGCTTTATAACTGCGCTGTGCTTTGCATTTCCAGGATATCTGCCATATTGTGCTTTGTCTTTTTAACTCCTCAAAGTTTCTTTGCTCCTACAGAAGCAGGTGGGAACAAACATCATCCGGAAGAGAGCTGGACCTTGAAGCTGAAAAACTTGCGTGCCTGATCGAGGAGGACCGGCTGAGAGTTGATGAAGGAACTGAAGAGGTTGTAACAGGGGGAGCATCTCGGCCACGTAGTGGGGAAGGTCCAGCCCCAGAGGATCATCCCAGCACAGCCTGCCTTGAAACATCTGCACCTTGCCAGGTGTGTGGTACAGGGAGGAAGGGGGGGCTCTTTCCGCTAGCAGAGAGAACTAGGCAGTTCCCTTCCATATGACCCCCCCCTCCACCCCCTGCATCTCCCAATCAGGGATTTCACCCACAGCGGCTCTCCTGGTCCAAGTGAAAGGAACTGGCCTGGAATCAGAACAGGGAAAATTCCATCTGAGGGCCTGGGCTCCATGCAGGAATGGCAGGATGATTGAAGTGTTTTTGGTGGGCCTGGAGAAGCAGGAGAAGCCGGTTTTGCAAGGAGTCTTCAAGGACGGAAAGGAGGGGCCTCGATAGGCAGAGAGGGGAAGGGCCAAGGTTGCCAAAGGAAGAAGTGCAGGACAGTGAATCATGATGTGTGGGGCTCGCCCCATGGAGCTTGGCCTGACTGAGGTTCTTTGGGAATGAAATGGGTAGCTAGGGAAAGTATCAATGGTGAACGGTACAAAAACCAAACTGCATTCCAGGGACGACGACACTGTTTTGCAGGAGCCTGAGCCCCTCGATGTCAGACCCAAAGATCCAAGCCAGATCTTTGAGCTGCAAATTACTCTGAAGGCGAGGGGGAGTGCCCTACCTTAGATCCAGCTAACCAGAAGAGGAAAACCCAACTGCCTTATGTAACAAAAACGTGGGAGATTCTCGATATTTTGTGGTTAGAAATGTATTGTGTGTTCTTGCTTCCTTCTCAGAGGAGTTTTCCAAACCAGCCACCTTTTCCCAGATGGAGGGAGGGGAGTGTGTGTCCTCGCAGGATCTCTGGGAAGGAGAGAAATCAGAAGGTAACAATCCTGCATCACACAGCAGAGGCTTCAGAGGGCGCTGGGTGGGAGGGACCAGAAGGGTGCTGTGGTGAGTGGCGGCCCTTTGCCCCAATAGAGACTCTTCTCCCTTCTGGGGCAAGTTGGGGTTGGTTAGGCTGAGTCAGCAAAGGACCTCCCTGCCGTTCTGATCCCTTCACTGGCAAAGCCACAGCAGCACCTTGGCTGAGCCATAGACAGAAAATGCCTGTGTGATCCGAGTGGCTGATGCTCTGGCCCGCCACGTTCCTTTCCTCCACATCTTCTTCTGCTCAGTCCTCTCCTTCCTTTCCCAAGCTGGAGGATGGAAGGAGGTGCGAAGGAAGCCACAGGGTGCTTGGATTGAACATATTCCTTGAGGAAAACTTCATCACAGCTTATGACGGGTATGTCCAGTCTGAGATGAGCTGGTCGCTCCTCAAGAGGGCTGGGTAGGAACTTTTTTCTGTCCTCCAAATTGGCCATGGATGGCAGTTTTCTGGCCTACCCCAGACTGGGTTCAGTGGGTTTCATGGTTTACACTTTAAATGTGTACATGTTTAAAAAAGTTAAACCCCAACCTCATTCTGATGTCTTCCTTCGGGCTGGTGCAATAGGCTACTTTAGAGTGCCAGATGCAGGGGAATAGCAGCGAGATGCAAGTATCTGGTAGACTTCTGTGCTCCCTGAGGCATCTGGTGGGCCACTGTGAGATACAGCAAGCTGAACTAGATGGGCCTTTGATGTCATCCGGCCAGGCTTTACTTGTGTTCTTTTGTCTCTGATCAGTCAGCGCAGTTCAGGCATGGAGCAGGGCCCTGTCTGGTGTGTCTGGATGTTGCATATCTGGAGTCTCGGGAGTCTCACCAAAGGCTGCTAGGAAAACTCCACAATCAGGGAATAAGAGGGCAGGTCCACTTAAGGGTTAAGAGTTGCTTGGGGAGAAGGAACCAGAGAGTGGGGTCAATGGGCAGTTTTCACAGTGGAGAGAAGTAAAAAGCGGAGTGCTCCAAAGATCTGCCCTGAGATTGGTGCTTGTCAACTTGTTCATGAATGACCTGGAGATAGGGATAAACAGCAAGGTGGCCAAGTTTAGGGATGACACAAAACTTTTCCGGGTGGTGAAAACCAGAAGGGATTGTGAAGAGCTCCAGAAGGACCTCTCCAAGTTGGGGGAACGGGCAGCACAATGGCAGATGCGTTTCAACGTAGACAAGCGTAAAGTGATGCACACTGGGGCAAAAAATCAAAACTTCACCTATAGGCTAATGGGTTCTGAGCTGTCTGTGACAGCTCAGGAGAGAGATCTTGGGGTGCTGGTGGACAACTCGATGAAAGTTTTGACCCAGTGTGGGGCCCCAGGGAAGAAGGCCAGTTCCATGCTTGGGATAATTTAAAAAGGGGTTAGGAATAAAATGGCCAATATGATTATGCCATTGTACAGATGGATGGCCACATCTGGAGTATTGCATACAGTATATGAGTATTGAATATTTGAGTCACCACATCTCAAAAAGGACATGGTGGAGCCGAAAAAGGTACAGAGGAGAGCGACCAAAATGATGGCTGTGACACCTCCCTTAGTAGGAAAGGCTGCAGCGTTTTGGCTCTTCATTCTACCAAAAAGGCGCCTGAGGGGAAACATGATTCAGATATGCACTGTTCTGCAGTGGTTCTGCTCCTTCCTGGCTGACAGATCCCAGAAGGTGGTGTTGGGGGATGCTTGTTCGGCACCCCAGCATCTTACGTTTGGGGTGCCGCAAGGGTCTATCTTATCCCCCATGCTATTTAGCATCTACATGAACCCGCTGGTTGAGGTCATCCGGGGGGTTGGAGTGGAGTGCCATCAATATGCTGATGACACCCAAATCTATCTCTCCTTTCCCCCTGATGCTGAAGAGGTGGTTGAGGTCCTGGATCGTTGTCTGGAGGCAGTTGGGGGCTGGATGTGGGCAAACAAGCTGAAATTAAATCCGGATAAGACAGAGGTGCTTCTGGTTCGGAAATCCACTACTCGGGTATTGGACTATCGCCCTGCTCTGAACGGGGCTGCACTCCCTCTGAAGGAGCAGGTCCGCAGCTTGGGGGTTCTCCTGGATCCACAGCTGAGCCTGGATTCCCAGGTGGCGGCTGTGGCCAGGGGAGCCTTTGCTCAGCTTCGGCTGATTCGCCAACTGTGACCATACCTGAGCTGCGCGGACCTGGCCACAGAGACCCATGTCCTAGTGACATCCAGATTAGATTATTGCAATGTGCTCTACATGGGGCTGCCTTTGAAGACGGTCTGGAAATTACAACTAGTACAGAATGCGGCTGCTCGGGTGGTTGCTGGGGCACGTCGGTTTGACTCTGTCGAGCCGTTGCTTCGGCGACTACACTGGCTGCCGATTCCTTTCCGGGCCCGATTCAAAGTGCTTGTTTTGACTTTTAAAGCCCTTTACAGCTCGGGTCTGGGGTATTTGAGGGACCGCCTCCTTCCATATAGTCCTACCTACATATAGTCCTATTAAATGAATTCTTTGCGTCCGTCTTCACGGCAGAAGAACTTGGGCAGATTACCGCAGCCCAAACAGCCCTTCCTAACTAAGGAATTAAAGCAGATAATGGTTAATAAAGAAGATGTTTTAGATCAAATGGATAAACTACATATTAATAAGTCACCAGGCCCAGATGGTATACACCCAAGAGTTATTAAGGAACTGAAGAACGAAGTTGCTGACCTCTTATCTAAAGTATGCAACTTGTCCCTTCAAACGGCCACGGTGCCAGAGGATTGGAGGATAGCCAATGTCATACCAATCTTTAAAAAAGGGAGAAGAGGGGACCCTGGAAACTACAGGCCGGTCAGCCTAACGTCTGTTCCGGGTAAGATGGTGGAAAGCCTCATCAAAGATAAAATCCTAAAACACGTAGAGGAACAAGTGTTGCTGAAGGAAAGTCAGCATGGCTTCTGTAAGGGTAAATCTTGCCTCATGAACCTTTTGGAATTCTTTGAAAAGGTCAACAGGCACGTGGATGTGGATGGACCTGTGGATATCATATACCTGGATTTTCAGAAGGCATTTGACACGGTCCCCCACCAAAGGCTGCTGAAGAAACTTCACAGTCAGGGAAGAAGAGGGCAGGTCCTCTTACGGATCCAGAATTGGTTGAGGGCCAAGAAATAGAGAGTGGGGATCAATGGGCAATTTTCAGAATGGAGAGAGGTGAAAAGTGGAGTGCCCCAGGGATCTGTCTTGGGGCCCGTGCTTTTCAACTTATTCATAAATGACCTGGAGACAGGGATAAGCAGCGAGGTGGCCAAGTTTGCGGATGACACAAAACTTTTCCGGGTGGTGAAAACCAGAAAGGATTGTGAAGAGCTCCAGAAGGATCTCTCCAAGTTGGGGGAATGGGCAGCCAAATGGCAGATGCGTTTCAATGTAGACAAGTGTAAAGTGATCCACATTGGGGCAAAAAACCAAAACTTCACCTATAGGCTTATGGGTTCTGAGCTATCTATGACAGCTCAGGAGAGAGATCTTGGGGTGCTGGTGGTCAATTCAATGAAGGTTTCGACCCAGTGTGCGGCAGCAATTAAGAAGGCCAATTCCATGCTTGGGGTAATTCAAAAAGGGGTTGAGAATAAAACAGCCAATATTATCAGGCAATTCTACAAATTGGTGGTAAGGCCACACCTGGAGTATTGTGTACTGTTCTGGTCGCCGCACCTCAAAAAGGACATAGTGGAGTTGGAAAAGGTGCAGAAGAGAACGACAAAAATGATTACGGGGCTGGGGCACCTCCCTTATGAAGAAAGACTGCAGCGTTTGGGGCTCTTCAGTCTAGAAAAAAGGCGCCTGAGGGGGGACATGATTGAGACATACAAAATTATGCATGGAAGGGATAGAGTCGATAAAGGGATGTTCTTTTCCCTCTCTCAAAACACCAGAACCAGGGGGCATCCGCTAAAACTGAGGGTTGGGAGAGTTAAAACAGAGAAAAGGAAGTACTTTTTTACCCAGCGGGTAGTTAATCTGTGGAACTCTTTGCCACAGGAGGTGGTGATGGCATCGGGTCTTGATGCCTTTAAGAGGGGATTGGACGGATTTCTGGAGGAAAAGTCCATTGTGGTCTATAGGCAATGATGGATTGTGCAACCTCCTTACAAAGGTGGTGGGCTACATCAGAGTATCAGGTGCAACGGAGTGGCAACAGGATGCAAGCATCTTGTTGTCTCCTGCCTCCCTGGGGCACCTGGTGGGCTGCTGTGAGATACAGGAAGCTGGACTAGATGGGCCTTTGGCCTGATCCAGCAGGGGTCTTCTTATGTTCTTATGTACCCATACTCTTAGGTCATCTGGGGAGGCCCTTCTGACTGTGCCGCCACCAGGAGAGGTGAGAGGGATGGCGGTCAGGGATAGGGCCTTCTCGGTGGTGGCCCCCCGATTTTGGAATACCCTCCCCTTAGAATTAAGAACGGTCCCTCTCTGGCAATATTTCGGTGGGGGCTGAAGACCTTTTTATTTCAACTAGCTTTTAACTGTTTACAGGCTGGCTGGTTTTTTTTCACTCTTTTTATATATTTTAGGATCCACAGGGTTGGCTGTTTAAATTTTAATTATTTTAATATTTTTTTAACTATTGTTTTTTAATTGTCAAATACAGTGTTTTTATTGTATTGTATTTTAATGTTGTAAGCTGCCTTGGGTGCCCATGGGGCAGAAAGGCGGGATATAAATTAAATAAATAAATTTGCAAAATTAGGCGTGGGATGGCAAGGGTGAATAGAGGGATACTTGTTTCCCTCTCTCACAACACTATCAACAGGGGACATCTACTAAAATTGAGTGTTGGGAGAGAAGGAAATCATTTTTTACCCTGCAGGTAATCTGTGGAACTCCTAGATACAGAAGGTGGTGATGGTGTCCGGCCTAGCTG